>JACEII010000005.1:19731-67434 GCA_014332785.1 Antheraea mylitta | reverse complement strand
AAAGTTTCGTGAAGATCGATCAAAGTTTTTGGACATAGTACTGCGGGCGTAGTCACGTTTAACAACTAGTATAAACTATTCTTGTTTGAATTACTTTTTATAAAGTTAGCTACCTGCAATGAAAGACTCGCGAAGATCGGTCTAACTGTTTTGGAGAAGAGTACTGTAAGCGAAGCCACGGTTAATAGCTAATCTAAATTAAAAACAACTCAATTACTTGTTATAACGTCCGCTACCTGTTGGTGAAAGTCCCGTGAAAATCGCACTAACCGTTTTGAAAATAGCATTGCGGACGAAGCCGCAGTTAGTCTAATTTAAAGTAGCTTAAGTAACCTCCTGTAGTTTCATCTATCTTTAGTGAAATTCTCGTCAAAATCGCTCCAGCTGTTTCAGAGCAAAACCCTGAACAAACAGACAGACCGACGAAAATTTTACAAATTGCATTTTTGTTATCAGAAGCGTGTATACTTTCATGTCCAATCAGTTTTTTTTTTTAATATTACATACAGACACTTCATTTTAATTACATGTATAGAAGATATTGATAGATACGGAACTAGTTAGGAGTGCACACGTCTAATAGAATCATGCAAAATATGTAATTGGTCGCAAAGAACTTGTTACTCCACAATGTAACACTCTTCTAGAAGATATATTTGCTATTCGCATTATTGACGATCCCGAATTAACATGCGACCTAGAGTCTTTAGAACTTCGCAGAGACATTGGCAGTCTATGTGTGCTCTATCGCATGTATAACCGAGAGTGTTCTGAGGAAATCTTTAACATGGTGCCTTGAAAGCTAGCAAGATGGCGACTACCGTGAGGTTCTCTCGGACCTTCCTTATGCGTACGCTAGCGCTGTGGAATGGGTTGCCCAGCACCGTTTTTCCTCAGGGCTATGATATGGGACTCTTCAAGAAAGGACTAAAACGCGCTCTTCAAGGTCGGCAACACAACAGTGATGCTCCTGGTATTGCAGTTGTCCATAGGCGACGGTAACCCTTTACCACCAGATGGGCCGGCTGTCTGTTTGCTGCCTTCTGGCATAAAAAAATGGTTTTACATAAATTAAAGAAAACAAATATAATTAATTTCACCTGAGGTGTACATGACGAGGGCGACTTCGAAGTGAGGGCGGGCGGGTTGACGAAGGTCCTTAAGGATTCCCGCAGGATCTCGGCGAAGGCGTGATGCGGTCGGTTCTGTCCGGGCGGAACGTTGGGAGCGGTCGGAGCCAACGCTGCAGTGTTCGCGGGCGACGGGCTCAAATACAGCAGCTGCAGCGCCGAGCGCGATAATATGCAAGCACGCTGACGGCTAAACTCCATAAAGAAATCCTGAACCAAAACAATACCCCACTTATTTACTAACGTTCCAAGAAATTCTAAAACACAATACCCTACTTATTTACTAACGACCCAAGAAATCCTAAAACACAATACCCAACTTTTTTACTAACGACCCAAGACATCCTAAAAAACAAACCCTATTTATTTACTAGCGACCCTAAATCAAAGAATACCCTGCTTCTATACTAACGACCCAAGAAATACTAAACCAAAATACTCATTTGTTTACTAGGAAGTTACGCCATTGCAACGGATCATAACTACTGACCAAGAGTGGATATGGAGCTCGGGTTTCCAATCCCATAGTGCGGCGGATGCACGGAGTTTCGAGTCAGCAATTTCAGTGGAAACGTTGGGCAACCCGATTCCTCCGTTCGCACATTGTTTTTGAATAAATTACTGGAATAGATCGTCATTCGACAACGTTATCCTAAAATCGGCAGCAGTCATATATTATTAGTTTTACACTCTTTTGTAATTTAAAATAAATTAAGTTCAAAATAATTTGGTTCTTTTTTATCCTTTGTTACTTTTCGCAATTAGCGACTCGAGAAATCCTAAACCAAACCAGTACCTTACTTATTTGACGACGACGACGACTTACAACTCAAGTATTTCTAAACCATAATTATCAGATTCATATAAAAAAAACTTTATTCAATACTACACTACTACAACAAGAGGTTCGGAAGACAACCCAGTAGAACCAGAAGAAATAAAATAGAAAGGTAATAAACTCGACCTGTTTATCTTTTCATAGTATATATAATTACTGTACGTCGTATGTATTAAAAAAAAAACAGCTACCTTCGTCCACCATACAGCCTTTAATCATCAAAATCTACTTGAACTTAATATTCGGCAAATCAATTATATTATTTCCGGCTTTGTTGTACAACCAAACACTTATTACCTAAAAAACAATTTCACTGCTCTTACTGAGTCTAAAACATGAGATGACCGTTTTGTCACTGTTTCTGCTATTTAAATTATGTCAGTCTTCCACTAAATCCAGTTTTTCTAAATTTTAGCAAACACTCATTAGATTATCCTTGATAATTAATTAACCTTGATTTGCGAGTACTCCTATAAAATAATGCTCGAACTGCTCCGTTTTGGAGTAGGAATGGTCCTCTCATTTACTAACATACAAACCCAACTCATGGTGATCGAATGGTTCGACCGGTGGAATGGCCGAATTCGAAAACTTAGATATCCACAGGTTCGAACCTCGTCATTTATCAACGAATGGAAATGAATTCGCGTACATATATTAATTTAAATTGGGAACAACATGAAGAAACCTAAGAAATGTTCTTGTGGTATTTATCTATCTTCTTCACCAGGTTATTACTTGCATCAGCATGAATGGGTCGGTTTGCTACCACCCTCTCACAGAAAACCGACGTGAAGTAAAAGTGCTTGCATTGTTGCGTTTCGTTCGGTCAGTGAGAGCGCCGGAGGCCCGCCTCTCCTCACCTTCCCCCTCTTCTATTCTCTTCCTCCAAACACAGTCTAGCAACGCACCTGCGAATCTCCCGGTGTTGCAAGTGTCTATGGACGGTGGTGATCACTTAACATCAGGTGACACACATGTTCATTTGCTTCCTATGATATAAAAAAAAAAACGTATCATAGTATAGAACTGTAGATTTTTTCAGATTTTTAAATCGCCAATACATCGTTATTAAGCCCATGCCTTCTTCTATTTTAATTTTGGCAACCAGTCTTCTTGTAGACTATTACTGTCATTGTCAAGTGAGTATCGATATTACAAGTTTCTTGACATAATTTCAGTGAATTCACAAGATGGTGGCTATCTTGTTAGAACTTTCCTGGGAGTTTTTGGGCAAGTCAGAATCCATGCTCCATGGTATTATTTCCAATCCATTTAACTTGTGCAGAATAACCAAACAATATTACATAAAGCACCACCAATCTTACACAATATATATCCAAATAACACAAGATTATGAATAAAATATAAAGACCACTACATGGTACACCAAGATCCTGCCAAAAACTCTCCATGCCTTCTTTCAAACAAGTGGCTTATGACCCTGCGGTGTGCAATAAATTATTCCTCTATGACTAAAGCTAAAGATAATATTTAAATAACCATACATTACCAGCGCAGTATGGAAATTGGTGCAAGATGTAATCTTCCATGCATGTCGCAGCCTCGCAACGAGCTCATCGAAATACTGGAGCGCCTCCATCCGCGGTTTAATGCGAGTGTACCGCGGAAATGTTGGTGGTAATAAACGCTGGTTGATCATTGGCTCGAATCCCATAGGGTTAGGAGAATCCGCTAGAATTAATAATAAAAAAAAATTAAAATAAAATCTTTTACTTTCTAGTTATGTTCTTAAGTTATGTAGTAGTAATCTTCTGCATTTTCTATACCGCTGTTTTTCGACCTTTTTTAGGCCATGCCCCACCTTAATATTTCTAAAATTTTTATGGTCACCCTTACATTATTATTAACCTTTAAAAATTGTTTTGTTCCCTTAAGAAATATAAATGATAAGTTTCAGGAGGAAATCACTATAAAATTGATATCAAAACATCGTAAGCAAAATTTCAAAACATATAATGAAAAACTTTCTTGACCTCTACCGAAATTATACCTAATAATTATTTACAGCACTTTTTTTTAAGAATTTGCATTTTTTGTTAAATTTGTCACCGAGATCTAGCATACATTACATTAAATAACCCAAAGCGAAAGGGTTAAAGTCGTATCCAGTCCATTTTTAAATTGCCCCTCTTAACTATCAAATTGCCGCCCTGTGGGGCGTGGGCTGCACGTTGGGAAACACTGGTCTATACTATTAATCATCCAGTGGACAAAATTTTACCATAATAAGGGGTACCAACTTTTATTATATGTAAGGTATATTAGTATACGGAATTTATTATCTGTATTGAGTATTCTTAAATTGAAGTAGGTGATGTATATGTTTATAAAAACTTATAAATAAATCACCCGACAAATATACTTGTAAAGATTCTAATAAAATCTTATATTGAAATGTTTTAAGTGCATAATATAGATGATTAATACATAATCAGGACATTTATCTTTCTCGAAAGACTTGGTACTAACTTCTACAACCTTGGCCACGCTTCATAATTCCTCTTTTTTGGCTTTGGCTAAGGTAAGCCATAGTATATCATAACAATGAAACCCAGTGATAGATTGTAAACCTCTCAATGGTCACTGTTGGTTTTGGATTGCATGGAGCTTGCTACCAGGTAAATTGCACTTCGTGGTGCATCAATAAAAAAATTAGTAACTTCTTTCGTTTCTTGTCTATGTCTAACTTACTTATATATCTGATATTCTTATTCAGTACATATTCTGTACAAAATGGATTTTAAGACCGAATTTAAGTCAAAAGCTGAAACCGATTCCATAAAACAGTCAAAGTAGACATGCAGATTCCTTTTTTTCATTGAAAGTGGGTGGGAAGGAGTTTTTCTATTTATTTAATTAACAACATGTACTTACAATTCTCCAAAGGTTGTGTGCCTTTGCAGCATGTCTTTAGAATAATTTTCATCATCTCTGAGCAACCAATTAATAGTGCA
This sequence comes from Antheraea mylitta, assembly GCA_014332785.1. NCBI lineage: Eukaryota > Metazoa > Arthropoda > Insecta > Lepidoptera > Saturniidae > Antheraea > Antheraea mylitta. The sequence goes on along the minus strand of JACEII010000005.1, from coordinate 62,488 downwards.
ATACAATCAGCTCCTGATTGTGATGAATCTCTCTTTGTTATTAAAAGCAGAGCTTGATAGAACAATCTAGTGAACCTTATTCTAGCAGCTAAAGCTATCCAGAGATTGTTAGCCTGAAGCAGATAGAAACAAATTTTAAATTGAAACATTCTTGAAGTTGTTTGTTTTATAAGTAAAAGAATCAAATAAAAGTATCTCATTGGTTAGAGTAGGGCTGTCCAAACTAGATGGGACTCAGAGCCAACAAAAATGAGATAGTACATTAGAGGGCCACAAAATACTTATAAAAAATAAAATACAGGTATAATAGGTATCATTATTTTATTGTCCACTTTTTCATTAATTTGTCTTTTACAATTCTGTCAACGTCAACCTCAACATTAGTAGTAGCTAGATGCAGTGCACGTTTAGGTGAAGTATCTGTCAATTAACACCTGTCTTTCGATTTTATAGGCTTCATTGTTGAATATGCACTTTCACAATGGTCTTGCATGGCATCGAGCCCATTTTTAGCCCGAAATTCGTCAATTTCGGGAAAAAGAAGATAAAAAAAATCTGCAGGCCGCAACAATTCAAGCTATGGGCCGCTTACTGCCCGTGGGCCATGTTTTGAACAGCCCTGGGTTAGAGCATGCCATGTATTAGGAATTTCTATGTATTTTTGTTGCTTTGATACTCTAAACCCCTCCCTGTATAATATCGTATACAAATAACCTTAACTAAAAAAAAATTAATTAAATTAAAAATTATTTAATATTATTTTTAACTGGCTTGTGCCCACGAATTCGTTCAAGTGGAATAGTTACTTTGGGCTAACGCTAACACGCAGCGGAAGCTCTGAAGAGAAAAAACCCGATTTTGAAACATTATTCATTGGTGATCCGCTTCTATTGATCCTAGCGTGATGACATATGGCCTGTAACCTTCCTCGATAAATACGCTATATAAGACTGAAAGGATTTTCCAAATTGGACCAGTAGCTCCTGAGATTACCCCCTACACGTCACAAACTCACAAACTTTATCTCTTTATAATATTAGTATAGATAATATTACCTCCTCTTCAGAACTTCTGGTTTTTTTATTAAGTTCCTCTTCCTGCTCTCTGAGCATGGCAATGCACTTTTGTTCGTTGACCTTGAGACTTGCATCATAAGTGTTCCCTGACTGTGGGTTTGAACCAAGTGAATAACCATATGCCATAGGTTGGAAATCTTCCTCCTCAAATACTTGAGCTCTTTAATTGAAAGATTTTTACACATCCCTTAATAGTTAATTAAAACAGAAAAACAATTTAAATAAGTTTAAGCTCACAGAAATATCTATATTTATATTCTAACAAAGCTCAAGAATAATCATTAAGGTATAGTCCATTAGCATCATGTTACGATCTTCAAGAATGGTGTAATTACAAAAGTTAAGTGGGAAACTTTGGTAATTACTGAAATCATTGTAATAATACAAACAGATTTATTACGGTGATCTATTCTGGCACTGGCTACCAAAAGCCAAGTATGAGTCAAAGGCCTAATCAGAACCTAAGCATTACCAAAAAGGTTCAAACTGTGTATGCCTAAGTCGGTGAGGTAACATGTTGGTCTCTCTAGTTGCATAACCGTTTCTGAGCCCTCTGAGTTCTGCCTTATACAGAATTCTTTAAGGTTTACCTACGTAACAAGCAAATTCAAAATTGTATAGAGTATTACTTATTGTCTCAAAGTACAACCTATTGCTTCAAAGTATAAGCTTATAATAGTATTAAAATTAAATTGATTGAAACAAAGAATCTTTAAAATGTAGATGCAATAACTATAGTTACATATGTAAATTTATAATGAAAAAATATAAGATGTAACAGAGCGAATGAATATTTAAATCACTGTGGAAAATTCAATTTTGAAGTGCTATGTAACTTACTTGTTGATACAATCTCTTATGCAATCCAACAGCTTATAAACAGAAATACAGTATGCCTTCAGTGTCTTATTTTCAATAGAATGTGGCTGATGAAGGTACAAATTTGTGAATACAGTCTGTGCCAGTGAATGACCCTCTAACCAGGAAACAATGCAGGCCATTGTTGCATCTATAATGCCTATAATTTCACTCGGATGCAAGTCATCTATTTTTAGCTTGCCAGCCTAAAATGATGATATTACATGTCAACATTTTTACATTAATAGAATATGTGTATTTATACATTTTACAAATACAAAATGTTTCAATTTTAATCAGCTGCTAGAATAAAAAAAGAATTAGTATAACCTGTAAGCATCTATACCATAACATTCATATTTTGCATCCATAGTATGCACTGTCTAGTCAAAATAATCTGACACAGTCTTAAAAATCTTTAACCAGCAGGCTGGCTTCTGAACTTCAATATCTTTATGATTTGAGGTAATTTTCTGAGGTAATTAAACAAATATATTTTGTAAAACAAACCTCGACAGCTTGCTCAAAGTTGAGTGGTTTTGGATTCCCACGATTACAAAGCATGCCAGCATCCATTTTGGGATCCATCATCTCAATAGCTGACATAGCCTCAAAAAGTCCAAATAGATATCCATTATGTAATAGTTCCCCTAACTGGAGGTCTAGAATTTAATAAATAAGATTATTTATTAACAACCAATAAACTTGAATGATATAATAAATTCAACCAGAGTCATATATGACAGGGCTCAATGAAGAGACCTGGAGGAGGCCTATACCAAGAGGTACACAGAAGTGCGAGACATTATATAGTAAACAAACCATTATATAATTGCTTGTATCATATACTTCGGGAATACAAAGGCTTCTATTATAATAAAACTTGAACCTTAGACATTTACAATAATTTTTTGTTATATTTTCTACTTTACTCATTCCCAAATTGTGGGTATTTTTGTTATTCCTAGTTACCCCTTTCCCATTATTGAGATTTTTTAAATATTTTATAGCTCTCTTTTATTCTATAGGTATTTTCTTCTCGAACTGACTATGCTATTGGCCTTACTAGGCCTTTACAGCTTCACCGGACTAGGTCTTTTTCTTCTTCTTCTATATTCTATAGCTATCTTTTGACCACAATATCTAGAACATTTCTAAAGTTTCTTGGTGACATATTATTAACTTGAGGGTGAGGGTAAACTAGACTTATTATTCTTTTGTTTTTATATATTTTCAGTAGACATCTTAATCTTATCAGTAGACATCTTAATCTTGATCCTTTGAGAACGGTCTCAGTTATAGTTCGGTGAAGCTGTAATGACCTTTCCAGGTCAACAACATTTTCAGTTCAAGAAAAAAAAAATTGCTCAGTTAAAGTTGTGTTCTAGATTGGCACAATAGATTGCTATAGAAATGTATATGGTGTTTAAATATGTTGTGTAATATGATATTAGGTGTTTAAAAGACAAAATGACAGAAACATTCTATCACAACAACATATCCATATGTTCTGACAGGACATATGATATAGATGAACAGTAATAGCATCACAATGTCATTACACTCTATTTAGGAGAAAAATGTCTTCTGAGAAACTCATGCCATAATTTGTACTGTTCTCTTAAGTACGTAATTGGGTAAGAGTCTGAGGTGATGGCAAGTTCATAGAATGTTGGTTACAATCACTCATAGTTGGTTGTACATATCTACCATCGTCACTAGAGTCACACCTAATACCAGTGTTAGGTTTCTGAGTCGAGATCTCAACAGATTTTGGACATACTTTAGAAGAGGTTTTTGATGATGTCAGGCGGCACCTTGCTACCGTGACACAACCACACTGAGTGTAGCGACGAGAGAGGCGCGGGGGGACGTATCAACACATACATGTGTAGTATTACCACACATTATCAACAGTATGTTTTTGAAAATTGTTAAAACTAAGTTCACGTGACAATAAAATTTTGAGCTTTCAATATACTGTGACACAAGGTACAATATATCAAATTTTTGCTTTAACATTCAGGGGATATAAAGGTCCTGTCATTAATATTAATCTGTTTTTTAATGTTTTAATATGTTATGCCCTTTTAAAATTTCAAGTCATAATGAACAATTACGGTCTGTCCATAAAAGCATTAAACAATTATATCTTACCTTGTATATGTGTGAAAAAATCTGACGTTATATCTACCCAGTTGTAAGTTACTTCAAGTGGTACAGTCAATGGTTCCATTGTCCTAGGATTAGACATATGAATCAAATACATAAACCATTCCATAATCCTCTACAGCAATGTTTTTCAAAGTGTGGGTCGCCAAGCCTCTTTATGAGGGTAGCAAAACTTCTATAGCAAAGTTGCAAAAGGTTGGGAAAGCTACTGCATTGAAAAAAAAACAAAAGTTTTAAAAGACTTATTAAGACAATTTTTAATTAAAGAAAATAGTAATTTGAATCAAATTAATGAAAAATAAAAAAACTTATATAAATTAAAAAAGTTATGTATTTATCGGAACCCTGATTTTGAAAGTGAATAAGTATGTTGAATTGAATATTTGTCACAAAATAAAATACATGCAAAAAAAAAACAACTGGTAGGTGAGTGGCAAAGTATTTCTTCATACTAAAGGGGTTGTGTTATGAAAATGTTTGAGAAACACTGCTATACAGTAAGAGACAAGAGTATTGGTTATATCTAAACTTATATTTTTATATATTATTATTAGATTAAATATTTAATATAATCTGTGTGGTTTATATAAATTAAAAAACAAAATAAGAAATATTATAAAAATATGTATATGAATATAGAGAAATAATGTTCGTTTATATACCCAACAGTATTACGATCAAGACAACACATTAAATATAATGGTAAAACTATTACTACTAACATCTACCCATCAACCAAAAAAATTAACATACCATATTAAATTTTGTTATCTAAATTTATTTTAATACTTATACTTATGTAATGACAAAAATAATTACCAATGATAATCATTAAATAGCAGACCTTTGCAATAATGTACGATATATATAGTATGCTGCCTTTGCTGCAGAAATTATATTACAGATAGCAGCTGATGAATATATAATCATATTTTACACTGAAGTAAAAAAAAATCTGGTTAAGTACTGGTTAGTTCACCAGATTAGGACCCCTCGGCAGCGGCTCAAGCCTAGGTCCGTTCTCTCTGTGTGGAGACCTTGAGTGCATGCTCGCATGACAAAGAGACACAAAATCTTACATCGCTGCAACAACATTACACATATAACCTCCACACATGTGCACACATACACGCTTACACATGAAAGTAGAAGGGTTTTTTTTCTTTCTCTTATAGAACTGAAATAGTTTAAAAAATTATTCAATACGAAATATATATACAAGTTGTTGAGGTATGTATGCTCGGTACACATATATGTTCCAACTACTCATGTATGTATGAATAGTTAGTGTAGGTCAGCTCAGATAGGTCGCAAATTGCACAAACAGCCCAAGCTGAAGTGTGCCATGCACCCTTGAGTTAGTTGTCAAATAAAGTAGGTTGAGTGCCCTAAGCGCTCACCTTAGTAGTCTGGTGAAGCTGTTAAGACCTTGCTAGGTTAATAGCGTAGTCAGTTCGAAAAATAAAAATCTGATTAAGTATTAATTAATTAAATTGAGTAAAACAGATTGAACGCATTGCACATGACTACTCTCGAAGAAAGACGCCTTCACGGTGACCTCATGGATACATACAAAATAGTTACTCATAAATACAACCTACCATACTTATGTGAAATGTTTATTATATGAGACACAACCAGATCTACAAGAGGAATTCAAACTAAAATAAGTCAAACACTTGCACACACAATTTCCTCAGTAATAAAGTGGTACTAAACTGGAATCGATTGCCTGACGAAATAGTATCTGCTAATTCTGTACATGCTTTTAAAAAGCGACTCGACAACTGGCTCCAGACTAATAAACTCACTTTAATAAGTGAACATTTGTAATGAGCAAAACTTGACAAAAAATTTTGACACAGTATGATATAGACGTATCAGCAACTATGCTGCTTGTCTATTGATTATAAATAATAATAAGCTACTGTATTTTATTACAAATCAATTGTATGTGGGAGATAATTTATTTTGTACCTACCTACATTATTAAATATTCCAGATTAACATTAAGAAAATTGCACAGAGATACTAGAACATTAATAAATTATATAATTAACCAATATAATAAAGCTACTATAAAATAATACGAATTTATTTAACGATATTTGTAGCAGTTAAATCCTTAATAATTGATCAATTAATCATAATAAAACTAGAACTACAGGGCCGAAAAATGTTTGCCATATAAAGGTGGTGGTTTTATTAGTAGGTACTGTATATTCAAATTACCATAAAAATAGAATACTATAAAAATACAGCATGCTTTGTAATGTACATACATTTTGCCCAACATGCAAACTATGTAATACTAACCCGTCACCGTAATAATCATCATTATTATCGCCCATTATAAAATACCTCTAATTAAAGAATTGTTTAGAGTTTTAGATTGTTAAATCTAAAAGAAAATGTTGATAAGTATCAGTAACTGAATTCGATATTTTTGGTTCTCTTTTTTGGCAGGTAAGCAAATTACAAAACGTCAATGTCACATTCACCAGGAGTGTTGCCAGCCACAGTAAAACAAATTTCAATAAACAAGAGCTCAAAAATCCCTTAAATTGTTAATATATCTTTCGCACAAATAAAAGTTATTATAGGTCTTTATCGCAACTATAATTTATCATAATCTTAAATGATTATGTGGTATTATTTTGCTACTGAATACTATACAAATACCAGTCTAGACTGGTTTGATGAATAATTTTGTTAAGCTAACTAACCTTTAGCGAGCATTGCATATAATATACGTTCGAAATATTTTTTTATTATTTATGAAAGTATTTTATAAAATTCTGTTGTTTGATTTAAAAAAATATATGAATAGTTACTTTTCTTACGTTGAATTTGAACCTACATATTAGCTATATATTTGTACGAATGAATATATATCGTTGGAAATAAATAAATTGTTGGGTGGTGTATTGTTAGAGGTAGATGAAATGTCGGGTAGTTATACTACGACTGGCTTTATAGAGGGCGGCGCTTACCGTGTTGACTTATATAATCCGGTGAAGCTGTAAAATCCTCGCAAGGTCAATAGCGTAATCATTTCGAAAATAAAAAGTGTTGACTCGCTGTTTCGGTGGCGGTCGTAGCGTGCAGTAGCTCTCATCGAACTCGTGTCGATTATATAAAAAGTAATTCATTGTTGGAATGTATTCTTAACAGTTTATATTCTAAATTGGCCAGTCCCCTTTATTTATTTTTTGTAATCTATAATTGTTTCTATTTCTAACAATATTACAATAGAATAACATGTGTACAGTTCACATACGATAAAATTTAACCTTTGAAAAATGATAAAAATATATATATATATATATGTATATACACATATATATGTATATATAAAATATTCGCTATATTTAATCTCTTACATGTTAAGTGCTGATTTATTAATTTGTCTCTTTTTCGTATTTTAATTGCAACGAACGTAAAGATGTTTTCATAAAAAAGAAAAAAACATAATAATTTCGAATTAAATGTATTTCACAGTATTATTAAACATAGATGAATCGACTTCATACTTTTCAGTAACAGGATCATAAATATCATAAGCCACTTGAGTCGGTTCTACATTGATCGCGGCTTCTGAAGCATTTTGTGCGTTATTCGATGTACTGCCACTCGGTTTTGATAATCCTACTCCACCGAAACCCATATCCATGCAATCAAAATGGAGTACCTGAAACATCGATATTAATTAATTAATTTTTTATTATTTTCTACTATATAATTCACTTCGTTCTAGGTGAAACTTAATCGTGTTACACCTGTTTTAGATCAGAGTTAATGCAATAAAAAATAAACAATTATAATTATAACGTATGGTGATTTCCGTATGATTATATTATATATTATAGAAGTATTTATATAACAGAAATAAATGTATACTTATTTCTATATCTCTAGTAGATAGATATTGTAATATATTTACATAGTGTAATAACGAAATGATTACTCAAGAAGACTAGTAATACTAATAATAGAAGTGGGAAAAAGTTGAGCCGTCACGAGACGCCTGGCAGATATGAAACAACGTAATTGTTTTGTGTTAGTTATATGCCTAAAAGAACAGATTACGACAGGAATCATCTATAGTATAATTAAAAGATAAAGCATTACAAATTTGTTGTATAAAATAATGACTGTTTATTTATTTTATTACATAAATATTCATTTTTATAAAATACAAAAAACTAGGTGCAGGCGCGCTGTGTTTGGTGGCATGTATCAAAGAGCGCTAGGTCGTCGGCGCGTGCCGCGTAACATTAGTAGAACAGATAAGGTTTTGAGTATTTCGTTAATAGTGTAAAGTTCGTGTTTTGCGTCGCCACGCTAACTATCAGGTTTACTCTCCGCCTATAGATGTTTCACATCAATAATAATGGAAACTTACAACTACAGGAGCTTTATCAATCCTAGTGTCCATATCCATGCACACGTGCAATTTCTGGTCTATTATGTTGATATCAAAAAGCCTTATACACATATCGACGAGGCCCGGAGGTAGATATGGTACGGGAATAGGTATGCAGAATGGTGGAGGATTACGGGCTGAAAAAGAGATATAACAGAAATTTGTCAATAATAGAGATGTTTTTAAGCAATGCAGTAGTTCCAAGTTCTGTATAATTATTTAAAAAAATAATTACCAGAATAGCTATCCCTGTAAACAGTTTCATTGTTCATCATCACCTCCAGATCCATCATGGTATCCTCAGGCTCGTAAGTTAATATTACACAAGCTGCAAAAGTAATATTTGATTACATGTCGACTTCAATATTTATGTGACCCTTACCTAGGAACTTTTTTTTTCGAACTGACTATGCTATTGATCTAGCAAGGTCTTAACAGCTTGACCGGACTACTAAAGCGAGCGCTTGAGGCACTCAGCTGATTTTATTTTGGCAACTAACTCAAGGGCACGGCACACCTCGACTTGGGTTGTTGCCTGATTCATGCGTTACCTAGGAACTCAAATCTATCTTCTTTTTGGCAACCAATTTTCTATATTATTACTGCCAGTTTCAAGTAGGTAGGTATAATATTACGAGCACATATTGTATTTTGTGATAATTTCTATATTTTGCCCCATGCTGCATAGAAGACGGCAGACTCTTATTAAAATATTTCATATAGTTTTTGTAGCATTTGAGTATACTTGCTCCGTAGTATTAATTCCCATCCAATACACTTATTCACAATAACTTAATTATATTACGTAAAATGCCACCAATATCACAAAATATAGAATCAAATAACACAAAATTAATAATAAAATATAAAATCATACCTGTCATATTGAGATATCGACAAAATCTCAATCTATCTTGTTTTTCTACAGTGGTTCGGCTTTTTTTTTTCGAACTGACTACGCTATTGATCTAGCAAGGTCTTAACAGCTTCACCGGACTACTAAGATGAGCACTTGAGGCACTCAGACGATTTTATTTGGGAAACTAGCTTAAGGCTGCACGGCACACCTCGGCTTGGCTGTTGCCTGTTACATGCAATTCGCGACCTATCTTAGCTAACCTAAGCTAACTAACTATTCATATATGTATGAGTTGTTGAAACATATATGCGTACCAAGCATACATACCTCAACAAGTTTTACATATACTTCTTACCGGAAAAGTTCTAAAGTTTTTTCCGTTCGATAAAGGAAAAAAAATAAAATTCTTCCACTTTTATGTGTAAGCGTGTAAGCGTGCACGTATGTCGGGGTGATAGCGTAGTATTGTAGCAGTGATGTAAATTTTTGTGTCACTGTATCGCGCAAGCAACGCACTCAAGGGCTCCTTGCTAGGTCAATGGCGCAGTCAGTTCAAGAAAGTAAAACAAAAAAAAACTCATTTTATTCATATACAAGTTCCTTCAATATACTCACTCCTTCTGTCGAAGCTAAAAGCCGGTATTCGGACACCGGTACAACAAGTGCACTTAAGAGATTCACAATTACATCTTCCACCTCTGAACGGAAACCGAAGTAACCATCCCGGCTTGTACCAGGGTCGTGGCATCATTTTTCTAATTGTCTGCAAAATTATACAAATATTGTTTTTAGCTATTTGAACTTCTTAATAATTACAACTTACTAGCGGGCCCGGCGGACTTTAAAGGAAAATAAAAAACTAACAAATTATATACCTAAATCTTCCTCATGAAACAATTTTCTCTACTGGTGAAAACCGCATGAAAATCCGTTTAGAATGTTTTGAGTTTATAGCGAACAAACAGACAAACACGGCAAAGGACTTTGTTTTATAGTATCTATAAATTTTTGTTTTATAGTATATATGTAGCCTTCGCACCGTGGTGACCTAGCTACTCTGGGTAAACAAACGATTCGATCTCGATGTTCAATACTCATTTGGGCTGCAGTACACAATGGCACAAACGCAGCGACACAATTTTTTTCAATTAATTTTACACAACATCATGAGTGGGTGGTATTTCTGTGTGACATTTCCTCCTATGACATAAAAAAAAGGCACACGACCATGGGCACCGCCAGGATTATTTTCAAGGAAGAGCATTTGCATCTACACATTTTACGTACGTATATACAGATGGAGTCGCTCAAAGATGGGAGACGCTCAGCGCTCTGTATATACTTAGAGTTCACAGCAAAAGACTTGAGGTAAACACTGTATTTATTGAGAAACTGATGAACAAATTTGATGAACAATTATTCAAACAATCAAATAATTTAAAAAATGTATTTGCTTTCCTGACGGGAGGTGAAAGTGCTCTGCTGCCGGCGCTCATGCACATAACTTTTATAAATTTGATATGAATGTTATTTAAATAATATATAGAAGTAAATATAATATAATAGAAGTAAATAAATGTATAATGGAGGAAGATGGTGCCAGCATAATTATAAATCGTCGCTTGTGTTTAACCGCATTGCTTATTTTTTTATAACCATAATGCCAAAATTGTTAGATACTTTAACAAAACTGTTCATCTTAATGTACGTCCAGAGTGGACACTTAAATCGAGCGTCGAGCGTGGTGGGACGTGCGGCGATGGTTTCAAGCATATGCATTAGCACGAAAGAATAAGTATTATTAATATTTTATGTCATATAGAAGGCAAACGAACATGCAGGTCACCTGTTGTGAAGCGATCATTGCCGTCCATAGACACTAGCAACCCCAGAGGAGTCACAAGTGCGTTGCCAGCCTGTGTTTGGGGGAATGGAGAGAAAGGGAGAGGAGAGGAGGAGGGTGGGGTGGGAAGATAGGTCTCCGGCACTCTCACTGACCGAACGAAACGCAACAATGCAAACACTGTTACTTCACGTCGGTTTTCTGTGAGAGGGTGGTGCTACCCCGGACGAGCCGACCCATTCAGGCTGAAACCAATAATAGCTTCAGCGTGGCTCTACCTCTACTACTAAACTATTATAGGAATAACGGGGTGTCCTGAGAGGAGCGCGAGCGTCGGTCTTTGGAAGCTGCACGCCCCTCTGCACGCCACGCCGAACGTAGATTCACTCAGGCTAATACACTTAGATCATAATTTTGACAACTAATACTTATATATCTTCGACATGGATATTGTAAATACAGAAAATATATATTGCTAAAATATAATATTCCATATAGCAAACATCGTTTACATAGAAATAAGTTGCTAAAAATAAATAACCTCTTTTCAAGGACGACAGTGCCCTTGATACATGCTCTATAAAATTATTTCCAGAGCTTGATCTTTTATGATGTTATTAAACAGGTAAGTATATACACCAACAATTCGTATATACAAAAGGATTTCTTTGATATCTGTAAGCAATTAATATTCTAGAGTATTACACTAAGTTACCTCATTCGTTTCTACGTCATAATATATAGAAAAATCTGTAACATCCAAAATATTTTCCGGTTTATTGCTTTTAAAAATATGTCGACCTCCTTTCTTCAGCATACCTGAAAATTATATTACAATGAATAAATTATATGTACTTAAAATAATATAAACGGCTATAGTATTTTATGTGATGATAATAAATAAATTCTCATTACTTTAAAGAGAGTTATTATAAGGGTTTTTGTGTATTGTGTAGTAAACATGATAATATATTTATTCAAAATACTGTGGTTATCAAATTTCTTTTACTGATTCTTGAATGCTTTTTTGCGCTTTAAAAAATGCATAGATAAGGCCAATCGAATCCAATAAATTTAGTAATCCAGAACCGAACATGGAGAATACCGCATCGAATGGTCATTGTCCTATGCACATACATTCAGTAGTGACGTAAGTGAACCTAAAAAGAACTGTATTTTCACTGTTATACCTATATATAAGATTAAAAAGGTTGTTAAACAGTGGTATTCAAAAAATCTATTTTGACTAAAATTAACAAAAAATCACTTTAAGAAGCCTTAGCCATTATTATCTGTATAGAGTAAAAAAAAATTAAATAAAATAAAATCTACAAAAGTACCAAATAGTTATATGTATCGAAAGTGATTTTTATATTTTTTTCAAATATTTAAATTTCAAACGTAAATTAATAAACAATGCGAAATCAATATAAAGAGTACACTTACCAGTACTTAGAGATGCACAACACACAACAATATATAAACACGTAGCCGTTTTCATTTTCAATTTGACAAAAGTTCGTTCAACCTAAATAACTATTGTTTTCGCCTCTAGGGGCAACATTCAAATGAACAGACACTGATAACCAATACAAGGTAACCAGTAATACATAAAATATTTGTATGCAAGGTATGCGATGCTTGAGCGCAACTGACTTACGGGACTTTCTAGAGAAACTCCACCACGGTGGATCAATTTAGACGCACATCGAGGACACATCGAATGTACCTACTCATCTTTAACTTTACTAGTGAAAAATAAAGATTGATAAATTGTACAAGCAATAATTTATTCAAAGCAATTTAATATATTTTAAGTATTATAGACGGTCATCGATAAAACAAATCACCAAAAACTGATCGCACTACATTCTCATCATAGTCTTCAATGTCGTCTTCTCCTGCATCAATAACAGCATCAACTCCTCCGTGAGGATTCGGTATTGATATTCCTCCATTTTCGTGAGGTTTCACCATAGCTATTCCATTAGCCCCCATTCTGAAATTAAAAAGTATTTATACCAGATGAATGTCTAGACATTAGCATTATTTATAGAGGACACTCGACACTCGATTCTTGTTCTAAATCAATTAAAAAAGTAGGTGCGCAATATTTGACCTAATTATCTAGAAACAAACAAAAATTATACTCAATCCTCATAGCGTGTATGTTAAAGCCCAATAACAATGACCGTCAGGTGAAGATAAAGTAAAGCCAATCAACTAATAAAGGATATATTTCGTAGTTTGAACAAACAAAAAAATTATCCGTTTATTGTCAGTTTTATTATCAAAAGTTATTAACTCAACATCGCCGCTCGCAGATTTTATCACCGGTCATTCAACTAAGGTTTTTTTAAGTTAATATCCATACTTTTGTAATTCTTAGAACAAACTTTACCTAAAGTTCTCTTTGTTTGTTATTAGTATTTTTCTTGATATTATTATTTTATGTGTTAAATGTGACCATGGAGTGTCATATCCTAGAATACTGCGTCTAACCTTTCACATAATATAATGTTCATAAATTAAGCACCTCTACAATATTTAGCGATGGATATTTAGTTACTATCATTGAGACATTTCCTAAAAAAACGTAAAAAGAAAAGAAAAATATTTTTCATTCATGAGATGTTATAGCTACTTTAAGATTTACCTTAGACAGTCAAAAACAAGGTGAAACAGCTCAAACGTGCCCCAATTTCCAACCATAGCCAAACAAAAGTGAAAGTTTCTTCCAGGAAAAAATACATTGTAAAATTTTGCACATACTTTCAGATTGGTAAGTCTCGGCGGATTTATACATATCGGCCTTGGATTTTTTCCTGGAACCAAAATTTACTTTGTTGGTCATAATGGACATAGTAATTTAAATTATTATTTTTCTTATAATATAAATAAGTACCTGATATAGAGTTCTCATAGAGAATTCTATTATTCATTGACATAGCTACGTCGAAAGCAAAGTCACCAGGATGGTATGTGACCTTCATACAAGCTTTTTGTTTAAATAAATCCATAATGTAACCGGTGCAGCACTTACAAACCCCACTAAGACAGGTGCAACGTCTTGAGTTAGTTGAGTTCTGATCTTGATTTTGTCTTGCCAAAGTTCCTTCAGCTCTGATTTGAGATTCGTTTTTATATTTAAGTCGTTCTACAAACAAAAAACTATCTGGAACTTCATATTCATTTATATACTCATGATTAAATTTTTGTGTACTATTTGTGTGGGGAACAACTGAAAAAATTGGAAAATTGGTATTATACGGCACAAAATATCTATGTAATAATTAAGTCTCATTTAATCCTTACCTGCAGCACAAAAATGTAGAAAGCAAAAACCAAAAGAAATAAAAAGTAAAGTAGACATTTTTGACGCGAAGCTGCGCGTGCGTTTCTTGTCTGAATAACATGGACACTTCAATTCGCTTATACAAAACGGAACCGGTTCAATGACGGTAGAAAATATTTTACCTCTTCGTTTTGCTTTCTCGTGTTTATAAAATTTACCTGACAATTTATTACTCGAATTATGAATACACGCTTGATCATTTAATAGATAAACCCTACAATAAAATGATTTCATCACAGGCTGATTAAAAGGCCTAATAACATTGAATTAAAATTAAATAATCATATGTATGAAACCGGTTCCTTTGGTAAAATTAGCATCGAAGGTGCTTTCTAGTTTCAAATTTAGGCAATGAAAACAATTTGTGTGAATAAATAAATGCTTCTTTAATTTCATAATCATTTCATTCTTGAATCCTATTTGCTAATCTGAATTCCGACCATCAAATAATTCTCCTACAGCATCTCCTATTGCATCTAGAGGGCCTTCGTCATTTCCACCCCCAAAAATTCCCCCGGAACTTCCGAAGAGTCCATCTCCACCACCTCCAAAGTCCAAAATACCACCCTCATCTTGACTTTCACCGTTACCAAACAGGCTGACTGGAGCCGGGCCCGATGAAACTGGTTTGGGTTTCAATCCTGTTTGCAACCCGGACGTTCCAAGTCTGAAAAATAAATAATAATGAAACTAATATATTATATGTAAGTTTGTGCTATAATATGCTTAATAAATTAATAGTCTAACCCAAAACATCTAAACGAAGCAGAATAAATAGTAAATCCAGCAATATCTGCATTAATATCTAAACATGCGAAGGCGTTTCTATTCCTTATACGAATATTGGAAATTTCTAAACAAACACGAACGAAAGGTGCTCTTCTTGGGTTAAAACATATTGGCGGTGGATCACTTGCTGAAACCAAATTTCAAATATAAGAAAATAAAAACATGTTTTACATTGCAAATAAAATTTTACTTTTTAACAACAAGTCTATGTTACCATACCCGAAACGCGTCGTCTTACTACTGTATTGTTATTAATACTTAGTTTGACATCGAAAACAAAATCTTCTGGAACAAAAGATATATTTCCACACGCCTTCATTCTAAATCTTTCCAGTATGGTTCCCGTACAACAACCACATTGCCCTTCGATACAAGAACAGGGGAATCTTATAACTTGGCCTGTCACTTCAGGCTCAGTTGGAATTGGGTTGTCTTGGACAGACAATGTTGGTTGTTGTGTTATTGCAACTGGAGTATCGGCAATCACTTCTTGCTCATTTTGAATAAGTGTTGCATCAACTGGTACGTTTTCCGTAACAATGGCCTGTTCTTCTTCATTATCGTCTAAGTCGTTTTCCGCGTCTTGTTGAACGTAGATTGGTAAAACAATTGTGACAGGTGACCTCAGTACTGGCGTTGGATATAGAGCTTGTTTCCAAAGAACTTGTGGAACTTTGAACTTTATTTCGTTATATAATCGACCTTCATTCAATATGATTTCACCTTAAATTAGAAAAAATAATAAAGTAGAGGTGACACACTTTTACTAATTTTTATTCAATTTTGATACTAGCTTACCAAGGCACACGTTTCTCCTAATAATAAATGCTATTACTAATAAAAAAAATAATTTAACTAAAGTATACATTTTGCATCACCAATATTCCAGTTTATTTTTTGTAAGCACAGCTACGCTTCACCGTAAAGTTCAAATTGTAGAGATATAAAGTTACCTGCAGTATTTAACCGACATCCATTACACTTCCAATGTTTGTTTTAGCTGTCTAGAAACAAGTTTCAAATTTAAATGTCAGTCCCAGAGAAAGTTGTACCTATAAATGTATTCCTGCTTTCCACGATTGATACGTGAAATGATTATATCTGACATTAAATGTTGACGTAATAATTGATACGATCAATGTTACAGTATATTCTTTAATTTTTTTTTTAACTAAACGACTTCGAAAATATTAGTAGATTTTATCAATACATAGAGTTACTGTTACTTGAAAAATGCAGCATCATGATTAATTTATTAATATACTTGTTGACAAAATCTCTATTAATATTATAAATACGATAGTGAGTTTGTTTGGTTGTTACGTTTTCACGTCTTAACTAATTTACTGATCGTCATGGCATTTTGCGTACACGTTATCACGAGTATAGAAAAGTATATGGTGTACCTTTCATCTCGAAAAAAATTACTGTTCTCGAGTCGTAGATTACATCTATATTAATCCGATCAAAGCTTTGAACAAAGGCTAGTAGTAATACAAAACAAACAATAACTACATATTTTTTGCATAATTAAATCAAAATATTATACTCTTGCAGTAATTGTATTTAAAATAAACAGAACGAACAAGATAAATTAAAGTGTAGATTTTAATGTTCCCACGTACTAGTTTATTGTAATATGTTTATTGGTTTGCATTACTTATTCCCCAGTCCGTTAGTGGTATCCGCCGCAAACTATAAATCCGTACCTAACGCTGCGCGTTATAAAAGACATCCGCGACACATTTTTACCGACCCTCCTGATTCAATCACGTCAGCGAACGATCAGTACCAGCCTGTTCCTCGAAACAGCGTGTTCACGTCCACGCCCGCGTAACCACAGATCACGCCGTCGTGGTCTGGGGGTTAATTTCGCTCCCGCACACCCGATTAGGCCTCCCACGGCAGCGGCTCAAGCCTAGGTTCGATCCCTCGGTAGGGAGCCCTTGAGTGCATTGCTTGCGCGATACGGTGACACACAAATATACATCACCGCTACAACACTACACGATCACCCCCACATACGTGCACGCCTACACGCTTACACATGAAAGTGGAAAGGTTTACTTTTTTTTCCTTTATCGAACTCACAAACTCTCAATTTTCCGATAATAAATATATGGAGGAGTTGTTGACGCGTGTAGGGGATAGTGGGGTAATTGAGAGCGACGGGTAATTGGGAATAGTTAGATAAATAGTACATCTCCCCGTACTACACTGTCGCGAACCTATTCTACGGCTGAATGGAGAGCCATTCATTGCGTATGCGAAAGTAGGATTGAATGGACGCACTAGTGTTGTCACTGTAAGTCGAACAATTATTTTTGTATTTTCGATATAATTTTTGTCATCAGTTATAACGCATGTAAGTATCATATTCTTGAGTTCAAAGGTATTATGTTTTTGCTCATATCATACACGCAGTATCTGTTTTCAAATGTAACATAGATTGGAGTTAATGAAAAATGCTTTTGAGAGTGGAGGCCATTTTTATGTATATTGACTGATTCGGGTAATTGGGAACGGCATTAGGTGTATAATTTGGAACGTTCACAATTACCCCTTACCCTCCTAATTACCCATAGAACTGCTGTTTGATTGTGTAAAAATATTTAAACTTTACAAATTATTTCAGATGCCTTGTAATTACGCAAGAAAGATCGATCAAACGTATTTCTTAATTACCTCAAGCCATTCCCTTTTCCCCCGCGGGATGATCTCAATTACCCCATAGGGTATCGGGTAAACAGGAACGGCAATGTTTTTTGTTTTCGTTTATATTTTTATTAAAACGTAAATAAAAAAAACTTTTTATGTCTACTGAATACATAGATGACTAAAGTACATGTAGCAATAAAATTTGATTTAGTTTATAACCTTTTTCTATTATTTTTTAGCGTTTGAAGTTAAGTGTTCTCAATTCCCCCACTCTCCCCTATGCTTGGTACACATATACGTTATCAACAATAACTCATACATATATGAATAGTTAGCTAGGTTAGCTAAGATAGGTTGCGATTCTGCATGCAACAGGCAACAGTAAAGCCGAGGTATGCCGTGCACCCTTGAGCTGGTTGCCAAAATAAAATCGGCTGAGTGCCTTAAGCGCTCGCCTTAGTAGTCCGGTAAAGCTGTTAAGATCTTGCTGGGTCAATAGCGTAGTCATTTCGAAAAAAAAAATTACGTATTCGTTTCGAATTTTGATAATAATATAATCTATTATAGTTCATTTTGTAAATCATTATAACTCTAGAACTGCACTAAATACTTTCATGAGGAGATCAAAAATTGCTCTCCCACTTTAATAAATCATACGTCATCGTTTTTAATATATAGAAATACATTATAGTATGCCAACCGTTGCAAGTTCAAAATAAATAAATAACAATTATTGTTTTAAAATGATATAAATCGAAATTATAATATTAATTTACTTATTTTCATTGCTAAATTTAAGAATATTTACGATATCAAAAGTGTATAGTATCTTTATGAACGATGTAAGTAAGAAAGTATTGAGGTAAGTATGATTTAAATTTTGTTTATAACTACCTAACTGTGTTTAGGACTAGTTAGTACTATGTAAAAACGTGACAAATCGTATTGCATTTAAATAGTAGTTATCTTAACCATATGTTAAGATACATTAATATATATTTAAGGTTAATTAATTTATGTAATGATGAGTGAATTAAAATAATTATTGGATGTACAAATAAATATAACACATATTTATGCCACAGAATCGTTTACTATTCATTCATGCAAAATAAATAATCACAAAGAAATCTTAAATATTAAGATATTTACACACTTCAAAGAAATTATAAAAATAAATAATCTATATTTAGAACTAGATCTAGAGTTTTCAATGTAACGTCTACGGTCATTCCTCACGCATCATTTTATTCTGCCTTCTTCTATCCTTTTTATTCTTAGTATCCAAGCCCGATCTTCTCATGATTAAAGTATCGGTCAAAGTATCTAGAATATCATCATAATCATCATTATCACGGCCCTTTTCTTCACGTAATTTTACTTCTTTGTTCTGCTTGTTTTGCCTTTTTTTACCACCGAATATACCAAATTGATCACCAATACTCTCACCGATTTCAGTCAAGTCAAGAACATCTAAATCATCAAGACCAAACATTTGATTCCTATTTTTCCTTTTAGGCAACTTAAAGCTTTCGAATTCTGAATCGGAATTCAACCAATGGGCTCGACTCTCCTCTGTAGCCATATTGTCATTTTCAGGTGTACTTTCCTCAGAATCTAGATTTTGAACAACTTGTATCATATCATCGTTTACAGCCTCTTCTGAAGTAACACTAAAAGCTGAAGTTGATGGAAGTTTAGGAGTAATCGTTTCCACCTTTTCATACTTTATTTGTTCTTTTTCTTCCGTGTTTTGATCTTCTGCAGTATTAGGTAATAAGGGGGTAACCTGCATAGATGACAGTTGACCGGTGATATGTGCTAAGGACATTTCCAATCCAGGATCCTCAAAATCACTAACGTCATTGATTGTAGTTACTGTTACAGGTAAATTAGGCTCTGGTTGCTCTTCAACAACTGCTGCTATACTATGATCGTGTGACGATGCTAAAACTTGTATATTATCAAAACTTTGGATAGATTGAGTATCGGGTATCTTTGCTATTGTTGAAACTGTAGAGGTGGGCAAAGTTATTTGAATGCTTTCGGTGACTGGTTTATTTTGAGGCCAAACATTGTTTTCTGGTTGTTTAGTTGGTCGGCGAGTCGGTCGTCGGTTTACAGGACGAATTCTAACAGTAGTAGATCTGGTTGGCCTTTGTGTTGTTGTTCTCGTAATAGGTCTTCTAGCTGGTCGACGAGTTGGTCTTGGTCGTCTAGTAGTTGTAGAGCTTAAAACCTGTTCTACAGGTGCTTGCTTCTTCTTATTTTTATTTGACTTTTTACCGCCAGATGAACCAAACAGATCTCCTAATAAATCTTCACCTAAAAGACTAAATCCTGTATAATCCGCACTATCTACATCGTTGACGGCATCGAGGTCTCCTAAAAACATTAATAAAAATATAGACAATTTAATATTTATACAGACATAATAAGATTCATAAACAATCATCTACTACTTTGTGTGTATGTAAACAAAACAAAATATTTATTTATTACCATCATCATCATCATCTTCGTCATCATCTTCGTCATCATCATCATCATCGTCATCACCACCGAGACCAAAATCATCTTCGTCGTCATCATCATCGTCGTCATCGTCTTCATCTTTTTCATCTTGAGGGACAAGTGGTAGTGGGTCAGCTGGTTCAGACGTTACACCTCTAGGTCCAAATTTGAAGCATGATACTCTCACAGCCGCTTCGACTGTCCTTTTCGCCTGAAGTTCTAACCCAAGGCATGCTCTAAACTCCTCACCAGCTCTTGCAATATTATAAACTCGGCCACAGAACTTCGATACACCACCAGGCAGTGGCATACAAACAGGACTCGGTTTACGACCTATTGACAAGATAAGATATAAAGTTTAATATATACATATACAGTAGAAGCTTGATAAGACAAAAAGCTCTATAACTTCAAGAAGTAATCTGTTCCCTTCCCTTCAGAGCCTAAAACCTCTATTACTTAAAATACGCACCCTCAATTACTTATACTAATAACTTCAGTATACGCCAGTGTTTACAGATTAAATTATTAACACAAACAGTAAGTATACAATCCTCTGCTGTTCCTTTTGAAACCCCTTAAAACCTTTCTTTGCCGTAGTTAAAACAGCAGCTTACTTGTATGGATAGTTCTTGATCACTGTCCAGGATACTGTGCTGCGTGATAAAAGCTCCCAAAGTAAAATGAGTTCAAAACGAAAATTAACGACACAAACACTGACACTGATAAAAGCGGTGAAAATTGGATTAAAAAGGAAAGATGTTGCGGCTCAGATTGGAATACATGAAAGTACAATATCACTCATAATTAAAAAAGAAGCTGAACTCTTAAAGAAACGAGAATCTAGAGAAAATATTTTATGTAAAAGACGAAAAATTGCTGAATTTCTTAATTTGGAGCCATGTTTATTTACGAGGTTTAAACAGAGTCCAAATCAAAAAACACAGACGAAAGAAAAAGCTGAAGCGTTTCACAATTCGCTGAAAATCCAGAATTTCAAAGCTAGCAACTAGTTAGAAAACATCGAAAAACGGTATGATTTGGCTTTCATGAAAGTATGCGGCGAAATTGCAAATGTAACATAAACCCTTGAAAAGTTCAAACTTTATATATTTAACTGAAAATATTTTCTGTGTCCCTTGGGTTTTAACTTTTGAACGTTCTACTGTGTATATATATATGTATATTTTCGTTACTAGTTGTGTGTATCTAAAGTCATACACCTGCATGTAGTATGAAAAATGTAATATATTAAATGTCACTTACCAGATAAAGTGCGGTTGGTGATGACTTTCTTTCCGAAACTTAACGAAACAGACATCTTGTCGTCATTAAGATACATCAAAGAAGCACATCCTGAAAAATGCCTTTATTTAAGAAAATATGAATAAAAGGAAGGTTACATTCTCAAATTGATAATATTGAATCATAACAAACGATACTTAGTAATGATCACATAAAAGTCTACTGAAACTAAATTAAACTGATGAAATCTCAAAGTACCTGGCCCACTTAGATTTACAACAGGTAGAGCAAAATCTCGACAGCAATTGCAATAAGCTTCAGAACATTTGCAATACTTGTTGATGCCGCTTTCTTCTGACTTATCATCATCATTTCTCTGTTGTATGCCTTTCTTGTTAGCATATTTTTCTAAAACAAAAATAATTATTTATACAGTTATACCTTATAATGCTACAACAAAGTATAATAAATCATGTTAAGAATTTAAACCAACACAACAAAATCGTGTACTTAAACATGTTCAGGAAAAAAAATCAAGAGTTGAATTGTAAATTAACACGCTACTCGTTTTTAAATCATCGTAAAAACGGAATAACAGTCTGACTTTCTCCGATTCTTACAAAAAATTCATCGATACTACATTTTCTATTACATTTACAATTCTTACGATTTCATTATAACCCAATGATGGAAAGAGACATTTTATGTCATCTTTACATGGCTATTACCATTATTATAAATAATTTAGTAAACATATATACAAAAAGAAAAAGCAATTAAAATAAAGGAAATAATTTGTAGTAATGTGTGACGGATTTCTACATACAGTAAAGTATGAATTACTTAGTTTCTACTGATAACTTTATATGAAAAGATACTATTACTATAAAATAAACATAGTATTAGGAAAATGTAATCATGTAATCATAAAATTTAAAGGAATTATGAACTATAAACTAATTGCGTAGATTAATTAACGCATCAGAAGTTGGAAATCATCAGATTTTATTGCTTATGTTGGGTGCATAAATTAAAAGAAACTTAAATGGAATAAACTTCGTGATCGCAATTTGAATAACTTCGTGCTAATAGATGGATCAAGTAATACTATAATACTTACTGACACTCTTTGAGGCAGCAAATGCCAAGAGAACAAATATTAATAGTAGCTCGAAAACCAGGGAGAGCTTCATCTTGAAGCCTCACTCCCTACCTGGAAAAAGAACATTGTTCATATTTATTTTAAACCTCTGGCAGTTACACAGTTTAACTTAAAAAATAATCAATAGAACTCTTAGGAAGAAAAACGTAACTGTACCTAGAAGGGTACATATTTGATTTTTCAAAATGGATTCAAAATGTTGCCTCTATTTTCATTATAAAATTGTTACGTTTTAACCTCTTTTCGCTTATTATTAATATTGATATATATTACTGTTTTTATTAAATCAAATATTATAATGTTGTCCCTACCTTTTCGTTCAAATCTTAACTAAAACGAATCGACGACAACACAAAAGAAAGAGCCAAAATTATAAATAACACGATCAATATAATGATCAGAATTAACACCGATTCTAAAAATGCAGACGACACCAGCGTAACACCAACACTGATTTGATATTACCGCTCCAACTCGCGCCTGGAGAAATGTGCAGTGACGTATAGCCGTCGGCGAGAAAGGAAAACCACCTATCCATATCCCTCTCACTCGTAAGGAAATAGTGAAGGACGGATGAAAGCATCACTTGGCCGCTTATGTGGGATTCAGTGTCAGGAACTCAAACCGGCATTAGTGTCATACGAGTACTCCATTGCCTGAACATGAGTAAAAGTCAGGATGTACTAACAATTAGTTACACCCATTACAGGCGTAAATAACGTAGCTTATATCTATTTAAATAGTCGTTAAATTAAATTGTTTATTAAAATCATAATCAACAAAAAAGAGTATATAGAATATATATGTATGTGTATATACAAATATAATTCCTGAAATTTTATGTTTGATATAAATACTACTGCCCTCTAAGCAGTAAAACATTCTTCTAAGATTACGTCTATTAAAAATAACATAAATTTTCGTAGAATTACTTTTTACTACGACGAAGATTCTAGAATATCTTTAAAGTGCGTTGATCTTATATTATACACTTCCATTACAGAGAATTGGCCTAAGTTCACTTTAAGCGTTTATCGACAGCTACAGAGTGTACAAGGCCAGTAGTATATCAATCCTGTGGTTTGTTGTTTTTAGATTCACCACCTTCGTTTATGTTTACATATGAACATAGATAGTAGTAGTAATAATATTCGTCCAATAGGACAGGCGAAGGAACTAATCCATACTGCCAATTCTGAAGTTGTCAATGTATGTGATTCTTGTATATACTTTTGTGAGTTTTATTCTATTATCAAGTTAATATAAAGGCATATACACCAAATCATCTATTATAATATTTCATAAATTTTTAACCATCTTTTTTATCTTAATTCTGAAGTTTTCAATACGGATACTTCTTATATATTCTTTAATCCGTTTTCTTCATGTCCAAGTTAATGTAAATGCATAAGCGCCAAATCTTCTATATAATATTTCAGACATTTTTTATCTTCTTAATCTTCGAATAATCATTAAAAAATGTTCTGATATCTCCAAGTGTTGAGTTGATAAAGTCAAAGTTAGATTTAAAATTATCAGAATAAGTTAGTAGATCGATATTCAAGTATAAAGTGTTATAACAAGATGGTGGTTCCTTGTCACAACTTTCCTGGGAATTTTTGTGGCATCTCAAAATTCATGGACAATAAACTCACCATATTACACAAAACACCACCAAATTTACACAATATAGAGTCAAGTAACACAATGTTATGAATAAAATATAAAATCCACTATATTACAGACAGAACCTCCGCCAAAAACTCTGAACATAGATATTACATTTCTAATTCTTTTGCACCAGTCATCTAGTACAGTATTACTGCCATTGTCGAGAAGGTACTGATATTACAAGTTTATTGCGATAATCTCAATGTTCTAACAAGACAGTGACACCCTTTTTAGAACTTTGCAGGGAATTTTTGCCATTCAAACTCCATACTCCATGGTCTTATTTCTTATCCACTTCACTTGTGCACGATAATCAAACTATATTACGTAAAACACATTAATGTTACAATAAATGGAGCCAAATAATACAAGATTATGAATAAAATCCACTATATAGCATTCTTACATCCCGCATAAAACTAAAAAAAAAATTGAAATAAATATTGAGAAAACTACATCTATATACTTTATTATGTCCATTAATGATTCAATCGATTTATAAAATACTCACATGGCCAGTTCAAAACAAATCCACTGCAACACCTTAATTCCCAATCATCTCAAGCCGGCTACGTATGACATGGTCACTTTCACAAAGTGAAAGTGCTCGGACAGAGTTCTATACATATTTTCTGTTATTATTTATTTTACATATTCGTTCGTTTTAACACCTCACTTGATTATTGTTACCGGATATTATAAGAATTGAATATTTCGTAATTCTTTAGTCATTTATATGAGACTGATAACTTTGAATATTTTTATAAGATAATTTACTCTGATTATTAGTATCACAGTTTAAGTATGCCCACTATATTAGTTTTCTATGTTACTTTCAAGTCACGTACTATTAAGATTTTTTAATACACTGCCTGTTGGCAAAAATGGTGCCAACTTTTTGCTACTCTATAAAAATCATGGTTAAATAACGTTTTCGTATTTTTTAAATACGAAATATTACATAGGTTTAACTCTTGCTCAAACCCTCGCCTATGCGAACGAAGATTGTAAATACACTAATGGGAGTGGTTCTCAAATGCACCTTTTTTTTTTTTTTATAGAGGGGAAAATCCTGCTTGGGATACGCCTCACGTTGTCGGGGGACAACGTGAGGGTTATGTCGGACTCCTACCGACTAAAAACCCCTCTGCCGCTCAGCGCGTAAGTGTGGACCAGGATGCGGGTGCACGACTAGCATTCCTCCACTATTCTCAAATGCACCTACCGTAACTTGCTTATTGGCAATGTGTGTATTGGAAAATATTCTACTAATATGCAATTACGCTAACACTACGTTTAGGTATACTGATTTGTAGACAGATCTCCCAGAACCACTATGCGTTGAATAGATAGACGTGACAAGTTTTCCACCTCATTTAAAACAGCCAATTATCAAAACCAAAAATCTTTTAATTTGAGACAAAATTCATTTCGTTAGTATACACACGACTTAGAAACTAGTGTCAGTACTTACATTTAATAGCAACTAATTATTTTTGTAACGTCACAGTGGTATGTAGGCGTACCCAATGTTCCAGTATGGGGGTGTCCTATATATTTGCTACAGCAATCAGGATGCTATTGAGACTGGCGCGTACATGATAACGTGAAAATCATCAATTCTCGCCAAATATGCTCAAAGCACTGCAGTATCGCGGTAAACCCATCAGTCATCAACGTGAGCGAAGTTTTCTTATTACAGAAGGTTCGCTTATTGTTGAGTATATTTGGAGGGAGAAAACCGCGTTAAAAAGTCACAGCAAGGGTGAGGAGATAACTCTAATAAAGACCATTGATGAGTGGGTCTTCGAGTAGACATCTCTGCAACTGCCTGGCTGAAACGAGAAATAATGGGTGGGGATTGCAATGATTCAGTGGACGGAAAGACTCATAATTTGACCAGGTTGTCTTGATTAGCGAACAGCCCGGCATTTATGTTGACCTACGGCACAGGTGCGTCACAGTGCAGAGTACCGGGATCCTTTGGCCTTTGCCAACTTGTAATCCGGTGAAGCTGTTAAGACCTTGCTGAGTCAATAGCGTAGTCAGTTCAAAAAAAAAAGGCTTAGGTAACGTGGCAGACGGTTCACCGTGAGGTTCTAGTAGATAAGAATCCGACACTACCCACCCAGAGAGTTGGTGTCGTACAAAGGATTAGAAAATATTGTTACGTATGCAAATAATTTTGGTTTGTGGGTGGATCTCTGTTATTACATTAAAGAAACAAGTGTATGTTTATTAAAAATAAACCTAAAATATAAGTATTTTTGTTTACAGTATACTTTCCTCTGCCCGGGACTTCGTTCGCGTGGAAGTGATTTTGGGCTAGCGCTAACACGCAGCGGATGCTGTCAAGAGGGAAAAACCCCGATTTAAAAATATTCTTCTTGGTACTCCTCTCCTATTAGTCTTAACGTGATAATAGCTTCTAACCATTCTCGATGAATGAGCTATATAACACTGAAAGAATTGTGTAGTCCGGTGAAGCTGTTAAGACCTTGCTAGGTCAATAGCGTAGTCAGTTCGAGAAAAAAAAACTGAAAGAATTGTTCAAATCGGACCAATAGTTTCTGAGATTACCCCCTACAACGACAAAACGTCACAAACTTTACCTGTTTATATTAGTATAGATTAGTATATTAGTAATTAGTATATTAGTGTTAGTATAGATTAACTGACCGCGACCCTTTAACTATAATAACAAAATTTATAAGAATAAAGTATAGTCTATGCAAATCAGGACAATCAGGATAAATTTTCAATAGTATATAACTAATTTAACATTAAATTAAATTTAACATTAAAAACCAATAGGAGCGGAGTATCAATGAAGAATGTTTAAAAGTCAGGTTTCTATTCCACGCGAACGAAGTCGCGGTCAGAGGCTAGAAACATGTATACATGAAGTAAATTTTCAAAAAAAACAGAATTAACCGACTTCAATATTAATCAGAGGCATAAAAATAAGGCACTAAAAGCCGGAAAAAAAATAGTTTATCAAATTAACCAAATTATAATTTTTTTTTCTAAAACATGCGGGTCACCTGATGGTAAGTGATCACCGTCGCCCATGGATACCTGCAACACGAGAGGAATCACAGATGCGTTGCCAGCCCTTAAGAAAGGAGTAGGCTTGTTTCTTGAAAGTTGTGTTACTTTGTCACGGATCGCATAATCAGAACCTAACCAAATTCTCATCAAACTACCCTTGAAGAACATCCTTTACAATAAAAAAGGAATCATCGAAATCGGTTGGCATGATATTGAGTTATCCGTCTATTTGTCGTATACACACCAAATGCAAATTTAACACTTATACGGTTTTGCATTGGATGCCGTTGACAGAACTGGACCAAAAAAATGGGAAAAATGGAACCACACGGGAAGCACTAGCTTTCAAATAAAAAAATAATCTTCAAAATCGGTTCAGCCAGTCCAAAGCTATGAGGTAATAAACATAAAAAAAATACAGTCGAATTGATATCCCACCTCCTTTTTTTTTGAAGTCGGTTAAAAAGAATTTCAATACTCATTTGTTCAATATCTCAAATCTACTAAAGTCGTTCACCGTTTGATTTAAAATTTCAACAAAATATTTCCTTCGAATAAAGTGAACATTAATAACGCATGGCCTTGTATAGCCAATTATATAACAAACCAGCATTGTTTTTGACAGACTTAAAAAAAAGGAGGAGGTTCTCAATTCAACTGTATGTTTTTTTATGTTTGTTACCTCAGAACTTTGGACTGGGTGAACCGATTTTGATGATTTTTTTATTTATTTGAAAGCTGGTACTTCCCGTGTGGTCCCATTTCAACCAACTTTCAATACATCGTTAGGTAGCGCACATATCCATATGTTTTATTTAATTTGGTTAATTTAATAAACTATTTATTTTCCGGTTTTTAGTTGCCTTATGTGTTTCTGATCTATATTGAAGTCGTTTTTTTTTTAATTTACTTTGTATGAAAGAATAATTCTTTTTCTACATACTTGATTACTTGCATAACTATTGAAATCCTAGACAATAGTGTTAAATAGATCTGTTTAGCGGGTGATCCACTCACGTAATATGGCCTATGGTGATCATGGTACAATGACCTGTATTTAGGCCACTAGCACGACGTGTACTTGGCCGTGATCAGACGGCTTCCGTCTCGCACCAAACGCGTAGACAAACGAGACAGCTTTCTATAAATTTATATGGAAACGAAACAGGATTATAACTCGTTTGAAGATCTATATATATTTTATTGAAGTACGCTAAAACGACAGCACTATATACATATAACATCCAAACTTAATCGAGAAATCAATAATATATCAGCAGTCGTCGCTTTATTGCCATTCTGAAAGACCTTCAGTCGCTGAATATTGTTGTTTCTAAATCCAAAAAAAATGTTGTTTCCAAATTTAAAAGAGAGTCATTATACCAATTTATTTGCCTGGTGGTAACGATAAAGCCGGTACACAATTGCAATAGGTGGTAGAGCCACGCTGAAGCTATAACTGGTTTCAACATGAATGGGTCGGCTCGCCCGGGGTAGTACCACCCTCTCATAGAAAACCGACGTGAAGTATCAGAGCTTGCATTGTTGCGTTTCGTTCGGTCAGTAAGAGAGTAAGAGCGCCGAAGGCAGACCTCCCTCCTTTTCGTTCCCTCTCTCCCCTTTTCCTACCAACACAGGCTGGCAACGCACTTGCGACATCTCGGTGTTGATGGCGTCTGTGTACGATGGTGATCACTTAACATCAGGTGACCCACCTGTTCGTTTGCTATATATGATATTAAAAAAACCATACATTATAAGCATGTAACTCCAACACTTCGTCCAGCGTATTCCGACGTATCTCTAAAATGGAAGGATTTTTTGTCATTATACTGTCCGCTTACTTTTTATCAATCTTCAGGCAATTTCAACAGTATCCATCCATACTAGGCTGTGCCAAAAAATTACGATATTTTTATTTGCTCTCAGCCCAAAATATCTCCGAAGATCTCCCAACAAAACTACTGTTAAAAGCGGATCTCAAAATTCCAATTCTAAGAGGTTCTCCACCGAACTTAAAGTTTTTCCGTATAAATAACATGAGAAACATGATTTTTTTATTACTTTTATTGAAGTTATACTCCTTCTGGCACGTTAGGGAAAAATGATGAGAGTAAACTTATACGATACGCGCGCACACAGTCACGAAAAACCGACACCCTTAAGTTAGCTATAATCAACATTTTGTGTCTTTGTATTTATTGTTTTTATTTCCTTGTTTTTGGACACTGTAATGTGTCGTGTTCTGTTTGTTCTTTATCTATGTAAGTTTAATGTAGATTTTTATTAAAAAAAAAACGAATGTATTGACCTTATTATTATTAAATTTAGTACAAAAAATTATGTTCAGTCCAATTTCTATCTTTAATATTTAATGTTATATCTTTGAAATTCAAATATCCGGTTATTAGCTTTTTTTAGCTAAACACGCTAATCCTGTATTAGTTCTCAATTGAAGCTGCCGGCGTATGCTTATATGTGCTTGTAAATAGATTAGCTACTTGAGGGAAGGTTAGAAAAAGCGCCACCACCAAGGTTACATTACAATGTTTTCTTTAACCGAAAGGTCTAGCTTATTGCAGAGATTCGATTCTACGACGACTGACACTTTGAACACCTTACCATCATCAATGTCAGTATCCTACCCTCTAACTTTAGTATTTTGATGTACTTTAGCCACATCATCGATTTCTATCTCTATAATTTTTACGCTAACTTCTTTTTACCCTATTGACTCCATAAAAAAAGGAGGTACTCCAGGTCTGACATGAGTTGACCATCGGTAGTGTGGCCGAGCGGTCTAAGACGCTGGTTTAAGGCACCAGTCTCTTCAGAGGCGAGGGTTCGAATCCCACCGTTGCCAGATTCGTTTTCATGGCTGCTAATTAGCTTGAGCCCGTGTCGTTCCATTACGGTGGTTGTGGGTGCACCGTGGGGTTTTAATCCGTGCGAATGGGACATAACCCACTTTCTCCCTCGGGAGGGTGGCGTATCCGCAGGGATTTTCCCACGTTAATAAAAAAAAAAGGTCTGATATGAATATTACGGTTTTATTGTACGTCTTAAATACAAGCTGCGTGTATTTTTACTGTTATAACTTTTATAAATATTTTAATTTCTCGCTGTATTTCTAATGGAAAGAAGAAAATAGTTAAACTATTTTTACTTGAAATTAGTAGCTATACTTAGTAAGTAGACCAGCTCTTAGTTACTTATCAGAGCACGAAATAAAAACATATATATTTATATAGTCTCTTGAAAATGAGTTATATAAGGCATAATTAGAAAAAGAAACAGTTAAACAGTCGCTATGCCTATTGCACGCAACAGTTGGCCAACATCATTGCGTGACTGTATCCGTATTTACTACTTATATACTTTAACGAGTAAAAAGAATTAATTAAAATATATATGAATTATGAAATACAAATATTGAAAATTAAATTAAACTATTTTGATCAATAAAATAATAGCATTGGTGGTCGATTTTACCCCGGGGTAAAAATAAAATATAGAAATCATAATTTAAATTATCTAAAAATTACTTACCCAATATCTGTTCCAGAAACTATACCATTAATCTAAATACGTTCCCCTACCTTAAGGTTATACAAGTAAGTACGTAATGAATTTTTAACTCTTGGTAGCACTCATATGTCGATGACAACCATACAGACCCATATGTGTCTAAATTTTAAATAATCAGATTCATAAGATAGTAGCAACTTGCAATATTTTGCGGTAACAATTACTTGGCTTATTTGTTAACGCAAGATATTATAGCAATTGGGAATCAATTGATTTTATAAACCTATTCTACAACTGGGAACAGTTATCAGCATTTAAAGTGAACGATAAATTTAATAGTTTAATTTTACTAACATTTCAATGACTTTCCTATATGAATAATTACAGAAAGTCGTTATTACCAAACGATATATGCCTTAATTACCTACGATTTTATGTCAACAAATAAGCTCGGAGAAAGCCAACTAACGAGTCTACTCCACCTCCTGTACCTACACTTATCTTTACGTAAATATACATATAAATTCGATGCACAAAATTCTATACATGCAATTTGGATCCAGTGAATGAAAAACAAACATCCGTAAATAGGTTTCGACATTAACGCATACCCACGTTACCCGCTTTCACGTCGCATCTCACCGGTGCATGTCGTTATAATATTGTGTTATGTTTTATTTAAATTTCACCTTCTATTGTGAGTGAGGTGAAATGGCTGGAACGAGATCTGAGGAAAGGAGTAGTATTGGCTCGGCAGCGACGACGCTCGCCTCTTTCAACTATCCGTCGCACGAGAGGCTCGACCGGTCCTCCATAATATATTGCGAGTGAATTTAAAATTCATAATTTTATCTTTTTTTCTCTTAAGTACAGCTGACAGCTGATCAGCATGTCGGTCAAAGTAACGCTTTCGCTCCTGTTCATCGTGATTGCGGGTGGCCACGCAGCGAGCATTTTAGGTAAGTATTTTACATTAACTGTCATGAACTTGGTTCGATATACATAGAAAGTTGAACGTTTGAGTATCGTGACTTCATATACAAATTATGATTCATTCCATTATACATGCGTTGTTAGCATTACTATTTATTAGCGGTTCTAGTTTGAATAAATTGATATGCTACTTACGTTTTGTTTCAAGAATGTTAACAGCTAATTTCCGACATTATTTATTGCAGTATGAATTTTAAGTTCCATTGAGAATTAAATAATATAATTACTTTTTTTATGAACGCGTTAGATATGAGAAAATTAAAATAGTAAGAAGACCGCTTTTTTCTTTGTCAATAAATTTATATAATAGGCTCAGACTTTGTTCTCATGCATTGTTCTTCATAGAACGAATTGTTTTACTTGTATTTTTAAATGTGAGTTATTTATTATTCTCTATTAATCATAATTTTGAAGCTATAGCCTCATTATTAGGATATTATCAACTATTTAAAGTTAGGTCTCTAAAATTTTATTATTACTACGGAGTACCTGTAGGTAAGCTTAACATAATAAAACTGTAGATTTTTTTCTAAATTGTAAAAGTCGAATAATTTCGTCTTGTTCAAGTCGATTAATAAGTTTTCTATATTAGTCCGTACAAGTAATAGCCATTCTAGGATTTTTGTATTTATCTTAATATTTGTCCACGAGAAACTCCTAAACTGCATTTATGTATAGTTTGGTTCAACTTGAGAGATAGGATAACTTATATTTCGATTAGTGGCCTCAATATTTTTTAATTAAAGATTAAATAATTGTCAATGTTAATTATTGTTATTCATTGTAAGTTTCGCCAGTCTCGAACAAAGGGCATTTTAAATTAGTTTGTTGACAGAAAACTGTAAGACCGACTTTATAGATATCTAATAGATGGCGCCACCTTTTATTTGTGAATTTCTTTTTTAAAACTGGGCCACAATAACGCGTGGTCAACTAGTAAATATGTAAAGAATGAACAGGACTCTCTCTCTCTGCCTGCGACTTTGTTCGCGTTCTCAAAAGGAAAAAAACATCCCGGTTTTGAAACATTTTTCATCTGTGCTCTGGTCCTATTGGTCTTAGCGTGATGATATATAGCCTATAACCATTCTCGGTGAATGAGCTATATAACACTGAAAGAATTATTCAAATCGGACCTGTAGTTTCTGAGATTACCTCCTACAACATCACAACATCACAACGTCACAAACTCACAAATTTTACCTCTTTATAATATTAGTATAGATTATGGCATCCTGTAATATATTAGTCCCATTTTTTTTAAATATTTTTAGTAGTTATTCTTTATTGTAATTGACTCAACTATTATAATCTATTAAAACAAGAAATAAATGGATACTTATTTCTTGATAACTTTCAATCGCGTCGGACAACAAATTTTACTTGTGATTATTTAACATCCTCAAACGAAATTTCTCTTACATAATCACGAACAATAGATAAAATATTCGTAGCGGTACATTGAACCATGAATGGAACAAAACAACACTTGTCTGTTGGTAGTGAAAGTAGAAACTCTGCACGAAACCTAAACAATGTTTTAAAGAAAAAAACAAGGACAATGGACATATGACTCGAGATGGTACGTCAATAAAACGACATAATATGTAATTTACTTATAATAATTTTTATTTTATTTTACGTAGTACAAAATTTAATTAAGCATAAACTGATAAAATTATTTATTTAAAAGTAGTGATTATGTACTCGTTGAAATTCGACTATAGTTCATTAATATTTTAAAGTTCAATGGTAAAAATAAAACGAATTTATTCCAAAATTTTGTTAACACTAAAAATCATTGATTCAACAAAAAAAACCAAATGTGGTTAAGAAACCGCAGAAGAAAAGGTGCTTGACTATTTTGTCTTTACCTATTTATGAAACTAAACTGTTTTTGATATACTTTTCCATTAAGAATAATTCCATTTTCATACTTAAAGTTGTACAGAAGGGTGCGAAGAAATAAAACCAACTGAATTACGTTCATTGTATGAATTAGGCTTGGTTTGTCTATGATTACTGAACTGCATTACTACACAATGTTTATGATACTTAAGAAAAATTACGTTTTAAATAAGATGCTACAAATGCGTCATTTACGCTTTGCTAAAATTAATGGAAACAAAGAACGATGATTATTTCATAGTATTTCTTTGTATTATAAGATACATAAGCAGGTCCCCGTGACTTCTTCTTCATAATATTAGTTTTACTGGTTCGTGGAAACTTTGCGTTTTATATTTATTTATTTATTTACACATGGATAAAGCAACAGTCGGCAGTTAAAAACAATAATACAATAGCAATAATAAAAAAAATACACTAAACTGCAGACCTAAAACGCTTTATCACATAGAAACTTAACTTACACTAATCATAATAATAATAAGGAAATAATAATAAAAATAAATATATGAATGAATTTGAGATTTTCTTTAATTTCTTTAAATAATGTTTTAGCATTACTACTTAGTCTTGATGGAAAAGCGTAAAGATAGCCTGGATAATATTTTGAAAAGTTCGCTATCCACTAGCAAAAATCTTGTCTAAATTAATTCAACCGTTTCGGAGATTAACTCTAAACACAAATAGACACTTCAATCTTTGTTATATGTATACTTTACATAAATATTAAGCAAAACGAAAAGATACATTACTAACATATAAATTTTGATCTCTAAAGAAATATGGGTAATAAGGAAAATCTGTTTCCAGATTATTTCGACTGGGAAGACGGGAAATCCTTGATACAAGTACCAGAACCACGTGAGGATCAACCGAATCGTAATTGCATGTGTAAAGGACCTGCTTGCGTTTGCTGCGTTGATTTCAATATCACATTCGTCGATCTTGGTGGACCAGGTTGGTTTTATTTTACCTAAAACACCTAACTGAATTTCGTTCTAGATGCTCATTTGTTCTGTCACCGATAATGTATACATTTAAAATCTTCAAAAGTAAATTTTCCATTATTGTGAACGTTAAAGAACTTTTTAAGTCCTCATTAATAATAAAAAAAAAATTGAAAGCCAAAATAAACTTGATTTCCAAATTTATTTGTAAACACACTGCTTGCCCCACTTCATATAGCGCTGAACGCATAGTGGTTTTAAAAATCGTTGTGTGGTAAAACTTTTATAGATTTATATTCAATCATGATATCATAATCATAATCATATTGGGATGTAAGGGGTGTCGAGTAACATCTTAAGACTTGAGACACCCAAGCCAACCTCACTTGCACGTGGTGCACCCTGCTGAATAACGAACGAGGCAATAGCAAAAGCGGGGTGGTAGGGTTTTACAGCCCGACTGGGTCGCAACCACCATGCATATGGCGAAAAAGCCCGTCATAGTGACTCGCTTCTGCGCGTCACGTTTCGGGATCAGCCTGTGCATATCCAGTACCGGGTGACTTTCGTCATTACGGCCGGCATGACAGCGGCGACCGGCGATGGATAATCTGTCTCTCAGTGGTTGCCGATGTTTTTGGATTGTACTATGCTTAACATCAGGTATAATGCAGT
Organism: Antheraea mylitta; assembly: GCA_014332785.1. Lineage (NCBI taxonomy): Eukaryota > Metazoa > Arthropoda > Insecta > Lepidoptera > Saturniidae > Antheraea > Antheraea mylitta. Next base: position 26,758 of record JACEII010000005.1, on the reverse strand, counting down.
CACTATGTCGTGCTTCGATAAAAAAATAATCATAATATTTTTTTAGATGAGGACCAAGTAAGTGCTTCAATGGTAAAACCAGAAAAAATTGATCGAAATGTTACAAGTAGCTTTTGCTTGATGCGCGGACAACGACAAGCCTGTATCATTTTATTTAAGTAGGTTAATATAAATTTTGCAATAGCAATAAGCAATTTATTACTTCGATCGATTCTAATTTGAATTACAGGTTGCGTCCACATGAAGTACTTGTCGCCGGAAGAAGGATTTTCAGTAAAAGTTTCATATGGAAAAAGTCTCATACATAACTCAAAGATCAATGGTACGTTTATTTGCATATGTTCATTATTTTAAGCGTATTTCATATACCAAAATCACTTTTATACATTTACTAGCTGTTACTCGCGGCTCCGCACGCGTTTTTTGAATGTATTAAATAAATGTAAAATTGTTATTAGATGTGTAAATAACAATAATACTCTTTCAAAAATATTTGTAAGTATGACACGCACATCATCTACAGTAACAGGTAATATGTACATTATATATGTGAATACTAATAGTGTATCGAATGGGTTGAGATTTATCATAAGCCACATACATAGCTGGAACTTTAAACTACTATCTATGTATCAGCCTCATTGCTCACTTACACTATATAAGAAAGTAATGAAAATATTAAGCTATACATTATCGAACAATATGTGTTCAATCTTTTATTGTATAGATATAATATCAGGTATCGTCTGCTGAACTCGCTAGCTTCGCTCGCTAAAACAGCTATTAGTTGGTTATTTGCCCGTAAAATTTCCGTTCAAATATTACTTGTAGTCCGTTGAAGCTGTTAAGACCTTGCTAGGTTAATAGCGCAATCATTTCTAAGAAAACAAAACCGTTCATATAGGTCCAGCTGTTTCGGAGATTACCCGGAACAAATAAACAAACAGATATATCGACAGAATAAAAAAAAATGTTGATATTTGTAGCACCGCAGATATATGTATTCATCAAAAAGTATTTATTTGAATATTATATACACACGCTTTACTCTTATAATACGTAATACGCAATATATCACAAACCAAAAATTGGAAACAAAACTAACGTAGAATAAACTTTTTGAGGAGTTTTTGACGGGATTTCAGTCAGTGTTATGTAGGGATTTTATATTTTATTCATAATTTTGTATTATTTTACTCTATATTGTGTTAAATTGGCGGCGTTTTATGTAATATGGTTTGTTTATTATGCATGAGTGAAATAAATGAAAACTAATGCCATGGAGCATGTATTCTGTAAGCTTGAAATTAAGAAGATAAAAATTTACGAAATATTATATAGAAGATTTGGCGCTTATGTATAGAGAATACATAAGAACTACCTATACTGACAATTTCAGAATTGGCAGTATGGATTAATTCCTTCGCCTGTATTGTGATGGACGAATATTATTACTATTAACCTTTAAGAATATCAGCACAAAATAAACTTTACAAATGTTTCCGACACAAACGTACCACGTATAATTAAAAATTGAAAACAAAACTAACGTAGAACAAACTTTTTGAGTAGGAACACAAAATAAACCATGAAAATATTTTCGATAGAATGTTATCGCGTTACCATGGCAACGCATATAATACTGACATTAACACGCAGCGGAAGCTTCCAAAGTAGCCCGATTTTGAGACATTCTTCATTAGTGCTCAGCTCCTTTTGGTTTTAACGTGATGATATGTAGCCTATAGCCATCCTCGATAAATGAGCTATCTAACACTAAAAGAAACTTTTAAATCGGATCTGTAGTTCTTGAGATCATAGCGTTCAACCAAACAAACAAACAAACAAACAAACAAACTCTTCAGCTTTATATATTAGTATAGATATTATGTTACAAACTATATACTGTACTAACTGTTCCCGCATGGAATAATTACTTTGAACTAATGTTAACACTCGGAAGCTCTTAAATGGAAATTAAGCCTAATTTTGAAGCATTCTACATTGGTGCTTCGCTCTTATTGGTATCAGCGAGATGATATATCCTATAGGATACTTCGGGAAATGAGCTATCTAACAACGAAAGATTTTTTCAAGTCGGACCAGTAGTTCCTGAGATTAGCGCATTCAAACTCTCCAGCTTTATAATAATAGTATAGATGTAATTTATTTGATAATATTCACATTTTAATGAACAAAATTAGAGACACGATATATATCTTTAATATCACATCTTCCTAAATTCTGTAGGTGTTGTAGGTTCATAAAAACGCGACAGATATTATCTTTATACAAATTGTTACATGGAACTATCAAACCATCAGACTTACCTCAAGTTATCCTTCTTTATCCCACGTCTAAGCTTTTGTTTCATTAAATGCCAAATCTTCGAAGACTAACTCATATACTGCGTAATTTCTTTATATTCAATCGCAATTCCTTGTCTTCAATTGAGACAAATTACATTCAAACATTTCAGTTTATATCTTTTTTCATTGATCAAATAAATCCTGTATGTTCATTAATAAACACATTGTCTCCCTTTTGTGAACCCTAAATAAATAAAATCCTGTATATAGTTTTAGCATCTTTACAATAAGTATAAACCTAACAAAATTATAAGATTTTGTTGCAAACAAGATTTCTATTGAGTGTGTTTGCTAATACTTTTTTTTTAAGAAATTAAAAAGGTAGGTTTATAAATTGTTACATATTTTCCATGATAAACCTCTAAGGAACGCAATAATGATTCATCGTAAAGGCCTACAATGAGTCTAAGAATTTTATAAAGAAAAAAAGCAACACTATCTTTTACCCGCGGATTCGCTTACATTAGTGTATTTCTAACTTATTTTCGCGAATAGTATTTTTCAAGATTATACACGTCCTTATAGTATATCCGTGACGACGTGTATGCAAAAAAAATTGTATTTATAATATTAGTTAGGATCTCGTGTTCATCAATGAACTAGCTTTTTTATTTTACAAAGACCAGAAATATTACAGCTATGCTACTCCCATTTTAGAAAATCTATATGCATTCATTACTTGCTCATGTATTACAAGCATATTATTAATCATTCTAAACACGCACGTTTCCATCTACTGGAGAAAGTCTCAATAAGGGTAGCCGCTACCTACATTTCTAAAGAAAGTTGCTTCAATCATACTGTCAATATAAATGACAATGTTTGGTATACTGATGGCAAGAGCCACTTATTAAATGCAATCTAATAAGATTAACCATATTACTTAATTTGTAAACATATAATTATTACTACTACAAACCATATTCAGATTGCAAGTAGTTTATTTAATTTTGATATTAATCGAAAGAATATAGATGTTTTATAATAAACTTGATTGTCTACTCTGAAGTAGTTTTAAATATTTAAATAATTGGAAATATGTAATTTTATAAGCACTTTTGGGGTAAACTTGGAAGCAATACACTTAGGTGAGTGGAGTTGACAAAATGCTGCTTTAGGTTTAAAAACTTTGAATCGTCCACAGAATTTATAAATAAACTAGCTAACCCGTGTAACTTTGTCTGCGTGAAATCGGTTACTACCGGTTCTATATATATTTCCAAACTAGAAAAATCTTAAAATTATCTCGAACCCGATTGCAGCGACTTCCACCATTTCTAATTGTGAAACCAAACAATTCATAGACTCAGTCAAACATATGCAGGAGAAATTTCGATGATGCGAACGTAGCGCCATCTGAAATTCAGCAACATAAACAATTTCATTCTATTTAAAATACGCACCATCGCTATTTTTTTTAGATATACGTAGTTCTTGCAAAAATACTTAAATCGCGGATAAAAAATGGGAGGGTGGGGCAGGAGAGTAAAACTTACGAATCATAGGTATATCTTTTGATGACGAACTAAAAAAAATATAATAAAATTTTTTGGTCAAAAAAATAGAAAAAAATCTGGACAGCGGTATGAAATTTACTTTAGGTACTTTACGACCTATTCTCATATCTACCAAATATACATAGAAAATTACGTAGACATGACAAGAGATTTTTATATAGTATATTTGTTCAAGAAATATTAAGTGGTATTTACAAGATTATAATTTAAGGAGTATTATACTAATTTCTTTTAAAATGTTGTTGCTTCAGGAACGAATCCAAAACCAATATGTCTGGAAGTATTTGGAAAATTTGCTCAAGTGTGTGCCAAATTCAGCGACCTAGCTCCCACGTCTGACGGACTTCGAGGCTGTTTAGAACTGGAACCTAAACTCCTTGGGGAAGGACAACTAGATTTTCCAATTGGTTGCTTCAAATCGACTCCCGGAGGAATGGAAATGGAAGATCCTCCCGCTGAACCAGAATCGTTAGTTTTTATGGCAATCACTTATTTGAAATTATTTCCAATTACGTAATTATTGCCTATCTGATCCATAATATTCTAAAAAATTGTTTACTCGCGTGAATAGTACAAATGGCATTATTTAAAGACACTTGCTGATCCCATAGCGACGCTCCTGATCTGCATTCAATAAAGATATTACGATAAGAGGTCTAGAAAGATATGTAAAGCATATAAAGTACTCTACTATAAAACACTCTAGCACTTCTAAAACCAAGTAATATCATATCAAATCTGAATGTATACTACAAAAAAAATGGATGAAGTTTTTCAGTTGGAGGATGACTTTAATAATTTAGCTCAAGATAGATCTGACACTAAATACATATTAACATATTTTCACTTGTTCTTAAAAATCAACATTGACACTTCAAATATAAACTTCAAAGATCACTTTATGTTTACACATTAGTTTATTTTGTACTCATAATAAAAATGTCTATTTATATATACTTCTAGTGATCCTGATCCAGATGAAGAAGAAGAAGAAGAAACAAACACAGAAAGCAATAACGGTTTTGATGCTGAGAGCTTCCTTGCTGGCGTCATACAAACAGCCGAAGAAGGTGTCAGCTTTTTGAGCAACCTTCTGGGCCTTCCTAGCACACTTAATAACACAAAACCAACATCAACAACAAAACCGCAAGAATCAAGCACCACAGAAAATTCGCAAAGAAGAGCTAAAATTTTCAAACATCCTAATCAACTGTGATAGCATATTTATTCTAACCTTTTATTTTAGGTACAAAAGGCATTTCCTAGCTCGCAACTTGCCTCACATCGTAAGAAGATTTAGTAATATATATTATTTATCGCTTTAAATTGTTGTAATTTAGATTTTAAGATTGAATAAAACTTTGAAGTACTTAATGTGTTTTTGAAGTAGTATTATCTGGAAACTGGATGCGTAGATTGAGTTTGAAATCATATATACCAGTTGTAATAACAATAATAATTAATCCTGATGTAACAACATGTGTAGATAAGGATAATATAACACCAAAATATGATGAAAATCTCCGCATTTTAGAAATATAACAGCATATAATGTATTAGTTTTAATATTCTCGAAATTCTGAAGTATTGTTCATTATATTCAGGGCTTTCAGAGCGATGTATTGTAAATACAACTTTATAATAATAATGCATTAGTAACTATAACACATTAATTAATTGATAAAACAAACATAAATTAATTAACCAATAGAAGTAATAAATATTTCTGTTTATATTTAAAATTTCAATTATACATGCAACTTAACCAATTTTTGGCTTTATATCTCCTATTAGCAACATTTCTTGAGAAATATCACATATTCCTTAAATATCCGTTAAGCCTCTGGTTGCAATAGACAGACAAAATAACAAAGTCTTATCGTAGTACAATGAGACACAACACATAGGACGAAAATTGACTTGCTCTTTATCCTCCGTCTTCTTAATAATTTAAGTAAAACCAATTTATGTATAAGAACTAGATACAATCATGGTTTAAACTTTTATTTTGGTATTTTGGTTTGAACTGGATTTGGACTTAATGATGGTCACCTAACACTTTGATTGTTTTATTTTTGTAATTACCTTCAAAATGCTCTTAAGTCTATATTTTTTATTATTTCGAATCACATAGGATGGTTCTTTTTTTACCAAGATTCTCTGTCAAGATTATCTATGTTCGACCGAATTATAAGAATTAATTTTATTCTACTGAAGACTGCTTAAATATTGACGATTCCAAACTTCCTCAAATTATTCTCAGTTTTCGAATCATAACTACGTTGATTATCTCAGAAAGTTTGGAAATAACTTACAATGATGTGTTGAAATTTGAGATAGTTACCGCCAGTTACCCATGAAGTAGCATCATTTTCATTGAGCATCTGCAGATACTATTAGTCATTTATTAGTAAAGGCTGACGAACTGTGGCGTTACATTCTCTGCAGAAAAAATATTATTATAGGTGAAGTATATTATATGGAATTAATAAAAATATTAAATAGTGAATATAAAAATTAAAATAAAAACGACTCCTATAAAACTTCCTCTAATAAAAACATCAGAACTTCCATAACCATAGAGTTGTCATAAATGATCAATTACTTACTGGCAGCAGCCCAGGCCGAGGTGTGCCGTGCACCTTTGAGCTAATTGCCCAAATAAAATCGGCCGAGTGCCGCAAGCGCTCGCCTTAGTAGTCCGGTGAAGCTGTCAAGACCTTGCTGGGTCAATAGCGTAGTCAGTTCGAAAAAAAAATCAATTACTTATACATTTTCCATTATATTTTGAACAATACTTTGATACTCTCTTTTTAGCTTTTATCTTAATTGAACTCGGTAGGTGATGTTGTGAACGGGTTCTAGATTAATTTTAAAAGATTTTTCACATACCAACTGGGTATACGTTTGAGTGCATCCTTTATTAGTTTGGATTCACATTGAAAGCGTTAGGTGTCTCTGTAATCGGGTTGTAAGTTTATTAAAAATATTTCGTGTTTAAAGATACAATTGGAGCCGGTGGCATTTAAAAATAACCAATTTGGTGCAGTTGAAGTTGCACGGATTAACTAGTATTAAAATAAATATTCACTAACACTCACAATTAGCATATAACTAGAGCTTTTAACTTCAAATTGTATG
>JACEII010000005.1:0-14731 GCA_014332785.1 Antheraea mylitta | reverse complement strand
TATAACTGCCAAACAATTCCAAATGTAATTACTGCCTGCAAATTCTTTCTTTTCAAAATAAGTTTGTAGTTTCATAGAAACTAAATATTTTATCTGGATTATTAGTGGGCTGTTTTTTTATCTTACTGTTATAATTTTATCTTTATTACCTGATTAATCCCATAGTCCGTTTACTGATTAAAAACTTACGTTGAACAGAATAAATTTTACTTTCATAGATGTTTCATAAAGACAGTTGAAATAGCTCTAAAACTGAATATAAACTGTACCATTTCATAGATGTTATTATCCCATATTATGATGTTTTCTTGATAAAAAGTAAATGCAAAAATACGGGTTGAATGTCACTTTAATTAAAGTTAATATATATATATATATATGAAAAAACGTATGTCATCATTTAAGCGCCAAATACAAATAAAAATATCTGATAAAATCTAAAGGTAAAATTAAAATTTGATAAGAAAGATTTACTGATAAATTAATTAATTTTTTTATAACGCGTAATTTATACGGGTTTTTTGAATTTCAACGGAAGCTAACGTGATATCAATGACACTTTTATTGTTAGTTTTAACATTTATCAAGACCTGGATTATTAACTTCTACGAAAAGATGTAATCATTGATAAAGTAATATTTATAAAAAACCCGTGGCTCTGTCGTTTCACAGTTAATCGCCAATATGTACGGGCTGGCTAAGTGTGTTCTGATCGTGTCCGCTGCTGTTGCAGGTAGGATAACAATTTAGTTTTCTCAGCGAATAACCTAAAATGAATATGCCAACGGTAGATGGAAGAAAACCTTTGGACTGTGAATAAATAGAAACAAAGTTCTTAGCATTGCATGGATTCATTATGTGCCCACACACTCACTGTATGTTGTGTTGTAAAGCGAGATGTTCGGAACTGTGCTTAGGGATTGCGACCCAACTGGCCTATATTCGGCGATCCGCTATCTGCTCTCCGCCTGACCGAATGTTATGAGTTTGTAGTTTTTAATGCAAGTACTAGTTCAGGGATTTCCAAGCTGGGTCCCGCGGAACCTAGGGGTCCGTAGAATAGTCACTAGGGTTCGATCAAATTTAAAATTATACAAAAAGAAAATACAGGTCAAGATTGGATGCATCCCAGATATACGCATACAATTGTCGGGCATAATACAGAACTATAAAACAATTATTCATAAAACAGTAAAACAATTTCAATCATCACACTAGAACTTTAAGTTAAGAATAATGTGTTTCAATTTGCACACTTCTCAAAAAAAAACATCATATAAATTTGTCTGTTGATTGTAATCATATGATGTGTTAGGAAAGCCCTGGTCTAGATAGTTACACAGAGACTTTGCTGGTATACCTTTCGCCCCCACTTCCACGAAAGTCTGTGCCAAACCCTTTGGCCGCTCTGAATATAACCGTAAGTACGGGTGTACACATAATATCGTTAAGAGTTTAATACAAAACAAAGTAAAAATAGTATTATAGGAACCTAAATTACCTTTTACCTTATCTTAAATTGTCTCAATGTTATACATTTAATAAAATACCTATTATTACGTAAATTTGTGATCTACGTAGTTATATTCAGAGCGGTCAAAAAGTTTGGCGCGGACTATGCTTAAAATGTGACCACGTGGCACAAGATGATTTTATATTTATTCGGATTTGATTGAATATAAATTCCATGGCAATAAATCACTGTTATTCCTACAGTTATCCTAAGAAATCAGTAAAAGGTTTATCTATGTATTTATGTATGTTAGATATATGTATATCGCTTCCCTTTGTTTTTGTGAAAATCATAATTAGGAGGGGAGGTAAGTGCATGTCCAACCATTTTAGATTTGACCTCTTATCGTCACCAATTGCTGTTTATCGTCAGGTCAAGTTGCGGTCAAATACTAACCTATATAAAGTAATAATAATAATCGCCTACATTATCAAAATAAGTGACCATTAATCGCTATCTAGTCTCCTGGGTGTGCCGATAAAAATCCACTGATATTATAAATCCGAAAGTAATTAATTCTATCCCTTTGTTCAAAGCTAAATATCTAAGGCGATTACACTAAGGTTTAGCATACATGTAGCTTGATACTAAAAGAAGGCATATGCTAACTTTACTAATATGCTGAAAAATATAGCTGTTAAGTTGCGGAAAAATGCTAGTCTGTATGCTGACTAAACTCGTAACATAACTATAATCAGCAGAACAGAGACGCATGTTTTTAAAATTTATAAAGTACTGATTCCCATCCGTTTAGTTAGGTATTATAAACGTGGCAAAGGGTGATATGAATCTTAAAACGAAGTAGCGTAGAACTTATCTATATATTAATACGTGAAGCAAAAAAATTGTACCCCTTTTTAACCTATTTGCTGTGAACTGGTGAACTTGAAATTTGGCATAGTTAAAGTTTATATGGCGGAGAAGTGCAGAAAGCTGTTTATTTTATATAAAATGCATTAGAAGTACATTAAATTAATTAAAAAATGCACTACTCACACTACTGCTTGAAATTTACACAACATATACACACATCTTCTTCTTCTTCTTCTTGTTTTAGCTCCGCGGAAGCACTTGCCAGTGTCAATTTTTTCTTTCAATGAACGTTATAGTACAATAATATTACAAGCGTCGTGTGATCATTTCTATGGTCTAACAAGATGGTGGATCCCTTGTTAGACCTTCCAGGGAGTTTTTGTGGCATCTTAGAATTTCATGCTCCGTGTATTATTTTCCATTCACTTCACTTATGCTCAATAATCTAACTATATTACGTAAAACACCACCAAATTTACACAATATAGTGTCAAATAACACAAGATTATGAATAAAATATAAAATCCACTACATGACAGACTAAGATCCCGCCAAAACTCCATATACACACATGTAAATAAAAAAGACATTTTAACAGCTCCGTCAATAGTTACGAAGTACAAAAGAGGTTGTGAAGGAGGTTGTTATGCTCGACTATATGTATTTTTAACTCTTACGTTCCAATTACCATTTTTCATCCTACATTCAACAATGATATTATAAAATATAACTATTATTGTAATGTTTATTATTTTTTATGGTGAACTCACTTCAAATGATGATTTAATAAAAAAATGAGCCAAATAATACGTTGTATAATCAAAACAAGAATTTTATTCATAAAATTAATCCATGACTTAGACCTCCGCGGTTACAATGTTGCAATTCAACCTCATGTAGCAACAAAAGATAATTTATTTTCAAAAGCTAATGGTAGTATTAAAAACATCTTTGTATTGGATTCACCATTTGATTGTATTGTGGATCCATTACTTTTCCAAACGATGATACTAGGCATATCACTAATTTTCATAATGAACAGACTACATTTAATTCAATATCACCCATGGTGTCGTGTAAAATTAATTGAAAATTGTGTCATGGGTTGGGATTAATTTCTTTACTTTAGTAAAGTTATATTTGCTTAAAATGTGAGAGTTTTACCACACGTGATTTTTGTCTCAAATTTATAATGAATTTCAATATTCACATAGATACACATAGATTTTTTTTAATGTTTATATAATTAAAGATCGTGGCAAATAACTGAGTAGCCACGATGAAAACCTTTGATTATAGAAGTATAATAGATACCCTTTGACAAAAGAACCCTAATAAAGTTCAAACTTTAAAGTATCAATTAACTATGGTGGAACGTCGACCACTGGGCGCCCACTAGTTACAAAGAATTCTGCATCGAATGGTAATAGTTTTATGCAGATACATTTAATTATTTTAACGTGATTAAACCTCAGTGGAACTGTATTTTTATTACATAACATACTAGCCTCTGCACGCGACTTCGTTCGCGTGGAATAGTTACTTTGGGCTAACGCTAACACGCAGCGATAGCTCTCAAGAGGAAGAAAACTCCCGATTTTGGTACATTTTTCATTTGTGCTTCGCTCTTATGATATATATATACATATATATAACCTTTCACGATAAATGAGCTATAACATAACACTGAATTTTTCAAATCGGACCTGTAGTTCCTGGGATTCCCCCTACGACGTCACAAACTCACAACGTCACAAACTTTACCTCTTTATAATATTAGTATAGATATAAGAACAGCCTTTTCTATACATAAATAACTTAAACAATTGTTACGTTACAGATATAAAATGTTGTTTGTTACCTGCCAATGAAATTATCCGAAATGCATTTTGAAACGTTATCCAGTTCAATGTTAATACCGTAAGATAAGCGTTTATGATAACAATATATATTTACGAATAACTAAAAACACGTTTAATCATGCATTGATAAGTATTCGTCACGTAATCAAATCATAATCAAGAGAACTAAATACCTTGATCTGGCACACGAGGTTGCGGAAATATAGAGGGTGACATCCATAGAAATAGTCCCAATAGTTGTCTGCGTTAACGCTAATCCCAGCTAAACTCGAAAACTATCTTAGGCGGCTGGTATTGCGAGAAAGAAAAACTATAGCAAGTCTCCAACGTGCCATCCTGCTCTTCAATGCTAGAATTGTCCGGCGATTTCTGTCCATAGCGTATTGAACTCCAGCAGACTGGTGACTTCTCCTGGAGGTACTCCTCCTACTTAGTTAAACGCTAAGTTTCAGAGACGTTTAAATCATAATCAAATCAATTCAAATATTAATTATATACGGGAGAAAGGGTAATAGAAGAAAGAAAAAATAATAATTAAAGAGAGACAAGTGTTGCATGGGGTGAAAAGGTCCTTGTCTCAGAATATGCTGAAAGCTTTGCAGCGCTGGTTCTCAGACAAAGCCTGCTGTATATATTAATATATAGACGAAATTACATTTTTTTTTCAAACTGACTACCCTATTAACCTAGCAAGGTCTTAACAGCTTCACCGGACTACTAAGCCAAGCACTTAAGGCACTCAGTCGATTTTATTTTGGCAACTAGTTCAAGGGTGCGCGGCACAATTAGGCATGTGAGATTAATGGGAAAAAATCGATTAATTAGGAATCGATTTTCCTTTTTTCATTAATAATCGATTTGTCAAGAATCGATTTTATTGAAAATAAATATTCGATTTCTGCGAAAAATCGATTTTTATAATATGTAACAATATACATGCTTTCCATATTCCCATAATAAACCTAAAGATTAAAAATAACAATTTATCAGATTAAGAATCAAATAAAATGATACGTATTAAAAATAACCAGTCCAAAACAAAATAAAAGTGAATGTTCCTTTGAACTTTCAAGGTAAAGAATATAGAAACCAAATACCATAGAAATTTTCAGTACTATTAAACATTATATCGTAATAAAAATGAAATGATAAGCATCCTAACAAAATGAGAACATTATTAATTCCAACTTTAAAATTCAAAACAACGAAGTTCTCTTTTAAATGTTCATATTAATTATAGAGTGATTGACAAAATTAAAATTGAAGAATTTGTTTATTGAATAATTTCAATAATAATTTTTAGTTTCGTAAACTTATCGATGTCCAGTTTACCATAAGACATTTTTAGTGAACATGTTAAAGTACATTGTACTCGCATGACAGACCTTTTTAGCTTTATTGAAATTTTTAATCTTACAGAGAGCGGTATTTAGCTGTCATAAGAACCACAACAATCATTATAAGATATAGTAACTCATGTTACTTGTAAGGCAGTGGGATGTTTTTATTCTATGTTCTTTTTAAATTTGTAATTTCACTACAAAATTTTCCATTCTATCGAACAGGACATGCATATTACTTTGGTATTATTCTTTTTCGTTATAAAATTCTTTCGCCAGCCACTTTTAGGTGTTTTGCGGCTAAAAAACATTTTAATTATTTACAACTATATTATCTCACTATGCTCACTCTTCTATTGTAAATAATAATGAACTTATTTTGAGTTGTTTTTCATCCGTCGCATAGATGTTCATAAAAATCGATTGAAATGCGTAATTTATATAATCGATTTTTAAAAAATCGATTAAGCTTAATATAAACATCGATAATAAAAAATCGATTATAATAAAATAATAATCGATTTAAATAAAAATCGATTATTTTTTAACATCCCTAAGCACAATTTGACTTGGACTGTTGCCTGATTCATGCAATTCGAGACCTATCTTACCTAACCTAAGCTTAGCTACATATTCATACTTATATGAATTATTGAAACATGTATGTTTTTCCTTTCCATTATTCCTTTCTTGTTCTGTTAAACTCGCCTGTCATCTTTGAAAAACCAATTTTAGCTACGTTCTTATCTTTCGCTTCACTTGATCTTCCCTTCGTCTGTGCCTTGCTCTTCTTTATTCAAATTTTTCTATGATTTCTTACTTTCTTTTTCTATTCGAAATGTCACAGTAATGTACATTTCAGTGACAGATGTAGATGAAAGATCGTATTTAGCTGAATTCAGAACGGTACTCAATTAAAGATGGCTTCGTTTAAAATTAAGAAAGGAGTTTTTGGCGGGATCTCAATCTGTCATGTAGTGGATTTTATATTTTATTCATAATCTTGTGTTATTAGACTCTATATTTTGTAAATTTGGTGGTGTTTTGCGTAATATAGTTAGTTTATTGTGCATAGGTGAAGTGAATAAAAAATAATACCACGGAGCTTGAAATTCTGAGATGCCACAAAAACTCCCTGGAAGGTTCTAACAAGGGATCCACCATCTTGTTAGAATATTGACTGACACGACGCTTATTATTGAAGTGATTGCACGATGCTTGTAATATTATTGACTACGTGACAATGGCAGTAATAATCTGAATGATTGATTGCCAAAAATAAAGATAAAAAAAAATTAAGAAACTTCTATTGTTGCCTGACTGTCATTAGCTGCATGCATTTCTACATTTAGAAATAATGCTAGTATAAGAAATACAATGATATTTGGATAACTTTAAACAAACATATAAGCTATTTCTGTGATTTCTACAAGATTTTAATTAAGATAGTAAGCAAGTAAAAAAATCTTTTTTTATAGTTTGATCATTAGATCACAGCATCAGCTGATATTAATTGACGATGCACTATAAAATGGTAAACCTATAAAACCTAGAGAAAGACTAACTCAAGTACATCTGCTAAAAAAGAGCTGTAATTGGCGGCAGATTTTAACTTGATTGTGGCAACTAGGCTGACGGGTTTAGAAAGAGCCTAACCACCAACGATATTATAACTAAAATAATACCACCATCAGAACATTATCTCTAAACTTGTGCTATTCATTTAACATTCCGTATCGAAGAAAGCAATTTATCTATATAAATTGTTTCCTTCTATACGAATTTTAAATGAAGACCAACAGTTTCATTACCCTAGGGTGTCCAGGTATCCATGCCAGAACTTCATAAATTCCTAAACAATGACACTGATATAAATGGAATTTAATAATCATGATGACTTGATACTTTACTTTAAGAAAAATGGGACTATGCTGAATAGTTGGTAAGCAACTTCGAGAATATGCCAATGTGATAATTTGATCTATCTTATATCTATCTATCTTTTCTGAATCTTTTGGGACAACTAAATTAATGTTTCTAATAAGACATTTTTCTTCGACGTTATTGTATTGGTCATCATCACCTATATTTCTCTACAAAAGTTATTAATATTCATGCATCATCGATTTTTATGTATCATTTTTTTTAATTGCAGCGTCCGGATTCAATCTACGAGATGGACAAGTCGTCTTCCACTTGTTCACCAGGTTTGTATTAGAATCTAATAACTAACCAAGGACAGTTTAGTGATGGTTATCTGCTATACCATTTAATTGTCTATTTATAACCTAAAATTGTTTTTTTTTCGATAGGAATTAATATTTATCAAATATGCGGTAACTACCATTACATTGTTTAGATAAATATTATTTTAGAATACCGTGATAAGGTATATTAAGTCTGCTTATAAGATATAATTGTTCTCGCTATACCTACGAAGTATAATAATGTATGCAAATAATATGTAGGTAATTTTTACAATAACTTGAGTATTGACAAATATATTGACGCTAAAATTATATTTTAATCTAGTTGTGTGACAAGGTGCATCGTTTTCAAAGAAAACTTTTAACTGAATTTACACCGATGGGAATTTGAAAGACTACTATAGCATTAATGCATACTACCCATACTTACATTTTAGAAAGTGTTATTGACATTATTTTCCTACGAAGAAATGTTATTAATTGATAATTAAGCATAATAAATAATAATAATTACTATAAAGAAAACGATCTACAAAGTCTGTATGCTTATATCATGTTCTCGAATATTGCTAGTCTTCAAACTTTCACCTGGTATACTTAATTGAAGATGGATGGAAATTTCTAGAAAGCCATTAAAATTTGATTTTCGAACAGCGATTTAATAGAAGAAGGGTAAACCATCGAAGTGCACTATTTTTTAAACTTATTTGTATTTACTCCTATAATGCCTAAATTTCAATGTGTTCATGTTTTCCATGCATCCATGAATTACCATGCTGCTTTATTTGATGCCACAAAAGTGTTTTCGATAAGTCAACATAATTATACAATGTCCCAGTTATTCTCTGTCCTGCACATGTAGTAAATTTTTTGTATGGGTCGTAATATTATTTTGAAGGTTTTCTTAAAAATTGTCGATCACTCCATACTTAATATAATATAACATGATTTCTTGTTATAATAATCTTATCTATTGTTATATGAACATGTTTAAAAATTTCGTTACAAAGAACAAACAAGAATAATAATTACAATAGCATTTTGTGAACTTGATCTTCGCCTTAAATAACCTCATGACGAATCTTTCATATGTGATTGAGGTAGTACAGTAACATATTAGATTGAACTTAGTAGAGAATCGTTAATAATATGTAGAAATAGTGTGCGTAATTATAGTGTAGTTAACAGAGTAAGTAGTTAGTGAGTTCAAGAACCATGTCAAGCGGGTTTTAATATCTAAAGGATCTTGATTGGGTGGATCAATATGTGAACGATTGTGACGTCTGGAAACTACGCTCTCTGTGGATCCACTCAAAACGAATGTTACCATTTATGTTTTGTAAAAATATATAACATGAAGAGATAAATCGAGTTTCTTGCCGGTTCTTATCGATGACTGGGTTGTTTTCCGAACCGCTGGTACCTTTGACGATCATAAGCGCCTGCTCAGGGCCTGAATTGAATAAAGGATATTTTGATTTGGATAATAAAGAAAAATAAATATCATTTCAGTTCAAATCCGACCGTCAGTCAACCGTTGCTGCCTAATGTAATGTCTATAATGACATCTTCGTTTTCTCTTAGTCGACGCACCATTGTTACTATACATAGCAATGGTGAAGGTGTTTCTGGAAACTTCAACGCTTTTGTTGTACCCGGTAATTTTTTTTAAGTTTATTTACTACGAAAACTAACAGCTATACTCTGCAATACATAGTTAATAGAAAAGAAAACATCAAGCCATCTATAAGTCTTCGCCGATATAAAACATACATGCATACATACAAACAAACATACAAAACGATACAACAACATACGATCTAATATTAAATCACAACATTCGCTTCGGATTTTGATGTTTGAAGTTTTATTCCTTTGGAAAACATCACTATTACTGCATATTATAAAACAAAGTCCTTTGCCACGTCTGTTTGTCTGTATGTTCGCAATAAGCTCAAAAACTACCGAACGTTTTTATCATGCGGTTTTCAACAGCACATAAAGTGATTAGTAATTTTTTTTATATCATAAGTGGTAAACGAACAATTCACGTTATGTGATCACCATTGTCCATAGACACTAGCAGCATCAGGCGAGTCGCAAGTCTGTTGCCAGCCTGAGTATGGGGGCAGGGAGGAGGGATAGGGAGAGGGGAGAGAGAAAAGGAGAAAAGGGAGGAAAAAGGAGAGGGGACTGGGAGGGCCTCCGGCGCTCTCACTGACCGAATGAAAGCACTGTTACTTCACGTTGGTTTTCTGTGAGAGGGTGGGACTACCCAGGGCGAGCCGACCCATTCATGAAACCATTAATATCTTTAGCGTGGCTCTACCGCCTACCAATATTAGTGATTAGCAGCGGAAGGTATTTTTCTCAAGGTTTTTGTTTAATATCGAGGCCGGATAACGACCACCAGCACCGTATGGTTTCTCGATGACCTTTTCGTTCATCGAAAGCTCCAGCTCATTTGCAAAGATTTGAACCTATGCCTTTCGACACAAATAACCAATAGTAATTTGGTTAGATTTATATGTGACGTCAAATTTTATTAATGTGTTATTATTTATCTCTACTAGCTCACCTTTCTAGTGAAGATGTGAATATACTTGCCGTCGACTGGAGTCCCGGCTCGTCCTTCTACTCCGAAGGCCTCGGCAACGCACCCCAATGCGGCCAGATCATCGCTGACTTCATTAACATTCTTGTTGGTCAATTTGGTTACAACCCCGAGCTCATCCGCATCGTAGGTGTAGGTCTTGGAGGCCACATCGCTGGCATTGCTGCCAGGAGGGTTAACGGACAAATTCCTCATATTGTTGGTAATGTTATTGAGTTTATTAAAAGTATATATTTACTTTACATAGCATTATAGTATTCGTGTATTTGTAAAATTTTCTGTTTCATCATGAAATAATTATTGTCCACAAGCTTTTTGTCATGAATTTCTTATATTATATTGGATGTTACTTTATACTTTCGCCTGGAATTCTTGGCCGTTACCATGTCTAACTGCAACAAAAAAGTTTGATTTTATTTCCGTGAGATGTACCTTAAAAATGTAAATCTGAAACTAGTAATAGAAAATATTAATAACTAAAACAACAAAAAGTAATTAAGGTCATTTGGCTAACGGTTGAACCTGACGTCAATCGCTTAGGTACATCGTAACGTCCACTATATTTATATACTTCTTATATTTAATGATGGACAAAGTAACACCTTTTCCAATCAATTTTGTTTTTGTTTCATGCGAAACACGTATTGCAGTATAATTAGATATTATCGTATTTAAAACGGAATTTTGTCGTAATAACTCAACCCCTATAATGTCGGTTTTTTTGTTGCTGGAGTTAGATTTTATAATTATTGGTCAAATCCTGCGAATCATCATAATAATGTAGTTTAGATAATACTCTAAACTGTTCTACATGTAGAAAGGTCATTCCTTTATTTAGTTTCAATACTGTTGACCTCTGCAATCTGATATGCTTGCTTAAATAATACTCGTGGTACAACCTCACAAAATCTTGAGATTAATGGCGTTGAACGATTTGTTTTTGTTATATACATATGTAATATAAATTCAAATGAATTCAAGCAGAACTTTCAGAGGGTAATTATCTAAGTTATATTTTTTCTGAGTGTCAATTTATGGGTATGTAAATACCAACATCTCAATATTTTATTCTGACGCATTTTGTTGCCAAATGAATTCTTAACAGAAAATGCCCCAGTCAATTAATTACTGATTCATATCATATCGTATCGTAAAATTAAATAGGTATAGATAATTTTATAAAAAAAAATATGCCATAAGTAATCAGTAATTTCTACTGATAGAAACAATCTATATTACCATATTTAAGATAAACACAACATTTAAGCCCTTAGCATTTTTTTTTAATCTTTTTTGTTGAAATATATAAATTCTCTTAGGTTTTATACAAAAAAGACTTCGTAAAAATTGTAATCTTATTTCTGGTTAAGTATCAAAATTGAAACATTAGATGAAAAGTAATCGAAAAAGACGATTATTCTTCATATCTTTTATCGCATTAAATGTAGTAGTTTAAATATTCAATAACATAATGTAATTACATGAAATGTTAATTATAAAATCTATACTAATATTATAAAGCTGAAGAGTTTGTTTGTTTGGTTGAACGCGATAATCTCAAGAACTACTGATCCGACTTGAAAGTTTCTTTTAGTATTAGATAGCTCATTTATCGAGGATGGCTATAGGCTACATATCATCACGTTAAAACCAACAGGAGTTAAGTACTAATAAAGAATGTCAAAAAAACAAGCTATTTTTTAAGCTTCCGCTGCGTGATAATGTCAGTATTATATGCGTTGCCATGGTAACGCGATAACATTCGATCGGAAATATTTTCATGGTTTCTTTTGTGTTCCTACTCAAAAAGTTTGTTTTACGTTAGTTTTGTTTTCAATTTTTAATTATACGATACGATATATGGTACGTTTGTGTCGGAAACATTTGTAAAGTTTATTTTGTGTTATTATTCAAATAGTTTAGTAGTAATAATATTCGTCCAATAAAACTGACGAAGGAATTGATCAATACTGCCAATTCTGAAGTTGTCAATTTAGGTAATTGTTATGTATTCTTTAGCCAGTTTTCTTTTATGTCTAAGTTAATGAAAAGGTATAAACGCTAAACCCTCTATATAATATTTCGTAAATTTTTATCTTCTTAATTTTCAAAACCAATTCATTTCACTTACTCACAATAAACAAACATTAAATTACATAAAACGCAACCAATTTCTACACGATATAGAATCATGTAACACAATATTATGAAAAGAATATAAAATCCACTACATGACAGACTGAAATCCCGCCAAACACTCTTAAAAAACTCTATTCTACATTAGTTTTGTTGCCAATTTTTTATTTGTGATATGTTACGTATTATAAAAGTAAAGTGAGTGTAATGTATATTAAAATAAATTATTTTTGGTGAATACAATCTGTGACGCTACAAACATCAACATTTTTTTAACTCTGTCGATATGTCTGTTTTTTAATTTGTTTCGGGTAATCTCCGAAACGACTGGACCTATTTGAATGTTTTTTTTTCTTAGAAATGACTATGCTTAACAGCTTCACCGGACTACAAGTAGTATTTGAACGGGAATTTTACGGGCAAATAAGTAACTAATTAGCTGTTTTATTTAATATTGTTCGATAATGTGTAGCATATTTTCATTATTTTCTTATATAGTGTGAGCACTGAGGGTGATATATAGTTTAAAATTCCAGTTATGTGGCTGATCATAATTCCATCCCATTCGATACACTATTAGTATTCACATACATAATGTACACGTTACCTGTTACAGTAGACGATGTGCGTGTGATACAAATATTTTTGAAATAGTATTATTGTAATTTACACTAGATGTGTAATCACAATTTTAAATTTATTTAATATATTTAAAAAAAACGCGTGCGAAGCCGCGGGTAACAGCTAGCCATTATTAAATTGAAGAAACTAATCAAATAAAAAAAATTCTTAACCCTAAATTCCAAGAAAATATGAAAATATCTTAGTATTTTTTTTATTGTATCACGGCATAATGACTGCACTATGCCTGATGGTAAGCACAGTGCAATCCAAAAATAATAGCAACCACCGATTGACACACTATCCATCGCTGGTGGCCACTATCATGCCGCCTGCAAAATTAAAATTTAGTCTATTTCTTATTTTTAATTATTTATGCCGATAAAGTCACTCATCCATCTCTGATAAGAATCGCTTACTGTAAACAATTAAAATTGACGTATTCAATATCGCATCTAGAAATTTCAAAATTGTCGCTGCCAATTACATCATATCAAAAGAATGACAGTGATCCTACAATTAATCATAATTATTGTAATAATCGTTTCCTCACCGTCAGTGTTACTCATGAATTTTTTCAACTTTTGACACCACCCACAAATTGTAATACCTATTTTTGTTACATTTATTTTGGCATTCGCATTTGTTTCATTCCTGAAGACCTGTAGATTTTTCTAAACCTAATGACATTTATGCAAAATTTCATGGTGATCCGTTGTGTAGTTGAGGTATGAAAGCATTACAAACAAACAAACTTACTGTCGCTTTTATAATATTAAGTATATACCTGGACGACCGAGCCTAGCTCGGTTCTTAACATTTTTAAATTATAATGAACCATTAGATTTGCCTTACAATATAAGTATTTTTCATTAAGAAAAGATATCTCTTACTGTCACTCGGATATAAACTGGGGTTAGACGGATTTTTGAAGCAGCCGATTTCCATCTAAACTATTTTTATTTTGACAGTGGCGACGAAATTTACCTTTATATTCACGCTTATATTTTTTCATTGCCTGAAAACTCCGAAAAAAGTTTTCTATGTATGAAATCTATCTAGATCGATTTATTGTCCCCGAAACCACCTACATACTAAGTTTCACGGAAATAGCTGACGCCGTTTCCGAGATCCTAAATATATAACAATATAAAAATATACCAGAATTGCTCGATTAAAGGTATTAGATAGATATATTAGATTAGGATTCAAGTGAATCGGATATTTATGATACTTACGGGGAAGTCAAGCAAAGTTATTTTTCTAGAGAAGCAAAAAACTGTTTTATACATAAAATTGTTCTGAACTAACTTTATTCCATTAACATCAGGAAAGTTTAAATAATAATGTAATGTTTTTATAAACATTTATAATGAATCTTCATAGTAATTTTTTATGTGAGCTACGGTGGGTCTAAAACAACTTTTATCTTTATGTCCTTGAGCCATTATTGGTACGGGAGCTAGCAACGTTTGGAAAGGAAGAATTTTAGGTCAGCTGATTTTGTGATATGTCGTCCTTCTTGCACTTTCAGTTAGAGTCTGGGCTATCTGGCTGGCGGTAGCGGTTGCGTTCATTAGTGCGCATCCTACCTGTCCAGGTAATAATCCTGGATTTTAAAAACA
>JACEII010000004.1:13316815-13347642 GCA_014332785.1 Antheraea mylitta | reverse complement strand
AATAAGTTACACATCCGCATTCAAATGACAGACAATCATAATTGCAAGGGTTAGGCGATACAGGAAACTCGCAAGTCGACTCGCAGCCGCTGGCATATCTATACGACTCATTTCGGCCGCAGTTTTGTGGTACCGGTTGACCTGAAGTTACAGTGTGTTTTTTTAATAATTGAAATTAATTCAAGACAGACTCAAACATAAATCTAAAGGTATACATGTTATTAGGAGAATCATACCAATCAATCAATTTGCTTGTATAGTTTTATCCTAAAACTAGCTTCTACTAACTAGCTACTTTGGGCTAACGCTAACACGCAACGGAAACTACGAAAAGGAAAAAAAACGATTTTGAAGCATTCTTCATTGTTACTCCGCTCCTATTGGTCTGTTCTTGATGATATATATCCTTCCTCGATAAATGAGCTACCTAACACTGAAAGAATTGTTCAATTCAGACCAACCAAATCGAGTTTCTTGCCGTTTCTTCTCGATGACTGAGTATTTTCCGAACCGGTGGTAGGTTTCATAAATTGAATAAAAGATATTTGAAGCACCAAGTAGTTTGTGAGGTTAGTGCATACAACCAATAAAACAAACAAACAAACAAACCCTCCAGCTTTATAACATAAGTATAGATTATTAAGATATATAGACGCTGTAAAAACGAATTTATCGATGCTCCTGTGTGCCTGATTCTAGATGACTTAAGTCAGACTTATCCATGAAAACAAGTTTAAACAATATTTAAAACAAAAATAGAGTTGAGAACATTTGACTGTGTCTGTCCCTTTTGAATTCTTAAACTAAATTATTGTGTGAATTATTTTAGTTTTAAGATTTGCATATAGAAATCTCTTTTCACGTCTAATGTCAGTCAGAGCAGTGATTACATACATTTTCAACCAGTTTGTTCATTAATCTAACATATGATGAGCTGCACAATCTCTATAAAAAAATTCTATACTACATGTACACAGGCCCTTATACTATGCGTCGTTAGTGTGACGCAAGCTGTGCAAGCGCTATACAGATGGTCACTAGTATGTCTTCACGCGAAATGATAAGTTTATTTTATCCGATACAAAATATATATAAAAATGGTTGAGGTATGTATGCTTGGTACACATATATGTTTTAACAACTCATTTATGTATGAATGGTTAGCTTGGAACAGCTCACATAGGTCACGAATTAACCGGCGGAGAGCGCCGGCCGTGACGGGTCGGGTGCTCGGGCCTTGCATTGGGCCATCTGGGGGGGTGGCTTCGGAAGCTGTTCAACCGGTGCTTGGCTTTCAGACAGTTCCCGAAGCCCTGGAAGCTTGGGTGATTCTGCCTTATAGCGAAGGAGGGCTGCCATCCGGACAATGCATCCGGGTATTGGCCCCTCGTCCTGTTGGACGACGCCGGGAAGGCGCTTGAAAGGATTGTTTCTTCCCGGGTCGTCTAACACCTGGAGGGGGCGAGGCCAAACTTATCGGACGCACAGTTCGGCTTCCGGACAGGGCGTTCCACCGTGGACGCCCTGTGCCTCCTAAAGTCGCCGTCCACGGAAGCGACCTTCCAGGGGGAGAGGGTTTTGGCGGTGTCCTTGGACATCGCCAACGCCTTCAACAACCTGCCGCACGGAGTCATACGAGAGGCACTCCGATACTTCAGGGTTCCCCCGTATCTGCGGCGGCTATTGGAGGCGTACCTTGAAGATAAACAGGACGCCTATGTAAACGGCGACGGGCGGATGGTCCGGCGGGCGACAAGGAGGGGAGTTCCACAGGTGTCGGTCTTGGGGCCACTCCTGAGGAACATGGGCTACGATTGGGTGCTCGGCGGTGTGGTCCCACATGGAGCGCGCCTCATCTGTTACGCAAACGACACCCTAGTCGTAGCCCGGGAGGGAGGAATTGAGGGAGGTGGAGTGCCTGGCCACGATAACCACAACCCTCGTGGTCAGCCGCATAAGGAGGTTGGGCCTCAAGATGGCCCTCGAGAAAACCGAGGCCCTGTTATTTCATGGGCCTCAACGGGGGCCACCACCGAGGGCCCACATAATGGTGAAGGGCGCCCAGATCATTTTTGTGGCATCCCAGATTTTCATGCTCCATTTTCCATTCACTTCACTTATGCACAATAAACTAACTATATTACGTAAAACACCACCAAATATACAAAATATACAGGCAAATAGCACAAGATTATGAATAAAACATAAAATCCACTACACGACAGACTAAAATCCCGCCAAAAACTCTCCAGTCTATAAATATATGTATATATCATTAAATTGTTTCGAAAAGAAACAAAGTGACTCTGTAAATATCAACCAGCCTATTGTCTTCTACTTGTTAGCTTGTGCTGCCCGCGGTGTTGTATTATCGTGACGTTACATACCACTTGTATACACAA
The DNA here is from genome assembly GCA_014332785.1 of Antheraea mylitta. NCBI lineage: Eukaryota > Metazoa > Arthropoda > Insecta > Lepidoptera > Saturniidae > Antheraea > Antheraea mylitta. The sequence continues at coordinate 13,345,240 of JACEII010000004.1, read as the reverse complement.
ACCTGTTTATAATGACTTTGGGCCAACAAACACGCAGCGAAAACTATCAAAAGTAAAAAAAAAAAAAACGATTTTTAAATATTTTCCACTGTTGTTCCGCTCCTATTGGTCTTAGCGTGATAATATATAGCCTAAAGCCTTTCTCGATAAATGAACTATCCAATACCGAAGTTATAGTTTTAATCAGACCAGTAGTTCCTGAGATTAGCGCGTTCTACCAAACAAACAAGCAAACAAATTAATGTAGGTGGTAAAGCCACGCTGAAGCTATTGTTGGTTTCAGCATGAATGGGTCGGTTCGCTTGGGTGTAGCACCCACCCTCTCACAGAAAACAGACGTGAAGTAACAGTGCTTGCATTGATGCGTTTTATTCGGTCAGTGAAAACGCCGGAGATCCACCTCCCCCACTCCCCTTTTCTCTCCCCCTCCCCTTTTCCCAATTCCCCTCAAACACACGCTGGTAACACACTTGCAACTTTCCTGAGGGCCTACCCAGGTTGCTTATCGACAACCACTAACACAAATAGAAAACGAAAAAATGTATGTAGATGACATATCTGAGCGCTATATCACGTGACAAAACCCCCCTGGCGTTGTTAGTGTCTATAGACGGCGGTGATCACCTAACATCAGGTGTCGGGCCTGTTCGTTTGGCTCGTACGATAAAAAAACCCTCCAGCTTTATGATATTATACATATATAATATTAAACCCATAGGTTTAAAGATTTAAAAGAGAGCAGTGTTATTACATTATTTTGGGTTTCATATCTTTCGGTAATCATTCTAACCTTTTTTTAACCTTCGTACATATATACTGTATACATATATACTGTATAGATATATAAAACCAATGTGACGATCAGTAGAACCAACACGGTAAAAATAAGTTTGACGTCCATTTGAAGTGCTGGAAACTTCATTTTTGATAAGAAAATGTAATTATGTGCATATAAATATTTAAATTAGGATACAGTGACTTCTATCTGCGGGCAGGTTACACTTGAGCGATTATAATGAACACATTTCCAGCGCAACTTTTACATATTTTACGCCATCTATTGTTGGCATAAATTTATTACAATCTCCACGTTTGATATATAGTATGATTATATAGTGATTGATAATATCATTCCATTTAGTATATCAACTGCACCGAAAGATGGCGCTATACACACAAACGTATTTTTAATACATTTCTGATCCAGAAAACAACTATGAAGTACAACCACCATAGATGGACACACTTGTTTAGGTTGAGAATTCATGTACATCTTTTTTATATACATTATAGGAGACAATCAAACAGGCGGGTCACCTGATGTTAAGTGATTACCGTCGTCCATAGATCCTAGCAACACCAGGGAAGTTGCAAATATGTTGCCAGACTTTGTTTGGGAGGAGAATGGGGAAAGTGGAACGGAGGAAAGGAGAGGAGATGGGAGGGAAAGGGAGGTGGGACTCCGGCGCTCTCACTGACCGAACGAAACGCAACAATGCAAGCACTGTTACTTCATGTCGGTTTTCTGTGCGATAGTGGCAATACCCCGGAGGAGCCGACCTATTCACGCTGAAACCAATAATAGCTTAATGTGATTCTACCACCTACCAGCACTAAATTTGACTGACTGGCAAGACTTGTACAATTCTGGTTACTCAATGTATTAGAGTCAAATAACACAAGTTTATGAATAAAATATAAAATCCACTACATGACAGACTAAAATCCCGCCAAAAACTCCTACTCATAATTAACTTTGCATAAAATTCGGGTCAACAATAGAGTATGTATTAGGTCTTTACTTATGAAATTGCCGTTTTGTATGAAAAAATTTAAACGAATTTTTCGGGTATTGAATTTTTTTCCCGCCAAGGAGTTATCCAAATTCTGGAAAAAGTAGTGTAGAAGCAAGGTCTGGTGAGTAGGGCGGATGACGGAGAACTTCCAACCCTAGTTCTTACATCTTGAAGACCGTCTGCTCTGCAATATAAGGTCTCGCGTTGTCGTGCAGGAGCAGCGGAGACGAGCGATTGACCAATGCTGGTTGCAGAAGTGCCAGCTTCTCTATCATTGTGTTGAGTTCTTCACAGTACACATCTGCAGTAATGCTCAACCCGCTAGACCACCAAACAGTGACCATCACTTTTCTAGGGGTAAGTTTTCGTTTAGGGCATTGTTTAGGTGCTGAACCAGGATCCAACCAACTTGCTGAGCGCTTGTGGTTATCAAACAGAATCCATTTTTCAGCGCAGGCAACAATGCTGTTCAAAATACCTTCAATTGTGTGTCTGTTGAGCAGTGCAAGACACGTCTCGACGCGTACTTCCCGCTGGCCATCTTTGAGTTTGTGGGGCATCCATCTGCAAGCTTTTTTACCTTGCCAATTTGACGCAAATGGACCAATATTGTTTTGACGCTAACGTCGAAAGCTGCTGCTAATTGAGCCGTAGATTGTGTATCATCAGTTTCCACAATCGCCTTTAATTCGTCATTGTCGACCAAGGTCTTCGGACGATCGCGAGATTCATTTTTCAGGTCGAAATTCCCAGAACGGAAGCGAGCAAACCAATAACAGGTGGTGCGTTGGTTTGTGGTGTTAGCTCCGTAAACGTCGTCGATGTTGCGTGCCGCTTGTGCCGCGTTGCTGCCAAAACGGTACTCATATTCCATAATTACTCGAATTTTTAACGTATCCATGATGACAAAACAGATTGAAATGCTATGAAACTGTAACACTAATCAATAAACAAATGGCAATATTTGGAAAAAGAATTCCATGTTTTTAAAATAAAATTAATTTGAAATTAGAATTCTTAGCCAAACAAAAATTATTTTGATCTGAAATGGCCAGTACTGCAGAATGGCGATTTCGTAGGTAAAGACCTATTATTAAATCAATTTGTGGCAGCTTCCTTAGCACCTTCTGAGAACGTAAATTATTTTTCAGATTTTTGAAATAGGATTGATTATTTACTTCGTGGTAATGGTGCCTAGCAAAATAGTAGGTCGTTAGTACAAATACCAGAACAATCATAATTAAGTATAATGGAAATTGGTAATAAAATAGACGCAAAATGGATGAAGTGGCCAAAGGTGTCTGGGGTAATGTATGTTCCACGAATGCCGTGGAAATTCAAGAAAGTATTTAAGCTAAAATAAGGCTAGGAGTATTACATTGATTCGAGTGCTGGTCTACGAACGAGGCGGATGAAAATAAATTACATGTGGCAGAGTCGTAAATGTCAAGATGAATGTCTGGTGTAACTAGAATGGATAAGATTAATAATAAGTATATCAGAGGAAGTTTGCAAGTAGAACGCGACAGAGAAGTTAAGGAGTAATAGGTTAACATGGTATGGACATATTATGAGAAAAGATGGTACTCATGTAACTATAAAAGTTGAGTATAAAGGTGGACATAGGAGTAAAGGAATGCCGAAAAAGATATGGATAGATTTCAATACCTCTATGATATGTGTATAAAAGGTGTGAATATTGACATGACACAAATTTATTACGTTGTATTTGTAATTTTGAAAGTCTCGGAACAAACTTTAACTTAGGTTCTCTTAGTTGCTTATTGGTATTTGTTCTGTTATTATTATTTTATATGTTGAGACCATGAACTATCATCTATTAGAATACTGTATGCGACTAACCTAACACCTGGTATATAACACAGTGTATACATTTTTGGATTTTGAACACTATAAGTGTTCACTTGTTAAAGTTAGCTTACATATAAAACAAAGTCCTTGGGCACGTCTGTCTGTTAGTCTGTCTGTTCGCGATATACTCAAACACTACTGAACAGATTCCCATGCGATTTTCTCCAGTAGATAAAGTGAGGAAGATTTATGTATATAATTTGTCAAGGTTTTTACAACTAAAGTACAATAAATTTTTTGAATAGGAACACAAAATAATCTTTGGAAATGCCAGCGCCAGAAACTAAACACGTTAACATAACAACGAATAATCAAAAATAGGAAACAAAAGTAACGTAGAATAAACTTTTTGAACAGATACACAAAATAAACTCTGAAAATGTTTGCGATAGAAAGTTACCACGTTACCATGGTAACGTATGTAATACTAACGCAAACACACAGACGAAGTTCTCAAAAGGAAAAAATAGCCCGATTATGAAGCATTCTTCATTGACGCCCCGCTCCTATTGGTTTACCGTGATGATAACCTAAAGCCTTCTCCGATAAATAAGCTATCTAACACCGAAAGAATTTTTCAAATCGGACCGGTAGTTCTTGAGATTAGCGCGTTTAACGACAGAAACTCCTCACGCCCACACCCGCGTAACCACAGATCACGCCGCCGTGGTCTGGGGGTTAATTTCGCTCCCGCACACCCGATTAGGCCTCCCACGGCAGCGGCTCAAGCCTAGGTTCGATCCCTCGGTAGGAAGCCCTTGAGTGCGTTGCTTGCGCAATACGGTGACACACAAATATACATCACTGCTACAACACTACACGATCACCCCCACACACGTGCACGCCTACACGCTTACACATTAAAGTGGAAGGGTTTACTTTTTTCCCTTATCGAACTGAAAAACTCTCAATTTTCCGATAATAAATATATGGAGGAGTTGTTGAGGCGTGTATGCTTGGTACACATATACGTTTCAACAACTCATACATATATGAATAGTTAGCTAGGTTAGCTAAGATAGGTCGCGATTTTGCATGCAACAGGCAACAGCTAGGCCGAGGTGTGCCGTGCACCCTTGAGCTGGTTGCCAGAATGGAATCGGGTGAGTGCCTTAAGCGCTCGCCTTAGTAGTCCGGTGAAGCTGTTAAGACCTTACTGGGTCAATAGCGTAGATATATCTAAAAAAAAAAAAAAAAAAAAAGAGAAAATCTTCAGCTTTTATGTATTAGTATAGAGTATACAATCGATCGTGCCATTTCATAGGTCCCATGGTGTAATGGTTAGTTAGCATTTTGGACTTTGAATGCAACAATACGAGTTCAAAACTCGATGGGACCTGCTGTGTTACTTCTTTTGTAGTCCGGTGAAGCTGTTAAGACCTTGCTTGGTCAATATTCGGGAAAAAAAATCGCACCATTTCATAGGTATAGTAGAAGCTATTACTGGCTTCAGTATGAATGGGTCGGCTCGCCTGGGTACGGTAGAGCCTTTCACAGAAAATCAACGTGAAGTAACAGTGCTCGCATTGTTGCGTTTCGTTCGGTCAACGAGTACGCCGGAGGCCCACCTCTCCTCACCTGCCCCCTCTCCTCTTCCCTATAAACATAGGCTGGCAACGCACTTGCGACTCTCCTAGTATTGGAAGTATCTTTGGACGGTGGTGATCACTTAACATCACGTGACCCACCTCTTCGTTTGGCAACTATGAAAATTAAAAGAAAGTTAACCTCAAATTCATACTTGTCAAAAAGCGTCTTCTATTTCCTTGACATTTTTTTTATGACAAAGATGAATAAATGTTCAATAGTAATTACCACGCAATAATTCCGATACTGTATAGATTTTATATCACTTATCGAGCTCAATACGATGCTGGTCTTTACGTCATAGTGGGCTTCCCGCATATCTCATATTGATTTTAATGTCGCAATACGCATAATACCATCTTGTAAACTGTGAACGGAAGGTAAGAGCCTTGGATGATGTGACGCGTTTCGTATTCTTACACTGATATTTGTAATTGAGTAAGCAGAGATATAATCAATAAACGGAGTAAATTTTGAGTTACTATTTGGAATATATAAACGACTAGCCTCTGCCTACGACTTCGTTTGCGTGGAATACTTACTTTGGACTAACGCTAAGAGGCAGCGGAATCTCTCAAGGGAAAAAACCCTGATTTTAAAACATTTTTTATTGGTGCTCCGCTCCTATTAGTCTTAGCGTGATGATTTATAGCTTATAACTATCCTTGATAAATGCGCTATATACAATGAAAAAAAAATTCAACTCGAATCAGTAGTCACTGAAATTACCCCCTACAACATCACAAACTCACAAACTTTACCTATTTATAATACTATTACTATTGCTATTACTATATTACTATACTACTATATTACTATATTACTACATTACTATTACTATATATTACTATAGACTAAGGATCGTTCGCGTCTTCGTTGCATTCCATTATCAGTGTTACATTATCTTCGTATAATTCTAACAGTTTTGGAATTTTCCCATTTTGTTTGATGCTTGTCATTATGTTTTGCCTAATTGAAATAATGTATTTGTAATGTACTAGCTGACCCGGCCATGCATTTCTGTGGCTCTGTTCTTACATATTGAATCAAATATGTAACAGGTTAAGTAGTATATAGGCTAACAAAACAAGTGCGTCGTAAAATAAACGGGAGTTGAAAAAGAAATTCAAAGTTAAAATGTGGTGTCATCTATGAGATATCAATGTTGATAATAATTTAATTTGTAATTCAAAAATATTGAAGCCATTAATCGAAATATAAATTCTATCCTTAAAGTTGGACCAAATTATACATGAATGCCAACTTTCATGAGAATCAGTTGAGTGGTTTCGGAATTCATCGGCGACACACATCATGACAATGGATTTTTATATATTTAGATAGCCCATGTGTTATTCTGAAAAATAGGTTACGCTACCTTAAAATTTCATCAAACTCCGTTCAGTGGTTTTTGTATGACAAATGTACACTTTTTTTTTTTTTTTCGAAATGTCTACGCTATTGACCCAGTAAGGTCTTAACAGCTGCACCGGACTACCTTACACGTACATCATAAGTTTTATCGTTTGTAGAATTAAACTAGATTATACTCGCGGCTTTGTTCGAGTTAATTTAAATATGACTTATACTATGGAAACAGTACTTTTTTTTAAGTGTATTTTACTACTTTAAAGTGTTTAAAGTGTATTTTACTACTCTCCTGGCTTATTACCACTCTCGAAACTGCACATATCCACATGACAAAAGAAAATAGGATAAATATTATAAATGAAATTCAAATTTTGTTTATTTAAGTAATACTTTATTTGGCGCGTTAGGGAATAATGATGAGAGTTAATTTTACGATGCGCGCGCACACCGTCACGAAATACCGACACCCTGAAGTTAGCTATAGTCAATATTTTGTTTCTTTGTATTTGTTGTATTAGAACTTTCAATGTATTAAATACCTTTTTTTATTGTCAGTGTCGTTTTTTCTATAAAAGTAGAATGACGAATTTTTAAAAAATTTTTAACATTTTACGCTAAAGAATTATAACTTCTAACGCGTGTACATAAATAAGTACACACACACATTTTTTTATGATCTTCATGTTTTATATGTACTAAATATGAAGATCCTGAAAAATTAGGTAAAATTTTAGCAATGGCTAAGGTTTGATTTAGTTTACTTTGAAACGTAGCGACACAGGTCAAAACTAAAAAACACATCACAATGTTTCTCGTCTCACTATGTTATCACCTTGAACACATCCTGGCTGGCTCAGGAAAGTAATGTTACCAAGAAAAATAACAAAAGAAAAGAATTCTCAAAATGCTGGACATTCATATAATCTATTATTGATGTTTCTGGGAATTGTTTTTAAATGACAGATGACACAACTCGATCTCCGCTACCTCTGAATATGGTACTACAGGCCTTGTTAAAGATTACCATTTCAATCCATTGCAAGTATGACACACAGCTTTATGACTCATGTTGTGAACAGATGAGCCCCCTGTACTCGACTAAACTGTGTCTAATCTCACACAAGGAAGATATGCAGTCACTGTGCCTCAGATTTCGGAATTAACTATCGTATATCCGGCTGTATTGGGACTTTGTAGTTATTTATTGATAATACGCTTTATAGTCAACTAGCTTTTGACCGCGGCTTCGCTTGCATTTATGTAAATTTGACCTATACCTCTAGAACAATATTTTTCTGAATCTAAGACCATAGGAGCGGAAAACCAATAAATAATGTTTCAAATTCGGAGATTTTTTTCCTTTTGTGAGCTTCCGCTACGTGTCAGTTAGTCCAATGTAACTATTCTATGAACGCGAACAAAGTCGGGGGCAGAAGCTAGTAATTAATAAAAATATTACACAGATAATAAATAGGCCTTTCTGGTTAACATTTTATGTTCCTACTATACAAACTCCTACGATCTGGTTTGTTTGCGAGGTAAAAAATAGCAAGTATTCATCACGAAAGTCCCAACTGTATTCTAACCTAGTTTAAAAATGAATATTATACGGAAAATCCTCGAAACCCTATAAGGAAAATTGTAATGATAGTATGACCTGATCAAGTAACATTTCGAAACCAATAAATGAAAATTATTTAAGCGACTATTGGACGACAAAGATTATTTAAGAAAACTGACTCATCGTCATCTTGTGTTGTATGAATCTCTGTTTTTTTCGATAGATGCACAACGTACAAAATTTTAAAGCTTTATTATCTATTATTAGTAAATTATTATTCATTTAGATTGTAAAACGTTTAACTCATTATCTAACCCAAAACAGTAATAAAAGCGACATGTATTCTTTTGAATTCAGTCATCTTGTAAAAGTTCTAAATTATATTTAATCTATTTATTTAGTGTCTCAATTATTAAACGTAATTCTCAAATTCCCCTAAAGTCAAGCTAAACATCAAATGTAGATAGAGTATGATAATTAAAAACGCTTACTCATATATTTAAGTCTTTCTTGCAAAAAGATAAGTTTTTTTTTAATGTCATATAGCAGGCAAACGGACAGGCCGGTCACCTAATGTTAAGTGATCACTGCCATCCATAGACACTAGCAACACCAGAGGAGTTGCAAGTGCGTTGCCAGCCTGTGTTTAGAGGGATGGGGAAAGGAGTAAGGAAAGAGGAGCGGAAGGGGAATATGGGCCTCCGGCGCTCTCACTAACCGAACGAAAAGCAACAATGCAAGCACTGTTACTTCACGTCGGTTTTCTACGAGAATGTGGTACTACCCCGGACGAGCCGAAACATACATGCTGAAACCAGTAATAGCTTCAGCGTGGCTCTACCACCAACAAAATAAATGATTTCTGAATAATAATACTCTATCCTTTCCTGTACTCTTGACCACGTGCGTGTAAAATATCATAATGATCCGTCGAGTAATTAAGATGGGAAAGCGTAACAGACAAACAAGGATTATATGTAAAGTTTAAATCGACTGTAAAGTGTTTGAACATAACTTAATCACCGAGAGTGAAGGTGGAAGGTGTTATGCTTATTCTGATGAAATTGAAGAGGTGGTCTTTAAATATAGACAGAAGCATTTGAACATTATTTAAACACCAAAAGGGTGGGACTCCCACTTGGAGGCGCTACTCTTATTCTGGTGAAATGGGAAGAGGTGGTCTTTTAATGGACAGGGAGGCGTTTAAACGTTACTTAAGCCCCACGGATGGGAGGTGCTTCCAATGGCGATTGTATCCATAATATTTATTATTTGGTTTTTATTATTTTTTTACACAGGTAAAATAACCTCCAAGATTTTTTAAATTATGTCAATACTTGCGTAAGCAGAGAAAGGTGGCGATAAAAAATGATGCTGCTTATGTACTACATTCTTGTGCGGCTCCTAATTATAGTACAATGTTTTTTACTCACAAAGAACTAAAAATAGTTACTACATTAGAGAGAGTGAGATAAAAGAGAAACTATGCAACAAACAAGAGAGATAGATAAGTGCGAATTAATAAAACAAATGCACGCAAACCCTACATCAAGTAATAAATGTAAGTAAAGTTTTATAACCCGAGAAGGTGTATTTATTAAAGGTTTCACTTTCCTCACGTGTGCCGAATTACACATGCTCTTTGATATTTATTTCCTTACACTAACTGTGGTTTCTTATCGGTGTGTTGTGGATACTGGTTGTCAGATCACATATAAACATACCGCATACCGCATGTATACATATCGTGTATGTATATTAGAGTGATTTTTTAAAGCTACAATTTATTCATCGTTACCGAAGAAAATTTGAGGCCCTAATATTAACTTATTCAAATACTAGAGCGTGTCAAGATTTTACCGATAAAATACTCGTAAACTTTGATTTTTATAATTTTTTATTTTTATTAGTTGGCGGCACCTTTATTACAACATTTTTGAAGTTATACTTCTTTTGGCGCGTTAGGGAAAAATGATGAGAGTAAATTTTACGATGCGCGCACACCGTCACGAAAAACCGACACTCTGAGGTTAGGTATACTTAAGATTTTGTTTCTTTGTATTTGTTATTTGTATTTCTTTGTATTCAAATTTTCAATATATGAAATACCTTTTTTCTATTGTTAGTGTCGTTTTTTCTACAAATGTAGAATAAGGCGAAAGATAACATTTTTGAAAAGAATCTTACCTTGTTACGCCAAAGAAGTATAACTTCAAACGCGTGTACACAAGTACACACGCACTTTTTCATTTATAGTTGTCTTTTTTAAATATTACTAGCAGGTGCGGCGGATATTATCCCGACCTGATAAGAAAAAGAACCTTAACAAATCATATACCTAAACTGTCCTCATGAATCACTTTATCTACTGGGCAAACAGCATGAAAATCAGCTTTGTTTAGTAATATGTGGTCATTATATCATTATTGGTAAGAAACCTGTTGAATACGTCAAATACCGAAACGCCTAACGCGCAATGACTGCTACATACACAAGGTTACAGATATGCACGATATAGACACATTTATAAGTCGGCGCGAGTTAATGTCTAGTCAGTTTGGATGCAATACTTGTTCGATATGGTACCTAAAATTATATTCTTGTGCTTTATATTTACCATCTGTGCGTCCGGCGTTCTCGGTATGTAGTCTAAATTTGTTATGAACTATTCGTCTGTTTGTATGAGATTTTCTCGAAAACTAGTAATTCGATTCTGAACTTCTTTTCACTGATAGAAACGTATGCTATTGTTATTATTTAATAATATGTTCTAATTAAATGCAGATTATATTAGGATAAGGATCCTAGTGCTTCAATAAAAATACTAACATTTAAGTCGTATATAATCAAAAGTGGCTATTTACACTTCAACTGATTTTTTAGCAAAGTGCATAAGATGTTTCGTTCTGCAATACAGCAATGATGATTGATGTATAAACTATATTTTAACCTATAGATTAAAATAAACTTAGATCTTTTTCTATTCAAAATTTGCTGTCGCGTCACATATAAAACTTATTTTTCCCAAAAGATGAAAATAGTCGCCTATGATTCTATGATTCTCTTTTATTACTGTTATTCTACGAACTTTATTAATTTTAGTTCTAATAGTTTAATGCAGAATAACGTTGTAGTAGGATTCCATCGTATTGGTAAATAATTTTTAAAGTTTCTTACTCAAAAAGTACTTACATTTTAATAGTTGTATATTGGAATTATTCTGGATTACAACTGGATTAGAATCTTTATTTTTGAAGTGAACACTTCTTTAGGCGCGTTGAACGGTATTTTTTGCCTGGAAATAAATTTACAGTTTCGCGTCATAACATGCTAGTGAACGTGACCGACAGTATTGCACTTGCGCGGCTTACGTAAGTAGCGACGCGTAGTGTAAGAACCTGTGTACATCTAACATTGATATTTTGTATTGGAGATTCAGCAACCCATCCTAAGTTTGATGAATTACTAAACAGTATAAAACATTTTTTTTTATGTCATATAGGAGGCCAACGAACATGCGGCTCACCTGTTGTTAAGCGATCACCACCGTTCATAGACACTAGCAACCCCAGAGGAGTCGCAAGTGCGTTGCCAGCCTGTGTTTGGAGACAAAAGGGTGACGAGAGGGGAGGGAAGGGAAGATAGGTCTCTGGCGCTCTCACTGACCGAACGACACGCAACAATGAAAGCACTGTTACTTCACGTCGGTTTTCTGTAAGAAGGTGGTGCTACCCCGGACGACCCAGAACAGAAACAGTATATAATTGTTATTCCGAGTGCTAATAAACGTGAAAAAACGACTAATGGTAGTAATCTCAGTATATAAATTATGAATTTTGAATAATTCTTACTATAATTAATTTACAATTCCACAGGAAACCCAGTTTAAGTACCATCGTTTTGAGTTTTAACTTCAGTCGACCGTCCTTATGACAACTACTTTTTTAAAATGCATATTGGTTTTACCTGTGGAATATTAAACCGACGTCCAACGGATTTTCTGGAATTTGCTTACATCTTTAATTTAAATTAGTACCACTATTAGACTACGGTGAAGAATAACATCATGAGGAGATCTGAACCTGAGAAATGTTCTTGTAGCACCACCGTAAATTGGGAAGTATAGAAGTGGATTTCTTGAAGTCTGAAATCGCCAGGACGTCGTGGTCTGGCATAAACCTTTTAATAGTTTATGACCCTACAGTGGGTCTATTACAAGCTGATGTGATGCCTATAATGTTATAAATGCGAATGTGAATTTGTTTGTTTGATTATCACGCTTTCCCGAGTGAAATCGCGTGCTTAATAAGCTATATCAAAAGCTACTAGTCCGGTGAAGCTGTAAAGGCCTTGCAAAGCCAATAGCGTAGTCAGTTCGGAAAAAAAAATCAAAAGCTATATTACCATTACACAAATAATAAAAAACGAGGCAGTCGTAAGATCTGCCGGCAGAAGTGAAAACAATGAAATAAATGTGTTCCCTTTTGAATTTCAATATTATCTATAATGTGAATGACAATGTTCAAGTTTCAAATTTTATTTAATTTACTAACATTAAAGTTGTTTTCATATCTGTTGTCACTCGGAACAATATTTATATAGATCTCTATAAAGAATACTAATCAATCAAATATATGATGAGCCGTAAAATGTCAATATCAAATGTACACAGGCCTCTATACTATACGTCGCTAGTGTGACACAAGCCTTGGAAGCGCAATACAACCGGTCATGCTCACGTAGCATGTCATGACGCGAAATTATAAATTTATCTCCTGCCAAAAATACCGCTCGACGCGCCTTTAAGTTTTCACTTTAAAATCTTCACAACGTATGCCTTATTATGGAATACATATAAAAAATAATAAAAATATCAAAGAGAACAATATTGAATGTTGTTTCCATACAAGAAACGAGTTTTTTTTTTTATTTTCATATTTATATTTTTCTTCAATACAATGGATTGTAAAAAAGTTTTAATACAATTTGAGGATAGTTATGATAAAGTAAGTGGCAGAGATGATTATTTAATTTTTGATATGATTATTTATTAATTTACATATTATGTATGTGCAAAATCTATATGCAATAGGTTGCGTGTCGTGAAAGAGAAAGAGAGAGAGAGAGAGAGCATGTGTATTTATAATATAATATACATACATAAAATTTTCATTTCAATAGCAAACCAAATAAGGTATTACCTATTGATGTATTAACTTTTATTAAGGGGATTATTCCAGATCATTCAGTGTTTAATTTATCACTATTTATGTCATAAATATATTTTACCGTTTAATTGACAATTTAACTGTATCAATTGATATTTTATAATGTAAACTGTATAGTTTAAATATATAATATAAAAAGACCGTAGACGTTTACAAAAAAGGGAAAGGCACTTCGTTTCGACCGGGGGTCCATAGACCCCTCAAGCTTTTTATTACATTACAGCCAATATATGTAGGTTAGCTTTTAACTTAATTAAACCAGACAGATGACGCTACAAACGGGTTCTAGGTTTATTTTAAAAGATTTCTCAGCTATGTATATATGTATTTATTATAAGTTTTTGCGTTTTAAAATAAAATTGAAACCGGTGATAACCGATTTGGTGCAGACGAAGTTGCAGGGGTCAGCTAGTACGCATTAAAAGTCCCATAAAACGCATTTATTATACCTAAACCGATGCGACAACTTTTTTGATAATATGAGCGAAATCGAAATTAGTTTTACCAAAAAGCAAATAAATAGTAAGGGAAGTGACTGCAATAAAACTTTAATATCAAAGGCAATACATAAGATTATCTATATATTTTTATCTATATAGATATAATAAAAATGTATATATATAATAAAAAGTGTCTGTATGTAATATTAAAATTAAAAAAAAATCACTGATTGGGTATGAAGGTATACACGCTTCTGATAACAAAAATGAAATTTTAGTCGGTCTGTCTGTCTGTTTGTTCCGGGTAATCTCCGAAACGGCTGGACCGATTTTGACGGAAATATCACTGACAGATAGCTGAAATTACAGCGGGAGACATAAGCTATTCTAAATTAGACTAAGTGTTAACCGCGGCTTCATCTGCAATGCTATCTCCAAAACGGATGGACCGATTTTCAAATAACTTTCACCAACAGATAACGGATACCATAAAAAGTAATTTATTATATTTTAATTTAGACTAGCTGTTCTATATAATAAAAATGTGCATCTAACTTGTTTGTACTTTTAGATTTTTATCAAAGAAATTGTTACAAGTGTCTTGACATAAGTAATGAAGTACATTTCAATTATATTTAGAAATGTCTGTCTGTTTTGTTGTTTGAACAGGCATCATTGTTAAGTACTACGTCCACAATATAATATCACGAAGAAAATCATAAAGCATATCTTCGAGTAACATTGAGTCTTTGATTCGTTAAGATCGGTCCACTCCATCAAAAGTTATTGTAATTTTAATGGCAACGTGACTTAAATACGAGAAAGACGTGGATAACTAAATGGACTTCATACATTAAGATGATTTTATAGTCACTGCTTTTGACATCGGATTCCACGCGGACGGAGTCGCGGACACAGCTAGTAATAAATAATCGTTTGCCAACGACGGATGTTACTTTACGACCAATAACTTCTATACTCACCATAACATGCTAAAGAGCTGGTGTTTTACGACATTATTTTCCTTAAATACATAAACTTTTAATTTATATAGGTTTATTAACGTGTAATCATGTTTTATGTTACGGTTTAATCACAATACTAAATTGTTAAAACACCGGTTTTATAACAATTTAAATGACACTATTTAATTATTTTGTGCTAAATTTCATGCGCTGACTGGTGATTAGGTTGGCATGAGTATTTGACACAATAAGTATCTAAACAATTTTGATCTATTTTTTGCCGGTTTGGTTTTGCTGTTGTATAATTTACGTCAGTGTTTTTCCGCCTTTTTCATGACACGGCCCCTTTAGTATGAAGAGATATTTACGACGACCCTACCCGCGACCCCCCTAACCACAACACCGAGTGCTTTTTTTCATATATTTTATTTTGTGACAAATATTCAATCCAAAGATATTTATTCACTTTCATAATTAAGGTTCGGATAAATACATACGAGTTAAGAGTTCATTTTTATTTTGGTTTATTTGATGCAAACGATTATCTCTTACTTAACTTTCTCTTAATAAATCTTTTAAAACTTTCTTATATTTTTACTGCAGTAGCTTTCCAACCTTTTACAAATCCACGACTACCACTTGCAACTCCCAGGGGATCACGATCTACACGTTGAAAAACACTGAGTTACATCATCGAAAGAGAGTCGATGATAAGTAGTATGAGAAGTAGTTGCCAGAACATTGATATTTGTCACATTTAGGCTGAAACATATTCGGGTGAAGATAATATCGTGATAAAATCACAGCATGGTGGTAGGTTTTTTCTAAGTTCTTCAGGTTAAATACCACTCTCAATTTTCAATAAGCATTTATTATCGATTTTATGTACCTCTGTTAGGTTATCATTACTGCTCGACCTTTAAGTAAAAGCGTGTAGGAGCTTCAGGCTCACTATATGAGTCTAGACAAACATGGAAAGCTTAATAACTATACTCGGAGAGCGTAAAATGGACTGTTTATTCATATGCCCATATAATATGGACACACGATATTTCATTTGTTTGAAGGACATTCTATTTACAACAGATACAAAAATTTCAGCCAGTCTTCCAAAGAGATGGCATAGTCGATAGCTACAAACGTAATTAGGTCTAAACCAGATAATACTTTGATAAGTTATCCACCTCCCTGTGTAAGTCTTGGCAAAAATTAATCGAAATGATTCGAAGATGAGCCTGGATAAAGTACGCCAAATTTATTTGTATATACATGATAATATATAAATATATAATAGCCTTTTGCGCTAGTCTTTCTAAATATTTTTTTTTATATCATAGGAGGCAAACGAACAGACGGGTCACCTGATGTTAAGTGATCACCGTCGTCCATATACACTTGCAACATCAGAGTTGTCAGCCTGTGTTTGGGGGAAGGGGCAAGGGTGAGAGGAAAAGGGAGGGGAGGTGGTCCTCCGGCGCTCTCACTGACCGAACGAAACGCAACAATGCAAGCACTGTTATTTCATGTCGGTTTTCTGTGGTATGGTAGTACCCCGGGACGAGCCGACCCATTCATGCTGAAACCATTCAGCATGGCTCTACCACCTAAAAATATAAATATAATACTAAAATCTGTTGACCAGTTGTGGCGTGAAAGTGTAATAAACATCTAATCATATTCACAAACTTTCTCGTTCATAATGAATAGCATAGATTTTTCATCAGCTGTAGTGAAAAAATAATAAATAAAGAACTAAATAAAGTATAGTAAACATCAAAGTAATTTAGTATGATAAAGAATACGTCAGAAACGTAATTATTCCAAGAAACGGAACTCGACTGTCGGTTTCCCAGGTGAGATCATTTTTCATTCCAGTTCATATTGCAATCAATCACATCACATTGTCATTTTTTTTTTGTTTACCATGTCTGTTTATAAACTGCGGGTTGCTTGCAGTACAGATTAAAAATAAAAGAGTTTACACGTTCTCGGTAATTTAGACCGTGGCATAGATTAAAAATTGAAATGTCAAATTAGTTTCGGCATGATCGTTTTCAATATTACTGGCGACCAGTCGCACTTAAATAGACTATGGAATTTAATAAAAGAAAGCTAATATCAACTAATGACGAATAGTACAATTATTAGCTTTAGTACTTTAGTAGGTATTAGAAAGTTTACAATTGTACCTTAGTTCATTATAACATGTAACATTTTAATTATAGACAGCTCTTATAACTAAAGTATTATTAATAAGAGAAAAAAGCCCTGATAAACAAGGGCTACGGGACAAGGGAAGGAACGCGCGTCCTAACAGCCACTGAACCCCAGGGATTGACCTTCAAATCGGTGATGATCTTGCCAACTAAGGGCAAAAGGATGAAAATACACGTTAGCGTTCAGTTATAGTAACAACATCTAGACACACTGACACCTGTGTCTAAATAAAAAAGTGACAGTGTGCCCGCTCATCGTAATAACTTCAGGTTGCCAGATTTTCGTGACGGTGTGTGCGCGGATCGTAAAAATTTACTCTCATCATTTTTCCCTAACGCGCCAAAAGAAGTATAACTTAAAAAAAGTCAAAGCAGTCAACTGGACTGCCTTCAGAATTAAAAACTCAAAAGAATGAAATAACTGAGAACTCTTTTGAATTTATAAATCTATTGTAGTCCGAATGACATTAACTGTATAGTTTGTGAATTGAAATTAAATTTGTCTGGTTTTGACATCTATTGGCACTCCGAACAATAATTATATACAGTATATTAGTCAATTACACATATGATGGCTGCACAAGCGCAGAACAGTATCAATATTGTATGTACACAGGCCGTTATACAATATAAATATGAGAGACAGAACGGAAACTACGAACAATCGCTCGAAAATGGCACACTCACACGACCATATGCATCGATGAGAGGTTTTGAAATGAATCCTATGGACAGCACCGCGAGAACCGCTTAGGGGTTTTCTCGATGCGCATGGCTGTGTGAATGTACCGATGCGAGCGTTTATAGGTAGTTTCCATACAATCCATACTGTCTGTTATGTGTACTGCTATACTGTCCGTCACTAGTCCGATGCAAGCCGAGCAAGCGCTATACGATCGGTCACGCTTATTGCGGTCATGACGTGAAATCATAAGTTTATCTCCCGCCAAAGAAACAGTTCAACGTGCATAAAGAAATTATCATTTCAAAAGAATGTAATATGAAAAACCTTTACTTAACAGGGCAAGTGGCTTCCTTATGTAGATCGAATGAGAGACTCCTGCCGTGCGGCTGCCCAAAGACCTGTAGGGATCCCGTGCCTGACTGCCAGGGAGTCTGCAAGATGGGCTGCTTCTGTGAAGAGGGCGAAGTTAGAAACGACACAGGACATTGCGTAAAACTGGCCGATTGCCCACCATTAAGTAAGTACCATTATTTTCCAATTAGTTCCTTTGTTATAGTATTCACTGCCTTTAAAGCTAATAAAGTTTTAACGACTACGTTACATTTTAATTTTCATGATGATCATTCATTCATTCATGATCATTCATCGATGATCAATAACTTATTGTGTCAAAATTATGATACCGAATTTAAATCAACGGCGACAGAATCTTACGGTTATTATTCTGTCATTTTATATCTTCTCTGCCCGCTTTCGTATCTTTTTTATGGTCCTACATCTTTTATTTCAAAAATTTTTGGGTTCATTACTTTTTTTTATTCACTCTATTGGCCGTAATACCAAAAAATTACGGTTATCACAAAATGTTTCCTTCTTCAATCTTCTCTATCAACTATCATCTTAATTTTCACGTCTCTTATACATATAATTCCTCGTATTATCCATTTATATCTTCATCAGGTTTTCCCATACTCATATCCGCTTACTTCTAGTTATATGACTTTCACATAATCATTACTAACAAAAATTTTGTCGAACTACGCGAACCCTTTGTTATTCTTTTACCACAAAATAACAATTCATACAGAGAACAGGCTAAAAGATAATTATTTATTAAGCATACCTGGCAAATTGATTTACGTCGGACTAATTGCCTCACGTCATCCTAAAACAGCGATCAAATACAAACTGAGTTTTTGGCGGGATTTCAGTCTGTCATGTAGTGGATTTTATATTTTATTCATAATCTTGTGTTACTTGACTCTATATTGTATAAAGTTGGTGGTGTTTTATGTAATATGGTTGGTTTATTATGCATAAGTGAAGTGAATGAAAAGTAATACCACGGATCATGCAATTC
Organism: Antheraea mylitta; assembly: GCA_014332785.1. Lineage (NCBI taxonomy): Eukaryota > Metazoa > Arthropoda > Insecta > Lepidoptera > Saturniidae > Antheraea > Antheraea mylitta. Next base: position 13,326,159 of record JACEII010000004.1, on the reverse strand, counting down.
TGAGATGCCACAAAAACTCCATGGAAGGTTCTAACAAGGGAGCCACCATCTTGTTAGAATGTTGATTCACACGACGCTTGATATTGAAATGATCGTTCTACGCTTGTAATATTATTTACTACTTGACAATGGCATTAATAATCTGAACGGTTGATTGCCAAAAATAAAGTAAAAAAAAATACAAACTAAATGAACAAAAAACAAATGAAGTCTGATAAGAATGTTAGTTTTGTTGTGAACAACTACTTATACAAATAAATAAAATTTAAATGTCTATTTGTCATGTCAAGATAGCACTTTTTTACTAAATAGAAACAAAAGTATACATGTATCGTAGGTATAAGAAAATACGAATTTTTAAAATTTTTGTCAGTCTATTCCGGTATTTCCTTGAAGGAATTACACCAATTTTCATGTGACTTTCGGGATCAAATAGCAGCTGCTAGGTTTATTTAACTTTAGGCTTTGCTTTTATTTTAGAAGAGGTCCCACATAACTGTATAAAATAAAAGTCGCAGTCACCAGTACCGCGCGCGCTTACCTAACAATAACTTCACCAAGGATCTGTGTGATGCAGGATTGTTGTCTACGTAAGTGTAGGTAACTCTCGCTAAAACGATAAAAGAAACGGATGAGGTGTTCATTCTAGCCTAATTGCGGGTAAAATAATTATTAGTTGTTAATTTTTTAAATTTTGGTTAATTTATACTAACTACTTAAAACAAAATCTGTAAATATCAGAAAGCATTAGCGATTGACCGTCTTTTCTTTAATTCCAGCAGCTGCGTATAAATTAGACACAACAGAGCCTAGGAACAATGGTGGTCTATGCCCGGATAATGAAGAGTATAGATTTTGCGAACCTTGTAATAAAACGTGTGCAAATCCAAATCCAATGTGTCGGGCGCAGTGTGCGAGAGGTTGCTTCTGTAAAGATGACATGCTTCGGGACACAGATGGAAGCTGTGTCAAATTAGAAAAGTGCTCAAATATAGTAAAACAAGCGAATGAAAATCGTAAGTTTTTTTTCAAACTTTTTCAAAAATCCTTTACGGATGTTTTTTTTCGAACTGACTACGCTATTGACCCAGCGAGGTCTTAACAGCTTCACCGGACTACTAAGGCGAGCGTTTGCGGCACTCGGCCGATTTTATTTGGGCAACTAGCTCAAGGGTGCACAGCACACCTCGGCCTGGACTGCTGCCCGAGATGTGCAATTCGCGACCTATCTAAACTGACCTAAGCTAACTATTCATACATACGAGTATATGAGTTGTTGGAGCATATATGTGTACCAAGCATACATGCCTCAACAACTCCTATATATATTTCGTATCGGATAATTTTCCATACTATTTTAGTTCGATAAGGGAAAGAAACAAAACCCTTCCACTTTCATGTGTAGGCGTGTATGCGTGCACGTGCGTGGGGGTGATATATGTACTGTTGTTGCAGTGATGTAACATTTTGTGTCACTGTATCACGCGAGCAGCGCACTCAAGGGCTCCACGCCGAGAGAACGGACCTAGGCTTGAGCCGCTGCCGAGGGTGCCTGATCTGCCTTTACCGATGTCTTTCTTTCCATTGTGATGTTAATAATGCTGGATATATTTTAAAAATTCAACTTTTTTTTTCTTTGTATATTTACTAACATAACATCTATAAGTAGATTCGTCTACAAAAGCGAAATAAAATTATTACCAAATATTTGGTCGCAAAGGTCAAAAGATCAAAGAGTAAACCCAAGTTTTCCTATTTACTCAGTTAATAATTTGTAAAGAAAGCGAATGCGTACGACATTGTGACAGACCTTGTCTAAAATCCTAGAGATTCGGACAAATATTCGGATGCACATTATTCAAGGTTACCTTAAGGATTTACCTAGTTTTAAGTTTTAGAATAACATATATGTTGCAGTGATTTCGTGTTCAAATCGAGGGGTTCAAATTCCGTAGAAACCAAGTAAATTACCAATTAATTAAACAAGGGTAAATTTAATAAATGTTCTTGTAGTACCATGGTGTGACAAAGGTATAGAACTGTAGGTTTCTCGACGTTTGAAATTATCAATGTTGTGGATTACGGTAGTGATTATGGCCACACCTTGCTTCTAGAAGAAGTTTTTGGCCCAGCAATAAGATATCTACAGCGTGATATTATTAATATAAAACATGAAAGTATGAACTTTATTGACTTTAGCACCATTTTATCTATAGGTATCTTTAGGTAGCAGACTCTTTTAGGCCAGTCTAACAGCGTATATGATAAAATGGTAAACATTTTGTAGATTTTCAAGGTAAATCATCTTTACAATAAGATTATATTTCGTTTCCAGTAAATTTAATAAAGCCGATCCCATACGCAATGCAGTGTGGCAAACATCAGGTTTACAAGCCGTGTGAGGCTTGTGAGAGGACTTGCAGTAAACCAACGCTGACGTGCCAATCATTCTGCGAGAGCGGGTGTTTCTGCATTGACGGTTTTGTGAAGGCGCCTAATGGAGAATGTATCAAACTCGCCGAGTGTCCCAAAGGTTTGTGATTTCGCAAACAACTTTAAAAACCAAATGATGTATGACATATCTTTGTTTTATCCCATTTCTATTTTCTCTTTATTATATACAAAGTTGTCAATATTATTACTCGTACTACTGTTATCAGAGAAGGAGAGATATCTTGCCTAAATGAAAAAAAGCTAACATTATCATTATACTTTAATATTCCAACTGTAAATACATTAACTGACTAACGTGCATTTAATAATATTTACCTGGTAGTAAATTAGTTTTTCTATTGTCGATTGGTGAAAAGGCTAATTGACTAATGTACAATGACTATTTATACCCGAGTGATGAAGTATCGATTACTCCTTTCGCTAAATTTGACCTACAAATTGTTCTGTTAAAGGTATCGTTTGATTCTTTCTGCACTTGCGTCATTGTAATAACTTGAAATTGCCTTATTTGTTTATATCTTGGCCTGTTTGTCATCAATCATAACGCAAGACTTACTTTCTCACATTTACAATTCCTTGTCCTAACAATATGTGACATTTTTGTATATATTTATTAAAATAGTTGTTGCTAGTTTTTCAATGGTAGAAAAAATACTTTAAAAAGTAACTAAGACAAGTTGATAAATAATTATGTTTTTCAATGGACTAGTTAGAAAATAATTACTAGAAAAGCGTATTTAAAAATCTAAATCTAAATAACTTTTGCAATTAATTTTGATACGACGTTTCTTATAAAGAAACAAATAAGATCGGGTAGTAACTATATATATGGTAGTTTTACCTTACTACGAAACAAATTATGTACTTATAAACATTTTGCACAGAAATTATAATGAAAATAGTTTTTTTTTAACTTTATTTTTGGCAATTAATCTTTTCGATTATTACTGCCATTGTCATGTAGTCAATAATATCACAAACGTCGTGCGATCACTTCAATATTAAGCATCGTGTGAATCAATATTCTAACAAGATGGTGGATCCCTTGCTAGAACCTTCCAGGGAGTTTTTGTGGCATCGCAGAACTTCATGCTCCGTGGTATTATTTTCCATTCACTTTACTTATGCACAACAAACTAACTTTATTATGTAAAACACTACCAAATTTACACAATATAGAGTCAAATAACACAAGATTATGAATAAAATATAAAATCCACTACATGACAGACTGAAATCCCTCCCAAAACTCCAAAATAAAAATAGTTATCAGATACTGACGCCATTAATATTATAGATTAAAAATAATAGTGTCAAGTATGTCTGCAAAGGTCACAAACGAATTCAGCCTTATGTCATAAATAATATTGAAGAACTTTATTTACCTTTTTTTTCCTAATGTCTTCTTCTTCTGCACCAATTTGTAAATGTGATATTTATTGTTAATTATTGTTATAATAAATTTATTAAATCACTTTTTTGTGTTTTCTTTCTACGTTTCATAAAATTGTTTCTGTATTTATTTTCTTTGTAGTGTTACTTCACCTCTATTAACCAGTCGCCACTGTAATTGTCTTTAATTGGCGTTATTTATATAACAAACAAGATACGTTATTTAATTAACACGTTTCTAAGCATGCGTGTATGAGTTAAGTTGTGTTATCCAGATTGTATACCTATTTGGTTAACAAATAGAGAACCTTGTTAATAATTTTGATTTACTTTCTCTCGAGGGTTTCCATTAGTGATATTATCTTTACTGAAATAGGCATATCTAAGTCTGCAAAGCAAAATGCAATACATTTACCAATGTGTGAGCAGATTCAAATGGTAAAAATAAGGCATTAAACGATTAAGCATAATCCCAATAGCTGCAATAACCCTCGGCGGCGTCCAAGGGCCATCCATCGAAGATTGTTCTTCAGATGAAGAATATTTATCCTGCGGTTGGTGTGAACCGAGCTGCTCGGAGCCAACACCGTCATGCCCTGTCGGCGTTTGCACTAGAGGATGCCTCTGCCGTCCACCGTTGCTCAGGCATCGCAGTGGACTCTGTGTCCAAGAGCAAGACTGCTCACCGCGTACGTTCTTTTACAATCTTGGCAATAACACTACCGCAGGAGTGCTCAAACGATCGATTGCGAGTGCTTTTTGAGTCTATATAAAAAAGATTTCCATTTTATATGATTCACAGGTATCATTTTAGTAGGAATATAACTGAAATAAAATAGAATAGAATAATTCCCTCATCACTTTATAATTTTTAGCGGGAGCTACAAACTGCCTAGATGACATTCCTTCATACTTCACACATATACTTTCAGCCTTTGAGAGTCGATCTATCGTACTCTAACATTATTGCAGTGGATCTCCAGCAGTTGAAGGTTGAGCACCCCTGCACTACTGCATAGTAGTTAACACAGTATAATTAAATCAAACGTGTTTATTTAATAGAGTCGTATGTAATAGATTAATTCCAGGTTTAAAGGTCAAAAAAATCGATGCGAAAATATTAGCATAAAAGTAGTGTTTATCTATATTTAATTTAGAACACAAAACAATGATTTATTAAACTTTTTATTAGACATTTATAATAACATTACACATTTAAAAAACATTATCATTTCACACATTCCTTTGGTGTTGCCAAGCACACTCAAGTGTGGCCATTATTTTATTTCAAATTAGCCAGCTAGAAGGATTCTATCTAATACTCGTCGGGCTAGCTAACCCCTTAAGTTCAAAAACTATCGTAAATAGCTTTAGGTACACTCCGCAATAACTGCATTTCAGATACTAGTTCCGAATATAATAGAAATAACTTTCTGCCATCTGCGTCTATATGGTCACTTAACGTGAGATAGTGGTCAAATGCGACTAAATATAACAAAGGTCATATGGGACTTAAAAGTCTCTGTCCAATACTTCAGACTTAGAGTTTTTACACGAATTCTAGCAGAATTTGAATTGCTTTGATAACTTTCAAAAATCTAAAATGCGGTCTTCATAAATACTGGCCACTTAAGCATATAGTATATATTGTATATACTTTCTTCGGGCACAGACTACAAACAAAATCGTTCCAGTACTGTTTCCGTATTGTAATGTCAAAACGTCAAAGGAGGTACGTTTCATTTTACACATTGTGTTTTGCACAGTCATCCAAGAAACAAATGTTTCTTCAACAAGTCGTTATGGTTGTATCACTATTTTAAATAATAAAAGTATGTAACCGTTATAATCTACGTTTCAATCTTTCGCATTATTTGTAAAAATGTGCATATTCTTTTTATTTTCTCTAATCTAATATGAACAATGAGTGGGACTATATTAAAATGAGGTCGGATGGTGTTATCTATGTATATTTTTCTTATTAAGGAAGAAATTACAACCATTATTCATTGTAACAGTATGTGGGTGCAGAGCTTATCTATGATTTGTAGTCAACTTGGCTTAGTTTCTCATGACTAGGGTTGTCAATATTTTCTTCCTTTTTAAAATCCTTATATCGTAGTCAAAGCGAATTTAAAAAAGAAAGAATAGTCACAAATTATAAACCTTCTAGAAAAGTAGTGAGCTTTGGCATACTAGGATTATTTTTATAACTCAACATATTGAGTCGTGATATTGCTTTAAACGTCGTAGCGAGGTTGCTGTATTTTTTAAAGTATTTTTAGGATTTTTTTAAATAGTATGTGTTAATTGTATTATTAGGAAAGTAAACTGTACAATATAAACATAATATATACTAATATTACAAAGAGGTAAAGTTTGTGAGTTTGTTGTATGGTGTAATATCTGAATCTACTAAACCGATTTTGAAAATTCTTTCACCAATAGAAAACCACGTTATTTGTGAGTGTCATAGCCTATATATTAACCCGAAAAATGATAAGACTTTTTGTGGTAGTCGGATTTACAAAGAAAGTCGGAGAAAAAACGGTCGAAAGAACACGTTTCTTACGAACGCTGCCTTAGCGATGAGAGATATATGATTGAATTCTAAAGCTTGATAATGCCTAGGCCTACAAAAAGTTAGCAACAGCATATGTCTAACTTTTATATTAAGTTTTTGACGGGATTTTGGTCTGTCATGTAGTGGATTTTATATTTTATTCATAATCTTGTGTTATTTGACTCCACATTTTGTAAATTTGGTGGTGTTTTACATAATATAGTTAGTTTATTGTGCATAAGTGCAGTGAATGGAAAATAATACCACGAAGTATGAAATTCTGAGATGCCACAAAAACTCGCTGGAAGGTTCTAACAAGGGATCCACCGTCTTGTTAGAATATTGACTCACACGACGCAATATTGAAGTGATTGCACGACGCTTGTAATATTATTGACTACGCGACAATGCCAGTAATAATCTGAAAGATTGATTGCCAAAAATAAAGTTAAAAAAAAAAAAAACTTTTATATTTAAGTCACAAAATGTAGTTATTTATGTAAAAAAATAATTTAAATCGTTAAATTTTTTTTATTGGTCATATTATCAACAACGATAAGGATTTTTTCATCAGAATAGGTAAATTTATTGTCTCAAGTGTTTAAAGACTCGTATTTTTCCAATTAAAATAAATCATTGCACGAAGTACTAACCGAATCACAGTCATAATTTCATCTGAAGGAGAAATGTTTACCGCCCAACGAAGTAAGCACGGATCAGTTAGTATGTTATGCATCTTACATGTAACAAACTATAGGGTCATCTATACTAATATTAGAAAGAGGTAAAGTTTATGAGTTGGTGACGTTGTAGGAGGTAATCTCAGGAACTACTGGTCCGATTTGAAAAAATTTTTCAATGTTATATCATAACGCTAATTCCAATAGGAGTGGAGCAGCAATGAAGAATGTTTAAAAATCGGGATTTTTTCCTCTTGAGAGCTTCCGTTATGTGTTAGTGTGAGCCCAAAGTAACTATTCCACGCCAACGAAGACGCGGGCAGAGACTAGTTTATGATAAAACAAACCACAAGTACAAGTGTGTAAAAGTAGCTTGTCATTGACACGTGTAGTATAAACGGATTAGCTTTAATGCTCTAAATACAAGAGAAAATACTTGTAATCCTATATATTTTAATATTCCAAGTAAATTTATACAAAATTGACAGTAATAACTGACATAAATGACAGTAATCTGCACTGGTTATAAACACACAGTTTCTTATAATGACAATTATAACAACTATCTATATATTAATTACGTGAAGCGAAAACTTTGTACCCCTTTTTAAGGTAATTTTGTGAACGTATGAACTTGAAATTTGGTATAGTTCAAGTTTCTATGGCGGAGAAGTGCAGAAAGCTATTTATTTTACCTGTATATAAAGCATTAGAAGTACATTAAATTAATTAAAAGATGCATTACTCACATTACTGCTTGAATTTTACACAACATATAATACATACACACATGTAAACAAAAAAATTTTGACAGCCGTCAATAACGAACTTCAAAAAAGGTTGCAAAGGAGGTTGCTATGCTCGACTATATGCATTTCTTTTTATTCTTACGTTCCAATTACCATTTTTTATCCTACATTCAACAATGATACTATAAAATATAACTATTATTACTAGTTATATTTAAGTCACAAAAAGTAGTTTTTCCTAAATGTTTACCGCCACACCAAATAAAGGCACCGGTCAGCTGATTATGTAGTCTCAAAAAAAATTTTCACGTAAGAAAATAATTAGCTTTATTTTATTAAATTTTATTTTCATTTCAGACTAAGCTTCCTAAAAATATTTGCTAAAACCTAAAGAAATAGACCGGCTATATTATAGTATAGGCGAAACACGAGTTACCTAATTTTTATAATTTAAACATTATTAGAGACAACCCTTCAATGCAACTAATACTTGATTAATGGTGAAACCCTTATAATAACAGTACAACGGACGCTCTTGAACTTTGAGAATGCAATGAAACATTGCGTGTCTAGTAATTACATTGACACTATAAAAAACTGCAGAATCATCGTGCCCGTACATAGAAAATATTTGTTAAAAACTCTTTTTTTATCGTAGCACGACAAAGTGACTGTACTATGTCTGATGGTAATCATTATACAATCCAAAAACAACGGCGACCACCGGGAGATAGATTATCCATCGTCGGTCGCCGCTTTCATGCCGGACTGCGTAAGTGCCTCTTCACGTTACGCTTGAAGGACCCCATGTTATAGGAAGGAGGAACCACTGGCCGGGAAATTGTTCCACAGTTTCACGGTGCGGCAAAGATATGACGATGTGAACTTTTTAGTTCGTGCCCAGATATAATTTACCGTAAAACTGTGGCTACGAAGCCCAGTGCGTGTATTTCGGTTATGGAAAGGGAAGGAAGGGATTAAATTAAATAACTCATCTGATTGAACAAACCTATTTCGGCTGATGTATAAAGTGCAACAGAATACAATAAGACTATTTTTTTAAACTATACATGCTGTCTGTTTCATTGAATAAGCTAATCTTCAAAAATGTTAAACGAATTCTCATGGTGCTTTCACAAATAACTTAAGCGTACCTTGAAGCAACATATATAATCTTATCTTCATTAAAATCGACTTACGGAAAAAAGATATCATAATTTAAAGTTTTCGATATCAATTCATCCATATACAGTTCGTAGTAAAGCCGAAAGTCGTACGATCAGTACCAGCCTGTCCCTCGAAACAGAGCGTGTTCACGCACACGCCCGCGTAACCACAGATCACGCCGCCGTGGCCTGGGGGTTAATTTCGCTCCCGCACACCCGATTAGGCCTCCCACGGCAGCGGCTCAAGCCTAGGTTCGATCCCTCGGTAGGGAGCCCTTGAGTACGTTGCTTGCGCGATACGGTGACACACAAATATACATCACCGCTACAACACTACACA
>JACEII010000004.1:13302412-13316715 GCA_014332785.1 Antheraea mylitta | reverse complement strand
CCCGATTAGGTCTCCCACGGCAGCGGCTCAAGCCTAGGTTCGATCCCTCGGTAGGGAGCCCTTGAGTGCGTTGCTTGCGCGATACGGTGACACACAAATATACATCACCGCTACAACACTACACGATCACCTCCACACACGTGCACGCCTACATGCTTACACATGAAAGTGGAAGGGTTTACTTTTTTTTTCCCTTATCGAACTGAAAAATTCTCAATTTTCCGATAATAAATATATGGAGGAGTTGTTGAGGCGTATATGCTTGGTACACATATACGTTTCAACAACTCATACATATATGAATAGTTAGCTAGGTTAGCTAAGATAGGTCGCGATTTTGCATGCAACAGGCAACAGCCAAGCCGAGGTGTGCCGTGCACCCTTGAGCTTGTTGCCAAAATAAAATCGGCTGAGTGCCTTAAGCGCTCGCCTTAGTAGTCCGGTGAAGCTGTTAAGACCTTGGTGGACCTCAATAGCGTAGTCAATTCGAAAAAAAAATCGAAAGTCGTTCCATTATTATGCGTGTTTCGAGCATGGACTTTTAGTATCAATTGCTTATGGTATGGTTGGCTCCACGTGGCTCTCTTCAGTAATAATGACATTTTTGAGGCGTGTTCGATGTGAAATTATGATAAAATCAAACACTCGACTTTGCAACCGAAACTTTTAATGTCCACTTTTGAGGAGTATTTGGCGGGATCTCAGTCTGTCATGTAGTGGATTTTATATTTTATTTATAATCTTGTGTTATTAGACTCTATATTTTGTAAATTTGGTGGTGTTTTGCGTAATATACTTAGTTTATCGTGCATAAGTGAAGTAAATGGAAAATAATACCACGGAGCATGAAATTCTGAGTTGCCACAAAAACTCCCTGGAAGGTTCTAACAAGGGATCCACCATCTTGTTAGAATATTGACTGACACGACGCTTATTATTGAAATGATTGCACGATGCTTGTAATATTATTGACTACGTGACAATGGCAGTAATAATCTAAATGATTGATTGCCAAAAATAAAGATAAAAAAAAAATACATATACATATACATTTTTTTACATAAGGTTAAAACATAAGGTATCCTGTTTTTTTAGTCAGCGAGTCACCACTTGACACGTAGGCTTCCAGTCGTTTCCAACTTTTACTATCATTTGCTTTTCTTTGCCGGACCGAACCAACCACTTTCTTTATATCATCTGCCCATCTTTTAACCTGTCTCCCTCTTTTCCTTTTACCATCTCGTGGATACCATTTCGTGATCATTTTTGTCCATTTTATTTTACTATCTCTTGTTATATGTCCTGTCCATCCATTGCCACTTTAATTGCTTTTTTATTATGTCTTGTATTTTTGTTGATGTTCTTATTTCTTGTGCTCTTTTCTGGTCCTTTAGTGAGATTCCTAGCATTCTCCTTTCCATTCCCCTTTGACGTGTTCTTAATTTCAATTAATGCTTCTGAGATAGCGCCCAAGTTTGACAACCATACGTGAGACATGGCATAATACATGTCAAATACTTTGTTCTTGTCAGTCATGGAAAAGGTTTTACCTGTAAATATTTCCTTAAGAGACCAGTATCTTTTCCAAGCACACGAAACCCTTCTTTCTATTTCTGAATCAGTTTGGTCTTTGAATGATATTACTTGCCCCAGATAGATGTAATGTTTCACATATTCAATATTTTGATTGTCTACTTGTACAGGTATTTCCTTTTTAACATACATGTATTTGACTACATACATACATATTAATATACATATAAGGTATGCTCATAACCTCTTATAATAGTTAGTTAGTCGCAGGCACGACTAGTTTAGTTAATACAGTTTAAATACAACTCCTAATTCTAATTCTATAAGCATTACATTCTGCATATGGGTTCTTTATATGAGGTACTTGAGCGTTAGGATGTCCGTTATTTATGAAGTTTTCTTGTCTTGGATATAATTTAAATTGTTAGTTTATAGCTGAATAAAAAAAAATATATAAAAAAATGGTATAAAATAAAATTTGACCCTTAATAGTTTCAGCATTAATGGGTCAGCTCGCCCGGGGTAGTGCCACCCTCTCAAAGAAAACCGACGTGAAGTAACAGTGCTTGCATTATTGCGTTTCGTTCGGTCAGTGAGAGCGCTGGAAGCCAACCTCCCCTCCCCTTGCCCTTCCTTACTTCTCTCCCTCTAACCCTTTCCCCCAAACAATGGCTGGTAACGCACTTGCAACTCCACTGGTGTGGTAAGTGTCTATGGACGGCGGTGATCACTTAACATTAGGTGACCCGTCAGTTCGTTTGCCTTTTATGACATAACTAGCCTCTGCCCGCGACTTCGTTCGCGTGGAATAGTTACGTTAAGCTAACGTTATCATGTAGCAGACAATGGTACTCCGCTCCTATTTGTCTTAGAGTGATGTTATATAACCTATAACCATTCTCGATAAATAAGCTATAGCTTATATTACGTTTTATTATACGTATTATTATATACGTTTTATTATACGTATACGTTATATTACGTTTTATTATACGTATTACGTTGAAATAATTTTTCAAATCGGACCAGTAGTTTCTGAGATTACCCCCTACAACGTCACAAACTCACAAACTTTACCTCTTTATAATATTAGTATAGAATAATACAGGTAAAACTTTTGACACCTGTATCAAAAAATTTCCATCTCAAGGGATCATAGTAAATGGAGGATTAGTAATAATTGGTTAATTATTCAATAAACGAGGAGAATAAAGATTAATTTTTAAAAAGTGAAAAAACCCCATCTTAAATAAATGGGAAAAGTATCTTTATTTAGGCACGATTAAACGGCCATCGAATTTCTTTTCCTTAAATGTTTTAGGCTTTATACCATTGGCATATAAAAACCCAAAGCGCACATTCTCGAATAAAAGTAGAGCATAAAACGGTCCGCATAAATCCCCAACATACCTAGTCTTGCCATAAATACTGAAACAAAGAAAAAAAATCTATTGCAAATAACATATATTACTTTTACAGTGTGTCAGTTTAATACATAAGTGTTAAACAATTTAAAATATAAAAAGATTATTCGAAGTGGTCTCCATTGGCTGCAATACAGTCCTTGAAACGTTGAGGCCAGTTATCAATAGAAGCACGTACTCTTTCCATGGGAAAATTCTTCACTGCCAATCGTACGGAGTGTTTTAGGGACTCCAAATTATCATGGCGCTTAGAGCAAGTCGTACTCTCAAAACTGACCATAAATCATAATCCAGCGAATCAAAATCGTGAATAGACGACGGCCAGTCTTCAGCTCTGATGAAGTCCGAAACGTTCGTTTCCAACCAAGACTGCGTAAACCGAGCTTTATGACCCGGCGCCGATTCTTGCTGGAAGGACCATTCTTGGTTATTGAACATGGTGTTATTAAGCGGTTTCACTGCCTTCTCAAGAATGGTATCTTGATACACTTGTGCCGATGTTTTGATACCTTTCTCACAAAAGTATGGCTCAGTCACTCCTTCATAGCTAAACCACTAAACCATCACTGAAGTCGGATAGTGCCCACGTTGCACTCTGTCGACTAATTGGGAAGCTTCCTTAGAGCTTAGAACATAAATACGGTCATTTTGTTTGTTAAAATGTTGCTCGATTGTAAAAAAATTCTCATCAGTAATCAAAAATTTTCTGTGACTTCCCTTTGCGTACCGCTTCAATATTTTTTTCTATTTTACCACCCTATCCTTTTTTAAATAATCAGTAGAGAAATGAGCAGTATGTCTCTTATAGGTTGCAAGTCCTAGTCATCTTTTAAAATACGCGACATGGTTCACTTCACTTATGCACAATAAACTAACCATATTACATAAAACACCACCAACTTTACACAATATAGAGTCAAGTAACACAAGATTATGAATAAAATATAAAATCCACTACATGACAGACTGAAATCCCGCCAAAAACTCCAGACAGGATTTCTTCGAATTCTTTCCCTTAGTGCTTTGATCACATTTTTCGTACGAACACTACGTGGATGGCCAGTTCTTTTTCTGTCACAAACAAAGGAGGTCTTATTGTACCTATTAATCGTCCGGTACACAAACATACCAAGCATACATACCATACTAATACCAAGCATATGAAGAGTTTAAATATCGCTTTTGGACCCATACCTACTGTGTGTAATGCAACCACAGCGATTCGGTTCTCTTTATCACCCCTCTCCATTTTAATATCGCAAAATATTGTACAATGTATTGGCGCCAAAATAACAAAACTTCAATGAATAATCATATAAAAATGAACTCCAAATTCAAACGTAATATTTTTAATTGTAACAGTATTTATGGCCAGACTAAGTATATACGTGGTTATAACTATGCGATAAACTTATGATTTTGCAAATCCAACCTTACCTGAATGATTTAAGGTTGTTTTTACAAAGACGTAAGCGACGCGAGACTAATTGAAATGACTGCATAATCCATTAGTCCGGTGAAGCTGTTAATTGCTAGGCCAATAATATCGTGGAGTGTACTAGTCTATAACTTAACACATTCGTTGTCATTTACACGGCATCGCGTGCAAACTGCAAAGGACCGTCACCGTACGACTAAGCAAATGATGTCTATCTCTAACTATAAACCAATTTATGCCTCGTAAACAGCAGTCACAATGATGTACGATTACACTGGCCAATGTATCAACAGTTGAGTTCTACAAATAAAAGCAAAATTATTTTTTGACCATCTCACTAATAGTCACTTTTGACGACATAATGGATTCGTTGAAAATGGCACTACAAAATGCTAATGCTAAAATACAAAACTACAAAGAACGAACGAATCTCAGATTAATTATCTCAAATTAAATATTTGATATATTCTTTTCTATTTACTATTCACATACTAGATTTTACTAGAAGATAATCAATAAACAATACCAAAGTAATGCGATTTAAAATTATACAATATACTAGCTGGATTAGGCCACTTTATTCTCGCGAAAATATTTATTTTCATAGGAGCTACATGTTACATTTTTTAATATCCTTTTCCTGTTAACTTCTGTATGATATGTCCATGCTTCGTGGTATTATTTTCCATTCACATCACTTGTGCACAATAACAAAACAATATTACGTGAAACACTACCAGTATTATAAAATATAGAGTTAAACAACACAAAATTATTAATGAAACATAAAATCCACTACATGACAATTCGAGATCCCTCCAAAAATTCCCTATAATAATATTTTAACGATTACTCATATTCTTCTTCTATTTTTATTTTTGGCAACCAGCTTCTAGTAGACTATTACTGCCATTGTCGAGTGAAGATATTACAAGTTTCTTGATATAATTACAAACTCACAATCCATGCTCCATGGTATTATTTCCGATCCACTTCACTTGTGCACAATAACCAGACTATATTACGTAAAACACCACCAACATTACACAATAGAGCCAAATAACACAAGATTATGGATAAAATATAAAGATCACTACATTGCATTTCAAGATCCCGTCAAAAACTCAATCGTGTTGACTGTTACGCTTTATCCAGAGCGGAAACAAAAACTGGCGGCCTAACCAAGTTGCTTATCGACAATCACTAACGCAAATAGAAAACGAAAAAATGTATGGAGATGACATATCTGAGCGCTTAATCACGTGACAAAACACGTGATATAGCCTCAGATATGTCATCTCCATACATTTTTTCGTTTTCTATTTGCGTTAGTGATTGTCGATAAGCAACTTGGTTAGGCCTCCTGACTAGAACTGCAAATAGTTCTTAATAAAAAAGGAATGTTCATTAGAATATAAATTTCCTAAACACATATTGGTATAAACTAAGACATGTTAACATTGTTTCCTGAGGATAAATTATTGTGATATTATTGTAATATTTGAAATGTTACAGATAAATGTAAAGATCTAAATGAGGAATACGTATGCCGGTACGGGTGTGAACCGAGTTGTGTTACACCGGTTTGTATTGGCTTCCCTCGGCCCCGACGATGCACGCTCGGCTGCCATTGTAAGCTGGGATTTTTGCGCAATGTTACCACCGGACTGTGCGTCCCACCGGCCGACTGTAACACTAAGAAAAATAATACGTTAATTGATTAAATCAATAAACTTTGATATGTTTATTTTATTGATAACTAAATCTTCAGAGAGACGAATTATGCCGTTAGTGTGTGTTTTAAATGTGTAATATCTTTTAAAATATTCATTGACTTCATTGATCGATTATTTTTACTCTAAATTAAATGCTTAAAATTATTCATGCATACTTAGAGAATGCCTGAATAAACCTATACAAATATAGATATAGGAAAAAATAAATAAAACAAGAAAAAAAATGAGCCATCACGGTACGCCTGGCAAAAGTGAAACATCAAAATTGTTTTGTATAAAGTTATATACATGTATAAAAGAACAGATTACGACAGGAATCAGCTATGACATAATGGAAAGATAAAGCATTGCAAATTTATTCCATAAAATAATGACTGTTTCAAAATAGATGTTTCACATAAAGAATCATTATATGACACCCTAAAAACTCCTTAAGATTTCTTTAAAATACACTAACAGTAAAGAATAGCTTTAATAAACATATAGCATATAAAAGTATAATTCTAAAATATACTGAAAGCTATAGATATCAAAATTAGTTGCTTAGTTCAAAAGAATCAGAACTGTAGGTACGTAACTCGCATTTATATCATTGTTATATATACGAGAATGCTTGCAAAAGTTTATCACTGTAGACAAGGCAGAAGGTATTATATATAAACCGTAAAGGCCAGCTTGTAGGAAATTAACAATAATAACAAGAAAAACAATTCTAATTATATCTCGCAAACCTCATCACTGACTGGTTGCTCAACCACACATCCTAAAGTCTGACAAAAGTGCGACAACTGTATAATTCTTGAAAATATTCATTATCCGTACGCTAGCATTGTGGAATGAGTTAACCAGCGCGGATTTTTCCTAGATCTACAAAGCAATCTCTTTAATATCGGCAACTCAGCAATGATGCCCCTAATGCTACCGTTAGCGATAAGCGACGGTAACCATAAGATGATCCATCTATCTCTTTACCGTTTTTTGATATAAAACATATAATACGATACGATACAATGCAGTGATATTGGCAGAAATATAAACCGCTATTGACTTAGCAAGCTCTTAACAGCTTCCCTGGACTACATACATAGTACAATATATACTATTTTGCTCCGTTAGAACCAATAAAGGGTAATCCGGTGAAGCTGTAAAGACCTTGCCAGGACAATAGCGTAGTCTGTTTGAAGAGAAAACCAGTAAAGTTTTTTGGCAGGACCTTCTTTTTTCTTTCTCTTACTATTCTTCTGTTCTGCAGACTCTTGGTCCGCAACTTTTTTTGCTTTCGCTTTTTGTTATAGTCTGCGTGAAAAGTCGTAGACCTTGGAATGAAATTTAGTGGATTTTGTATTTTCTTCATAATGTTGTGTTATTTGTCTCAATATTTTGTGATATTGGTGGTGTTTACGTAATATAGCTCGGTTCTAGTGCGCAAGTGGAATAAATGGGAAATAATACCACGGAACATGAATTCTGACTAACCACAAAAATTGGAAAGTTTTGACAACACGACCACCATCTTGTTGGAAAAATTGAAATGACCGCAGGAAACTTATAATATCACCATTTACTCGACAATTGCAGTGATAATCTAACAGAGGAACGCTTGCCAAAAATAAAAATAATAACGAACCAGTATTAAAAATAAATCTTGCTAATCCAAAGCGTAAACGAGTTAACTATAAATAGAATCAACTTGACTATGACGTAAATAATACATGTAATCGAAATTAAAAAACAACAGTTACGCTATGAATTTTAAGTTATCTACATTTACCGAATGTTTTTGGACGGTCTGGGTTACCAGCCGTTTCACGGAAGCCGGAATGTTACGTTATTAGATCCCAGGAAAAGCTGTACCTTGATTTCGATTTTAAGCCTAAAGCAGGAGTTTTCAACAGAATTAAAGAATAAAATTTTCATTTCGATCACCCTCTTGATTATTTCTATGTTAGAAACTTTACACAATTTCTTTTTTTTATGCCATAACAGGCATACAAACAGACGGGTCACCTGATGTAAAGTGATCACCGCTGTCCATAGACACTTACAACACCAGGGGAGTTGCAAGTGCGTTGCCGACCTGTGTTTGCGAGGACGGGCTAATAGGGAGGAAGGATGAGCGAAGGTGGCCCTCCGGTGCTCTCGTTAACCGAACGAAACACAACAACGCAAACACTGTTACGTCACATCGATGTTTCTATGGGTTGCTGGGTTCATGCTGAAACCAACCAATAATCAGCGTGGCTCTACCACCTACAAATTTTATATCTGTATAAAAAATAATAGTGTTTGAATTGTAGGGAGTTTTGGCGGGATCTTAGTCTGTCATGTAGTGGATTTTATATTATATTCATAATCTTGTGTTATTTAACTCTATATTTTGTAAATTTGGTGGTGTTTTACGTAATATAGTTAGTTTATCGTGCATAAGTGAAGTAAATGGAAAATAATACCACGGAGCATGAAATTCTGAGATGCCACAAAAACTCCCTGGAAGGTTCTAACAAGGGATTCACCATCTTGTTGGAATATTGAAATAATCACTCGAGGTTTGTAATATTATTATACTATCCATTGAAAGAAAACATTGACACTGGCAAGTGCTTCTACGGAGCCAAAACAAGAAAAAGAAGAAGAATTGTCTGTTTCCACAAATTTGGCTTCTAAAGTTGGTAACTCTATAAATGGCGCAGTTTTAGATTATTTGGATGTCTAAGAATAAACTGATGCATAATTTATAACAATGATAGATAAGTAACTATAACGAATATGTATTTATTACTCATTGACGAAAAATGTTACGATTAGCTGTGCCCGCGACTCCGTCTGTGTGGAGCTTAATGTAAAAAACAGTGATGAATAAAATCATCTCAATTACTTATCTACTTTTCTCTCGTACGTAAGCCGCGTCGTCATTAAAATTACAATAACTTTTGGTAGAGTGAACCAATTTTAATAAAACCAAGATTGAATGTTACTAGAGTAAATCTATACTGATATTATAAAGAGGTAAAGTTTGTGAGTTTGTGACGTTGTGATGTTGTGACGTTGTAGGGAGTAATCTCAGGAACTACTGGTCCGATTTGAATAATTCTTTCAATGTTATATAGCTCATTCATCGAGAATGGTTATAGGCTATATATCATCACGCTAAGACCAACAGGAGCGGAGCACATATGAAAAATGTTTCAAAATTGGGATGTTTTTTGAGAACTGCTGCGTGTTAGTGTTAGTGTATATGTAATAGATATTCCACGCGAACGAAGTCGCGGGCAGAGGCTAGTGCTTTATGATTTTGAACACTGTACTTTAGCAGTGTTGCGTATTAATACAAACAGACGGACGTTTCTAAAAATGCTTGAAACGTATTTTGTTACCCTTTCGAACTTTAATAGTAAGAAGACTATTTCTAGGTTGAGTGTGGACCCCAATTTGGGACTTTCAACACTTAGGGGAATTTGAGCACAAATTTTTGAAACTTTGGTTTAGGAAAACCTGATTTTCTCTAAATATAAATGGAGTTTTAAATTCCAGTTAGTTTTATCAATACAATAACTAAATAATAAAAATAAAACCAATTCGAAAAAATAACTACTCTAAAGTATGAACACTAGAAGGTCCTTGACCATTAGTAACATAGGTATCTATAGTATTCTTGTATTATTTTAAATATTTGTATTCTAACAAAAAATTAATTTCCCAAATGGGTTAACAAATGAAGAAGTTCTGAGGTAACAAAATAAAAAGAAATACAGCCAAATTGACCTTCTTCCTGTTAAAATAATTTTTAAATAACCTTATAGGAATGTAGTCGCGGATAAAGATACTGTACAAATAAATAAAATTCAGCACATTACATTTTTCATAATACTAAACTTACATATAAGCATTAAGAATTGCTCACAAATAAACATTATTTTTGCTCTTACATTTATGTTTTACAGAATGATAAGATAAAGAGGTGTAATTCTAATAAAAAAATAATTTTTCATTTACAAAAAGCCTCCCCGGCGGGGAATCGAACCCCGGTCTCCCGCGTGACAGGCGGGGATACTTACCACTATACTACCGAGGATTGTAGCTGTCGTTTTGAAATTATTATACTTATATTTATTTCGATATTTTTCATTAAATCACTATTTCGTTCTGAAACATAAATATCTTCAATACATAAATCTTCAGTACTTTTCTATTTTATTTTTCTAATAAATTACAATAAACATTTTGTAATATGATATTACAATTAAATGTTATAAAACGGATCTATATTTTTAAACAAAATCAGCTTATACGATTTGTTTCCCAATAAATGCAATGACATATTAGATAAATATTTTTGGACGAATCATATATAATATTTGACATTGTTTACATTGTTTGTCTGCGCTTAGAAAAATATCGGAAATTAAGACTATAATTAGACAGAATGAGTGAGAAATTGAAAGAATTACGTGAACGATCTCAAAAACGCAAGAAATTGTTAGCACAAACGGTAGTGTTATGCTTGTATAAAAAAGAAAAAGTAACCTTACTTTACAGTATATTATCTGTTTTATTTATGTTTAGTTAGGTGTATCGAGTGTAAGCGACTTGAGACATGCCTTGGGATCTACGTTGGACGTGCCAGCGAAGAAACAGGCAACATCGGACCATGAAAATGATGGAGATAAGCCAACAGCTAAAGACCAGCCTGATGGATTGGTATACACCGATTCATCAACATTCTTGAAGGTAATGTCTGTTAAATTATCACTTAACAATAATGTTTTGAATGAAATTATTGAAGTCTGTGTAAGTGATAGTATGTCGTTGTAAAATCTTGAAGAATTTTTGAAACAATCCTGTGCTTTTTTTTGGAGTGTATTGTTGGTTAGAAAATTTATCTCTGGTCTTCTTGTAGCAACATACAATTGACAGATGTTTATATGTGTACTAAAATCTACATGAGTAATGAAAAGCAGCACTGTAAAGAGATTAGCAGGGATTAGTTGAATTAAGAGCCCCAGGTGGGCATGCAAAAACAAACAACTATTTGTCATGATTAATGTATTTCTTACTTATTTCTTTTCTATTTGTAAAAAATCTATCATATTTGATATTCATTATTTTTTAATCTTTTGTAATTTGGCTACTGTCTAATGTTGTATTTTACGCATTTATGGTTATTGTGTAAAAGTTGATTATATAATTAGCATTGAATGTAACATGCTAGGATACACTGGAAGTGTATGTGTACAAGTTTTGAAGGTGATAGAGCCACTCTGAAACTATTGCTTTCTTTAGCATGAATGGGTCGGCTCGCCCGGGTAGTACCACACTGTCACAGAAAACCGACGTGAAGTAACGGTGCTTGCATTGTTGCGTTTCGTTCAGTCAGTGAGAGTGCCGGGGCCCACCTCTCCTCTTCCCTTCCTTCCTCCTCCACCAACACAGGCTGGCAACGGCAAGTGTCTATGAACAGTGGTGATCACTTAACATCAGGTGACCCACCTATTTGTTTGTCTCGTATGATATAAAAAAAAAGGCTAATTTATTATTTATTTCTTATAACTCTTCTGAAAATACTAGTCATATGATTACCACTGCCATGTCCTGCTATATACTATACTACAGTCTTCTTCATTTGGTTGTTAAATGTTATTAAAGGAAATTTAAATTAGAAGTGCCTATTTCAGATCATTTTTCATTACTTTCTAAGAAACATGAATTAAATAATAATAATATTTGTTTGTATAAAAACAATACGAGATAATCTATTTAAACTTTCTACTTTTTCAGGGTACCCAATCATCCAATCCCCACAATGACTACTGCCAACACTTTGTTGACACAGGTCAAAGGCCACAGAACTTTATCAGGGATGTCGGACTTGCAGACAGGTTCGAGGAATATCCAAAACTGAGGGAATTGATAAAGTTGAAGGATGACCTTATTGCAGAGACGGCAACACCACCTATGTATTTGAAATGTGACTTAAAAGTAAGTTTTTCAAATGATCTAATTGTTTTTTTTTCTAATGTTATTATTACTATTTTTTTTTAATTAACCCTTTTCATCATCTCTCATCAGTTGGGAGAGCAGCTAAGGCTAATAGTTTGTGAGTTTGTGACAATGTAGGGGATAATCTCAGGAACTACTGGTTCGATTTGAAAAACTCTTTCAGCGTTTTATAGCTCATGTATCCAGAATGGTTATATACTATATATCATCACGCTAAGACCAATAGGAGAAGAGCATCAATGAAGAATGCATAAAAATCGGAGTTTCTATTCCACGCGAACGAAGTCTCGGGCAGAGGCTAGTACCTAATATGATGGTTGTTTGTAAAGTTACAGGCTTTTCAAAAATAAATGGATTTGCAATGTGAATTTTTCGAAAGTTTATTTTTAAATTGGACAAATATACAATAAAATGTCTATTATAATGATTTATACATAAAAAAAAAATATATTACAATTTTGTAAAAAGAAAATCAAATTTGTAAAAAAATGTTGACTAACTTGAATGATTATTTAAAAAAAAAAAAAAATTTTTACATATAATTCTTACTGTAACACTTATAATATGCCATTATTTTTAAAATGGAATTTTGATTAGGTAAGGTAAGGAGATAGATTGATTAAAAGACATAACATGTTGCTCCAAGATGATAGATGGCGTTTGTAACATATTGCATTGGAATTCTGCTTAATTATTTAAGTTTTATAATAGTCTATTCTATAAACAAAAATTATAATTTGACTAAGTATATATATATACCTCCAAGCATCTTGACATGAAGCATAAATAGAAGGAATAGTTTAGTAATATTGAAGCGGCAAATGTTTTTTGAGTGAATTTTCAAATATCTCACAGAACAATCAACAAGTTTTGAATTAATAATACATAAAAAATTGTTTTATAGTTTATTTATTACAAAAAAAAAACTTCCTTTATTAATATGATGATATAAAACTAGAATGGAAGTACTATATTTACTTCCAGACATTCGACTTAAAACAGATGGGTAACAAGTTTGATGTTATATTGGTGGAACCACCTCTTGGGTCCGGCTGGCGTTGGCAGGACGTCCTCGCTCTGGATTTGCAGCAGCTCGCTCAGGCGAGATCTTTCATCTTCCTCTGGTGCGGCAGTTCTGAAGGTATAATCCTGAAAAACTAGACACAGCCAAATGAACAGTAAAACGTCAATATATTAGATATATGTTTAATAGTGATTTTTTTTGTCTGATTGTCTTGATTGAACACATACAAGTCTGAATTCGACTGGAAAATTGTTTCACTAATTCTTATGAAATTTATATTATTCGACAATTTATATGGTAGTACAATTGTTGAATATAAAAATATAAACTGAGGGTTCATTTCTTTGGATTTAATTTGAAAAAAACAAATTAAGATAACTTGTGAAAATATTTTTTTTTTAAATTGGAGATTGAAAAACTAATCCTTGCTTATTTAACAATTGTTTCATGTAAACATTGGCCAGACCACGTTTTCGATGATTCAAGTGATATATGAGATGATACGAGTTCAGTTTTGAGTTACTTTTTAGAGCATATCGGCTGGTATCTCTCCAATATTTTTTATTAGCCAAAATACATGAGCTGAATCTGGTTGACATGTGGTTGGCCACACATATACATGAAATAATCTTAATATATAAAATATCTTTAAAAATTAAATGGCAAAGATTAATTCTTAATTCCCACTGAAATTTTTTCAATTTTCCTGTGTTGTAAATTAAAAACCCAAGGCTTAAAAAAATCACTCATTATATGTATCTTATCTCTTACAGGTTTAGATATGGGCAGAGAATGCCTAAAGAAATGGGGATTCCGCCGCTGCGAAGACATTTGTTGGATAAAGACGAACATCAAAAACCCTGGACATTCTAAAAACTTAGAGCACAATGCAGTCTTCCAGCGTACGAAGGAGCATTGTCTCATGGGGATCAAAGGAACTGTTAGGAGATCTGTCGATGGAGACTTCATTCATGCAAATGTGGATATTGACCTTATAATATCTGAGGATCCTGAGTTTGGGAGTAGCGAGAAACCGATTGAAATATTCCATATAATGGAGCACTTCTGTCTTGGCCGGAGAAGGTAAGTCTAATGTCTCATTTGAACTTTGAGTGGTGATATTCTCAGATGTCTCATTTAAACTTTGAGTG
>JACEII010000004.1:13259150-13302402 GCA_014332785.1 Antheraea mylitta | reverse complement strand
TTTGAGTGGTGATATTCTCAGAGGTCTCATTTGAACTTTGAGTGGTGATATTCTCAGATGTCTCATTTAAGACTCACTGAGAACGAAAAGGCCAGATAAATCAGTCAAAAAAAAAAAAACTAAAAAATCATGGTGGTCTAGTGATTTTGACCAGTGGAATATCAACTCTGTGTTTGCAAGTTTGAATCCCGGTATTTACCAACGAATTTTTCAGAATTCGCATACATTTATTAACTTTAATAGTGACTATCAGCTGACCGTGAAGGAAGACATCTTTGGTAAACCTGAACCTGAAAATATTCTTGTAGTACTAATGTATGTGGGAAAACATAAAAATGTGGATTCCTCAGAGTTTGAAATTATCAAATACGTCGTGGGCTGGTGTGGTGATTATGCCCATACCTTTCTCCGGAAAGAGGCCTATAGCTCTGCAGTGGGTTACTTACAAGTTGATGATGATGATGAGGGGCCATTCAAGTATTGCCTAAGCATATTTTTGTAATTTCTGGCCGCCCCCTCCCCATTGTCAGCAAAAGTCAGCCATGTTCCTAATCCTCCCCCCATGATTATTATTATATGCTGACGTAATCATCATCCAGACCCCGCAATTCCTATGTCATTAAAAATAAGAAAATCAAGGAAGTGACTCTTCCCTTCCATTAGTGCTTACGTTATACTTGAATGACCCCTGACGACCAGTCAAAACACAATTGATCTCTAGCAGAAATAGGTTTTGTTGGTGGTGTTTCCATCTGTATATTTAATTCCTAGAATACATCTCTTCGGACGAGACTCGACGATAAGACCGGGCTGGGTGACAATCGGTCACGAGCTGACCAATTCCAACTTCAACGCGGAGCATTATGCTTCCCACTTCACTGAGGGTAGAGAGAGTACGGGCTGCACCGAGCGCATAGAGGCGCTCCGCCCCAAGAGTCCCCCGAACACGAGCAAGGGGACTCGACCCCGCGGCAGGGGGGGATTCAGGGGCCGGGGACGAGGGCGGGGCGCTATTTAACGTGAACTCTGTTGCACGATCAGGGGATTCCCCGTATAGGAAAATTTGTTAAGACATTATAGGGATTATATACACATACAGATTTTGGGAATTTATTTATATTATACCCATGGGGGGGAGGGGGGCTTGGGGGCAAAGACCGAAGAAGAGACGCGCTTTCACGTACACTCTGTTGCATGACCAAGGGATCCCGACTCTAGGGTAATCTGTGTCCTCACAATACACAATACGTATACATGGTGGATTTTGGTGATTCATTTTTCTATTTATGCCGGATTAGAGGGACTCCGAACAGAGGGTGGGGAAGAGTTACCATTTAATGTAGACACTGTTGCGTGATCAGGGGATTCCGCCTTTAAGGAAATTTGTGAGGACATAATACATGGAGGAGTTAGGGATTTTCTTTCTATTATTCCCGGAATAGGGGGGATTTGAAATAGAGGACGCGGGAGGGATGCCGTTAAATATAAATACTATTGCAGGATCAGGGGATTCCCCCTGTAGGGAAATTTACGAGGACGATGTGACAGGAGTATTTTGTTTTTTTTTTTTCTATTGACTCGGGTTTCGCTCTTGACTTAGTTAAACTTTTCTATTTAATATTAATTAAAATATAACCTTTATATTTATAAAAGCATTTCCTCTAGAAGTTTAATACTACTATGATATGTTTTTCATTGAAAATAAATGGCTTCATAGGGAAACTGCTCACATGTTAATAGAGCGTTGGGGATTCAAGCTATCGGATGAATAAATTGTTAATTCTTTGAAATATTGAGTTATTTGAAATTCATTCGACTATTATAACAAATAAAAGAGAAATCGTATATTCATATAGTACTATTTTATAATTAAGTAATATCTTTTTATAGAAGATTAATATGGGAGATACCTTTAATCGTTCTTGTATTAGAAAGTTAACTGATAGTGGTGTTGCTCTAAATTATAGAAAATATCGTCGTAAATTATGATAAGTGTGTTGATATATCAATTGAATGTTATATTAAATGATTAAAGGATGATGTATTTTTTCCCAGAAAAGTTGAGTATATCTCTGTAAAGCTTAGCACAAATAAGAAACGGTTTTGGTAATTTATCATTTTCATTTCTCATTCATTCACTCACTAACATAACACAATGTTGAATCAACCCTACAATTAATAAATATAATGCGTTATTCACGCACAATGGATAACTAGTTATTGGGAACATCGTTAGTCTACTGTTATTCGTTATTCAAAAATTAATAGGTTTGAAAAAGAAATCATTTAACGTTTGCTCCCACTCAAAGTCACGGTACGTGCAACAAATATTCATTGTTACAAATCGGAATACGATACAAAACAGCAGAATAACTGAGAACGAATATTTACATTAGTGATGCGAGACATAAATGTATAACTGCATATTTATGATAAGCTGTTACCCGCGGTTTCGCCTGCAATGCTATCTCCAAAACGGTTAGATCGCTTTAGTTTTAGTTGCCTCCCAGAGAAATTCCCGTTAAAATCGGTCCAGCGTTTAAGAGATCACCCGGAGCAAACAGACAGACAGACCGACAAAGATTTTAAAAACTGCATTCTTGTTATCAGTAGCGTGTATATTTTCATACACAATCATTAAAAATTTGTTATTTTGATATTTCATAAAAACAGTTCATTTTTATTGTATGTACATATAGATTTGAAAGAAAGAAAAACTGGTTATCTATATATTTTTTTAATATTTGTTGACATTCTATATTAAAATAATTCCTCAATGTATTGGTTTATTTACGTTTATTTTTTTTATGTAGGAACTTGTATATGTTAAAAATTGCATGTTAAACGACTAGGATTTAGTTTTGTGGTCTTCAACCAATTACAAATGAGGCCAATTGTGATTTAATCTCAGAATGACAAGTTTAATTACTGAACGAATTGTGTTTTAAAATGATGACAAATTGTTAGATTTTAAGATGATAATGTATTTTATATATTTCATGGAATAAAGATTTATTTTAAATCTAACACGCGTTTTTTTAAAAAAAGTATTGGTGGAAATCATGTTCTTCGAATTATTTGAACCACAAATTAGCGTTGCGACACCGTTTGTTAGTAACGATATTACATAATGAATACATATTATAATTCTGTTCATCTCTATCATATGAATATTCCATTTTTTTTTATCGAAGCACAACATAGTGACTGCACTATGCCTGATGTTAAGCATAGTACAATCCAAAAACATCGGCAACAACCGAGAGACAGATTATCCATCGCTGGTCGCCGCTGTCATGCCGGCCATAATGACGAAAGTCACCCGGTACTGGATATGCACAGGCTGATCCCGAAACGCGACGCGCCGAAGCGAGTCACTATGACGGGCTTTTTCGCCATATGCATGGTGGTTGCGACCCAGTCGGGCTGTAAAACTCTACCACCCTGCTTTCGTCATTGCCTCGTTCGTTATTCAGCAGGGTGCACCACGTACAGGTGAGGTTGGCTTGGGTGTCTCAAGTCTTAAGATATTACTCTACACCCCTTACACCCCAAAATCCATGTCAAATTGCATCGGATGGTTAGAAAAAAAAATCGGTTTCCTAAATGTTGTGATTTGTTTAATTACCCCACAAAATAGCTTTCCTGCTAGGTTTTGAGATTTTTCTAGTACTCTTTCAAAAAACAGTTTTTTCGGACATAACTTTCTTAGAAATCTACAAGCGTTTATCTTTTTTTATTAATTGTTTGTACTTGGTGTTTATAAAAGAAAATAATGATACATCATTTTTTACAGACATTGCTGAATTTTAAACTTTTAATCGAGTTTTAAAGAACGATTGTATCTTTAGTTTTATTTTAATTTTGAACTTTATCCATCCTTCAACTTTTAAGCCGAATTTGGCAATGGTGATCCTCTAATAAATATTTATTTTAAATTTTTGAAACTTTGTTTAGCTTATAATTTAATAGTATCGCCATTATAGTTAGTTCATACATATAGAAATTATCGACAAAATATGATTACGTGTCAAAGATAATAATGTTAAGATAGATGTGTGGTGTTACCATAATGTAAAAGATTGCGAATAAGTATATCAAAAGGAGTATGAATATATCACCATAACAGAGAAATTCGAAATTTTTTTTTTATAATATAATAGGGGGCAAACGAACAGATGGGTCACCTGATGTTAAGAGTGATCACCACCGTCCATAGACACTAGCAACCCCAGACAAGTTGCAAGTGCGTTGCCAGCCTGTGTTTGGGGGAATGGAGAGAAAGGGAGAGGAGATGAGAGGGGAGACATGTCTCCGGCGCTCTCATTAACCGGACATTAGCAACACCAGGGAAATCGCAAGTGCGTTGCCTGTTTGTGTTGGGGCCCTGGCCGAACGAAACGCAACAATGCAAGCACTGTTACTTCACGTCGGTTTTCTGTAAGAGGGTGGTACTGTCCCGGTCGAGCCGACCCATTTATGGTTAAACCAGTAATGTCATGAGAAGTAGAGTCTTAGAACTGAAAGTAGAATGTATCCGTCGACACAGGAGTGGAGGATGTCACCTCATACTATTATTAGAAATTTACTACGGCAACATACCTGCAGAATACTTTCAGTTGTAAGCTTTTCAATCTATTCAAATATCCGCAGATTTAAACTCCAATATGGAGTAACATTTTTTTTAATTCGTGTATATTTAATGTTCTTGTAGCAGGTACCATCATTTGTGGGAAAAATATAACTGGATTTCTGCTTCCTTCTAATTACTTCTTGAAACTACAAAAACCTATACGTTGTGCTGATGTATCTCTGAGCCATCCCTCTAGAAGAGACCTATGCTCAGTAACAGGACACTAGGGGCTTATGCAAAAATATCAGTTATCTCGACAAAATAAAAAAAAAGTAAATTTACAAATTTTGTCATCTATGCGTAGATAATTGCAAGTGTTTGTAAAAGCCTTAGTTGCTTACCTCTTTATTAAAATGTACACAGCAACAAGTTATGAAAATATAGACTGATGAAAAGCGTTGATTTGGCTTGATTTACTATATGGGAATATGAAATAAAACCACAAAAATTATATACATCAATATATTTTACATTGGTTGTCTTTAAATCAACTCGACTATACCGAAGCTCCTCAAAATATAAAAAAAGACAAAACAAAAAAAAAAATAAGATGTATTGAGATCTTTTACTTCCTATAATAAAAGTTTACATATTTTTATTATTATTATTACTTCACTTTTATTAATAATTAATCATTGTGAAACTAAGAATTTATTTTACGATTCATTTAAACAAAAATGTTGGCGCTGAGAGCTTTATTTGTTAACGCGTACTTAATATAAAATTCACTATGCGACTAGAAATTTATTTCATTGAAAAAATCAACTATATATCAAAATATATGTAATCTATACAATCTAATATAATGTGTATATGTATAATCATTTTTTTTATATATGTTTGCCAAAAAAACTACTTAACAACGCATTCAATCAATTAAATTACAATTAATAGAAAAAAAATACCCATTAATGTTATAAACAGTATCAAAGTTTTCTTTTTCGAAATGACAACGCTGTTAACCTGGAAATGATGTCTTTACAGCTTCACCGAACTACCGAGGCGAGCGCTGAAGGCACTCAGCCGATTTGGTTTCAAAGCATTGTCCGTAATACACTAGTAACTGATACCTTAATAATTACTCGTATATTTTTAGACAGATAGTTCTCGTGTTACATGAATCAGTTCAAGTTGTGTCAAACAACATTTTGACAGCATTACTCAAACAAACGTAACTTATTTCGAATTACGGCATGGACGAATACAAATGTTTCACTCAAACTCAAATTTTTAAAATTAAACACTATATGCAAATGTAGGGAAGAAAAAATCCAGTGACGTCGCTTATTTCGAGAACCTTCCATGACGTAAATGAAAGAACTACCTGTAATAGAAAAGTTAATGCTGTTCTGTTCCGGATTTTTAACATGAACACCATTATTCTAGTAAACTTTACATACTGTCCTTTTCTTTAACACACATAGTATCTGAGTAAATATTATACGAGAGTTCTCAATTATTACAATTCCAGATAGAACATTTACAAAACTCAAATGTTAGTCGCAAAGTGAACACACAATTAGACCATATAAAGCGATAAACCAATAAAGCTCTCGTCGCTCGTCGGGAAAACTGAGCCTAAAAGACCATACACATTGTCAAATCTTAATATATTACACAATTCATTTTGTTATCTTTACACAAGGCAATTCTCTTGTATACATTGAAATCGGAGGTATATCTGTCATTAGAAAAATCTTTAAAAAATCCACTAATTTTCTTTAATTGAAATATTTCGTTGCAAAATTA
This sequence comes from Antheraea mylitta, assembly GCA_014332785.1. Classification (NCBI taxonomy): domain Eukaryota; kingdom Metazoa; phylum Arthropoda; class Insecta; order Lepidoptera; family Saturniidae; genus Antheraea; species Antheraea mylitta. Next base: position 13,296,020 of record JACEII010000004.1, on the reverse strand, counting down.
CTCATTTATTTGTAATTGAAAAAAAAAATGGCACACCATATCCTCCACGGCGTTGCGTTTTAAAATATGAACGTCGAATTCAAAATACTTTTTTCGCGAAAAGTGACTCAGAGATATAGAAACAGTAAGAGATGCTCAGAACAGCGACAAAGAAGTCCGTAAAATTTAGTCTGTACTGACAGACAGTGGATTGTTGGTCAAAGAGGCCTTAGATTCACCACGCTGTTTGGGTAGAGCTAAGGCCAATGTTGATCTTGTTCTAAGCATTCTAGGCGATTTATAAAATCAGAATAGAGTCCAATGCTAATTTAAAACCAATGAAAAACAGAATCGATTATCCACAAAAATTTGTTTTTGTGTTGTAAGATACACGAAAACCTAATATGGCATACGTGAGCTCAACTTACAAAAACTACTAACTTTAAAACTTCTAGTAACTGTTAGAAGATAATAAATTTATATCACATCGATAATGATTCTAATTATTTCAACCTTCTTATTAATTTCGCAGATGACAATAATTAATTACAATAAAATAGTTACAAAATGTATCTACAGATTACATAAAAAAAATTATAAAAAATAGAACAAAATTTTACCAATAAATTTGTTCAAAAAACTTACGAATTCAATAGCGATACAGATAGTACAAGGTCTCGAGGTATTAAGAGATCCGGTGAAGCTATTAAGACCTTGCTAGGTCAATAGCGCAGTCAGATCGAGGAAAAAAAACTCGAGATATTAAAAAATATATACCCGAGTGAAACAACATACGATATGGGAGTTTTTGGAGGTATTTTAGACTGTCATGTATTGGATTTTATATTTTGTTCTCAATCGTGTCTTATTAAACTCTATATTTAGTAATATTGGTTACATTTTACGTAATATAGTCCAGTTATTGTGTACAAGTAAATTGGATGGGGAGCACAGAGCATGAACTCTGACTTGCCACATAAACTCCCTAGAAAGTTCTAACTGGGGAGCCGCCATCTTGTTAAAAAATTTACATCATCACAAGACACTCAGTATTACCTACTCGACTTGATTGCCAAAAATAGAGTTAAAAAAAAGGATATGGTGTGACAATATAGTACAATTCAATCGACGTTATACAAAAATGAGTCCCATTTGAGACGCGGCATAAACTCTATTCTATTTACACCTCCGAGTGCAAGGTACCTCGACACCCTTTAAGTAAAATCGTCGTAAGATCACATTTTCATTTAAGGCAAACAACAATTTTTAAAGCTAAACCTTCGAAGATAATAGGGGGAGTTCGTGAGAACCGATAACGAATTTTCTTAGCGAAACGAACAAAAAAAAAAAAAAACGACCATCTACTTGGAATGGGGTTATTTTAAGACTAATTAAGGTGGTTATATTAAAAAAATATTGATAAACTTTTTTTTTCATTATTATTATTATCATCATCATTCTTTTTTTTTTAATATAAATTGAGAGAATAAGTTAATGACTTAGCCCGCTCTGTCTCAGGCGGCCCAAACTAAAGTTCTAAATTTGTACTTGTATGAAATCTAACACGTATGTTTTATACTCCGGACGCCAAAAATTGTAATTCGCTCCTTAACACTAAAACCGTATCGTTAATAAAAAAATATTTATACATATGTATATATATATAAAAAAATGAATTATTACAAAATTTTGAATTTTGATTTTTTTTTTTACAAAATTTTGCGGAGTTAAAAACCGACGCACAGAACTCAGAAATATAAACTGAACACTTAAGGTACGAATCAAATCGAAGCCTATACATACGAATAAAAATTATAAACTAAAAACAATTCATGACACTTAATACAAAATAAAGAAAAACGTTTTTTTTTTAATAATAATAATTATTATTTTCAGAAAAACTGGAAGCATCCGTGTGTGAGTTCGCCGTAGCATAAACACTTTAATTTTTTTTTTTTAATATAACCTAAAGTAATGAAATTACAATTTTAAATTTCCTTCCTTGCCTCTCCGTTTCTATGACGTCAATAACCTATCTAGTATTACATAAAATAACTAACAATAATCGTTCCTTAACCCTTAGAATACTAACTAACGTTGGTCGTTTGCCGAGAATACTACAAAATCTTCGTAAAACTACGAATTCCTTGAATAAAACAGTCACAGAATTAAACGAAATAGTACATTAATTTTCACAAAAAAAAAAAAACTTCTAGATACTCCACAACATATTTGTGAAGAAAAGTGGCAGGATGCCTTTTTTAAATGACAACCAAATCTCTTTTTCTTCGTTGTAGGTTACTTTTTTGTTTAAATAGAACAGACCTGATCGTCCAAATGGGAAAGTAACGCTTTCTATACGAGGTAATATTTTCACGCCAATCGATATATTTCTTCAACACATTTTCTTTTTAAATTTTATAGTATCCTTGACAAACCACAACCTTCATATTTCACGGCCCAAATCTCTTTCGCAAGATGTTTAATTGACAACGTTCCAAAATTATATTTTTAATAATACTGGCTCAGTAACAAAACCGCACCGTACTCAATGGTGACGACAACACCACAGTCCAAGAACAACGGTCACCGTCGAGTGAACGAACGACAGTGGAAATGTATCGTAACCTTTACCAATAGGAAATTTCGTAAATTTTACAATTTTATAAATTTTACAACTTTACAATTTTGCAAATTTTACAACTTTGTTGATTTTACAACTTTACAATTTTGTAAATTTTACAAGATTTATTTGATAAACAGATTTGAGCCGTCCGATCTATCATCACGAATCCGACATATCACATCCATGGGACACAATTAAAAAAAACGTCATAGAAACCAACGAACGCATAACACATACCGTCATAAGTTTGCGGATGTGAATTTAGCTGCGAAAAGCGTTGTTAAACAATTATTATACGATCTCAATTTACAGCTAACTTCACATTCGCAAATACTACATTTGAAGCGTATTTGCATACGTCCGGATTTTTTTAGTATCTCCTTTAGATTATGCGTTACAAAGGCAAACTTTATCAGTAAAATTGCAATCCATATCATACTGGTTTAATAATAAAGCATTGGACGTACATCTTGTGAAGTAAAGGAGACACGCATAAAGTTCTAAAGGAATTTAATGAAGAACTTATTGCTTTACGTTAAAAAGTATCATAATTATTAATACATAATTGCGGCTTAAATCGCATCAATAATTGTCCAGATCAGAAAAGGTTGGCGACCAGATGTTTTTTTATTGGTTTTCACAATATTGCAACTGATATGGTTTATAAAAATATACTTCTTTAAGAAAGGAAAATTGCTAAAGATCATATAAGCGTAATATCTACGCAAGGTGATTACGTAACGGCTTTCGGGCTCGAAGGACCAAAATTCGATTTTAGGTTGAGTTTGAATATGATGCAATTTTACTGATAAAACCAAAGTGCATATAATTTTTAGACATTCCAAATGATTATTTAATTTCTTGTATTTGTGCACATGGGCCAGCCATTCGCATAACCAACTACTGTCAAAATTGTAGAACTCATCGCGGATCTTAATTGTGCGATCTCGAGTGTCAAAGAGATATTTTAGAAAAAAATAAAACTGTAACATTTCTACTGAGTGTGAACAAAATGATTTCGTTTGTCTCGATCAGGATATAAAAATGTTATAACAATTTTCGGGTATGTCCGACCAACTACGAGCATGCATTATTCTGCTAAACATATAATAGTTATATTACAATCGTTAAAAAAGTAAAACGAGTCAGAAGAGAGAGAGAGAGAGAGTTTGGCACAAGATATAGAATTATATAGGTCCCCGGTACACTTAAAACATCAAAAATAAAAAATCAATCAACGAATCACCATCATGCAGTAATTTTAACAGATTTACATCTACATATAATTTGTGTATAATGTGCCATATTAACTTCAAATATTTATCGGTCAATGAAAGACCAAAAAGTAATTAAAATATGAAACTGAAGAGACGCATAACAGTAAGATGATGATATATCCTAATAAACATAGAATGTGCTAGAATTGTCACTTAATTATTTAAAAATTAATCTGTCAGAGACACTCGAAAATCGCACAAATCAAAACGCGAGAACAGTGAAACGACCAACTAAATTATTACGCGAAAAAAAAAACAGATCTCAATTAACCACTAATAATATATCGTAACTGTATCATTTATATTTACAATAAACCATTTTCCAAAATTTCCATGTGGTTTTTCTAAACGTTTTTCAAATATAGAATCGAAGGCTTTTACTAACTCATATTTAGGAATTCAATACACTTTGAATTCACATTTCCAACAGTGTGCATGAATTCGATTTTGTTACAAATTACCACATAATTCATTCGTCACTGAAAAGAAACCATTATGACCAAATTTTCTTTTTTTAAATTTGACAATCATCAAAAGCAAATGTATTTGTAAGAAAAATGGCTCATGAAAAAATCCATGGTGGTAGATTAATTTCATTCTGGGTCACTTATCCAAATGTAATGTCTGTTAACACTATAACTCAATTACTCAATGGGGACGAAGAAAAAAATAGCGAAAGTTTGGTCAAACGGTGGCAAGACAAAGTTGAGAAATAGGTAGAGGATATAAGATTCAGGTTTGATGGCATATTATGAATAGGACAATTAATTAAAAAATCTATTGCTATTTGTCCGATCGCAATAAACTTTGAAATAAAAGTTGCAAAAGATCAGTAGTCCGGTGAAGCTGTTAAGACCTTGCTGGGTCAATAGCGTAGTCAGTTCGAAAAAAAAAGTTGCCAAAGACCTGGAGAAGAATATACTTTCATATAACGAAAGACAAGTAGAAGAAGTTTCTAATACAGTGTACAGAAACATAATGAAATACGAAGTAAGACATGTATCATTTGTTTCGTTTATCGTTAAAAATCATTTAAGACGACATAAAAAACGAGACATCAATAATTCATTTAACTTCATATCTATTTTATACGTTACCGCGTAAAACATTTGAAAATCGTGTAAAAAAACCACAAAGTAATTGATAATTCGAAAAATCTGTTTTCTTCTTTTTTTATTTATTGATTTCCTTATAATATAGCATTTTTATTTTGACATTTACCACATGTTCGTTGCAATTCGATTGATTTTCGTCTAAATCCATAATGTATCACAAAAAAACAAACGAGACATGTAGAAAACAGCAAAGCAAATAAGCCAATCCGAGCCTAACACAAGCAATGACGGCAGCCACTGAGATCTTTTGTAAAAGTATTATACAAATTATAATAATTAAAAAAAAACACTGTCCGTCCTGGGACTTAGTCAATTAAACTGGTGGGAAAAATCTGCCTCGCGCACACGGCATTGTAGTTCTTTAACGATTATTATACATAGAAGAAAAAAAAACATACAATCGATATAAACTAACAGAAATAATCGCAGACGGTGCATCTAATAAACGATCTATCTCATCTCTCTCGTAACCTTTAAGTTACATGAAAATTCGTATTCACTTATCGATAAAAAACATAGATTAATTAATACTATTTATATCGATATTCGCATATCGATACTTTCATAGCAAACGATATTTCGACAAAGATGTTTTGTTTAAAAAAAATATTTATTTATCGATAAATGAATCGATATTATGATTCGACAATATTTAGGAGATTTCCTATGATATTTTGATGAAGTTTAGTAACAACGTAAGAGCACCACCATCAAATTGGTTCCTTATTTTTATAATAGTCAAAGTCATAACCAGAAACATCGATTTTTCAAAAAACTTTAAAAAAATGTGATAAAAAAATCTACAATCTGATAATATAAGTTTGCACCGAAGAGATTTGCTTTATATTATGTCGATAAAAATATCACTCTAGAGTGAATTCTAAATACATTTCGAGCGTTTAAGATTACTCCATTCATCTAAAAAACGTAATATTAAAGTTTAACACAGTTAACTTTCAGGTGAAATAGAGACTGTCTAACACGATTTAATCTATATCTGGACACTGGCCTGACATCTAACTTCTAAGAAATCCTCGATTTTTAACAATTATCGCAAAATTTTTCAAAATAATTTTTCACCCCATAAAACTCAGAAACGTTACTCGCCTTATCTGCGCATCTTTTATCGTGAAAAACTACTTTAAAAAATCACGATATATACATTAGAACAGAGAAAACAAAACACCTAGAGTAAAAAAACGGTCGTACTCACTTTTAAACGGGCAACACCGATACGTTGTATCGTCGCCCGTTAAAAAATAAAACAAGTCTCATACGATTTCACAATAAAGTATGTATGTATATATAATGTACTACTTATCGGTCATCAAAATTTAGTTTTACATTCAGTCCTGAAACAATAACATACCTTGTGACCGTCTATTTTCAATGAACGTATCGAGACACAATGAATCCCGTACTTATATTAAATTACATCATCAGTATTCAGTTTTAATTCAGCACTCATTAATTATCACAAGTCCTAAGTGGAAACCGTAACGTAACGTAACCGTAACGTCCCGTACGCGGCAATGGCACAACCCGCTTAACGATATTATTCTACACAAATTTAGACACACACATAGAGAACAACACTAGATCCGGTATATTCACTAAAGTAAAAGGCTTCTTAAGGGGGAGGAGGGAGGATAGTCTTGCACCTTGTTAAAGAAGCCTTTCTGCCGCGTGACACGTGAAGGGGGAGAGAGTAATACAAGCGGGGGAGTTTTATTTATAGAAGTGTGGAGAGGTCACCGAGCCAACGTCCCACCCTCACAAGTACGTGGATTCACCTGAAAATGGAAGAAACCCATGTAAACCACGTGAAATGGATAACAGACGCCACGGACAGAAACTTGTACGTTCGAGTGTGTAATCGTATTGAATTTTTAGGCTCTTTTGTATTGTTCGTAATTCGAATGACGAATATCGATAAAAAAAATCTGAATGTTCCAACCGAATGCAAATTATGCTACAATTATAATAGCTCATCAATCTCTGACCGCTCTGAATATAGTTTTAGGTTCGGACTTGTGTATAATATAAACTAAAATTATACAAGAATCTAAAAGCGGCATTTATCGACAACTTAAGGATAACGTTATCACGATATCGTTCATATCATATAATACATTTGTACGCCTAAATTTCCGCTCTGAGCATCTATATTCAGAGAGATGACTTTGCATAAAATCGATTTTTAAATCGATCGAATCGTAGTCTGTGGTATCCATTCATACAAAAGTGTTCTATAGGATAGATTATGCATAAATCGAGGTGTTATTTTTTTTAATAATCAATTTTTGATTGTTTTTATTTATCTAAATAAAAATAATCGAAACACGCTTGTATAGTGTCAGAAATCAATCCGATTTGTAATATCGATTCTCAATCGAATTTTCTTTATATAAAAATCATTATTCGATTTATCGATAACAGAATCCCAAAATCCCTAATTCAGAGCGGTCAAAAAATTTTGCGGGGCCTGCAGTGATGTGATATTTTTTTACGCATGCGTGAGTTTATAGCTAGCGGTCCAAGCCCAATAATTCAATATGAACCAAAAGAAAATTACACATTAAACACCCGGGGAATTTATATTGAATAAGAAAAAAACAAAAACATGCAAATAAAACAGGGGGATGTGAAAATTCGAGGGGTTTTTATTATTCTGAATGTGGCGCGTGTAATGCGTTCCTCACACGCAAAGCTATAAATGCACGGTGAATGGTGAATGTTATTATAACTAAAAAAGCTGTAGATACGTTACCAACATGATAAAACAAATGACACCATAATGCACACATACGTAAAGTAATATTGTAACGCCACACTGTCTCAGATTAAATGTGAAAGTAAGATGGCATATTCTCAATATCGGTGGTTAAAAAGAAATAGTTATATACGTTGCTTAGGTACGAGCGGATTCACCGGGCAGGCGTCAAAAATAAGCGAACTAGCCATTTTTTAACAAGACGTTTTTGAAACGATTATGACATACATACAGCTTTTTAGTTATAATATCATTGGTTAAAACGAATCAACAATGGAGTCATCACATTTCAAAATCCAATCGTAGTAGTTTCTAATATTTTACATTATTTTTCGAGATCTTCTAATTTTGTACATGTAAAATCTGAAAATAAAAAAAACCTTACGAACGGCAAAATTTGAACTTCGTTCGAGTTGTATAAAAACTTGAAATACTAAAAAGAACATATGTATATGAACGCATTTTGAAATGCAACGACTCAATCAATGGAGGGTATAGTAAGAATTAATTACGAAAATTATTTACACACAACACACAATCCAAACAGACGTACCATTAATTAGAGGTCATTCGAGTATCACGTAAGCACTTTGGGGAGGAAACTTTGATTTGCTTATTTTTGATGACATGGGGGATCTGGATCTGTAGGTTTGATATAAGAGACGCACGGACTTATCCACCATTATATACCATTGCCCTAAGTTAATTCCTCTGCAGACTATAAATTCCTTATTTCTAGAGTTGTTAACTGCTGGCAATCAATAAGGAAATCAGAAGGGATTTAATAACACTTATGTAAACTTTTACGTAAGCATGAGAGGGGGGAATAAGCACTGTTTACTTTTGCTAAAAAGGGCGGAGGGCGCGGTCACAAATTATAAAAAAATCTGCTTACTTAATACTTGAACGGCTCCTTTATAACAGATAAAGTATTATTCGACGAATGTAAACGTAACGATCGATTTATCGATACACACAAAGTACATGCAGATGAATTAAAGCAAAAAGTTAAAGCTTCTAATACACTGATTCGATATTTTTTTACTTTGGTCACAAAAAGTGACGGCTCTTTTAAGAATTTTGAAGCGATGATGGCTTAGTTGATAGCGTATTCGGACATAATGTCGATGAACGTAGGTTTCAATTGATTGCAACTGAGTCGGAGCTTTAGGTGGAGGAAATCATCATGACGAAACCATAGCATGGCAGCTTTTTCTAAGTCCACCGATTGCTAATTCACCCTTAAGAGGCAGTTTCGTCTAGGTTTAGAGTCTTTACTATCTTCTACAATATCGTCTTTTAACATCAGACAACATTGTGGTCAAAGGCTAAAGCGTATACAGTATTAAAAAGAATCCCCCGAACTCGCCTATTCACTGGACAGGGTTAATATAGTATTCACTTGTTTTCGCTTCTGATGTATATGAGTGAACGGGATGAGTGCATTTCGAGGTCAGTTACCAAAAATTTCAGAGACGTTTACACAGTTTCCTTTACTGATAGTAATATTATTCCTACTTATTATAGTTGTAACATTAAAAAAATTAATCCGAGTTGTAAGACAAACAGGGTTAGTAAAAGTAAAGAATAACAGGCACGTCCACATCGTGCAAAAGTTAGATTCAAACCAATCTTTTGTTGATATGTGAACGTCTCCTTATTAAAATCCGACCAATCCCGTATTTTGGGGTCATTCATGTATTTCGAGCACTGGGGGCCTTAATTTGCTTATTTTTGATGACACAAACGATGGAAGAGTAAGAGAGTGGTAATTACGTCAGTAATATGTATTTATTTAAATAGAATAAGTTTAAAATTATTTATATAAATGTTTACGAAATAATGGGAGGAGGGAATAAGAGCATTGCTTACTTTTGCTGACGAGGGGGGAGGGCGACAGTCAGAAATTACAAAATTCAGCCTACGTAATACTTGAACAGCCGCTTATATGACATAATTTAAAATAGTACACAGGACTCTATTCCAATAGTAAAAAAGTTTAAATTACAAAATGCGTTCGTCGAACAAAATAAATTGCACGCATAAAAACACGTTACTAGAACATTTCACGGCCAAACGTTCGAACAAATGTACAATACTGATGTATTAGAAGCTTTAAAAAATAATTATTAAATAAACACAGGACGACAGTGAAATGAAAAATGGTAACATTATTACGATAATTTAAGCGAATTTACAGTGTTTAGATATAAAAAGCCGGTTTTATAAATGCAAAAAGACGATCTGTGAAATAAATGATGCGGAATAAGACATTGGGTGAATCCGTGAAGCAGTATAATACAATAAAGCCGAACAATGTCAGTGGAACGAGAGAAATATGTGTTTTTAAAATAAACATTAAAAAAACGTAGTTTATGACTCTGCTGTAAATTATTAATTAAAGAAGTCGAAATTTAAACGTGTATCAAAGTGATAGTGAGTTAACTCAAAGAAATGTTAAATTTAATTTATGCATTCTTAAATTATATTGATAAAGTTAATAAGATCTATTTATTCTTATAAAGGGAAATAATTTGCATAGTTATCATTTCCACATTAGCAATCTAAATATAAATTCATTGATGTATATTTAAAAATTCAAATAACACATGAGAAGACTATCAATTATCGATTAACAAAATTTTCTCTGAATTCTAAAACCAACACTATAGTTTGCAACTATGTAAGTATATCGTTGATTTTTCTTAAAGATTTATTTCGTGTATAGCATTGGGTGATAACAATAAACTGCTAATATAAAAAGACGTAGATAACATAATAAGGGTGTAGGTAACAAAAAAGTGCATGGGAAACAAGAAAGTGCGTGGGTAACAAAAAAGTGTGGATAACAAAAAAGTGCAAAAATGTTTATCGTTCGAGACAGGACGTGATTTAGACTATTATCTCCATGTGCAAATCGTTAATTAATAAGTTCGAAAAAGCTAAATCGGGAATAAACTAGTGAATGCTATAGGAAATGTTAGTAAGTGGAACGATGAGCACGTGTATTATACGTGTTTAGGCGCGTGGTAACAGGGACGGGTAAACACAGACTGAGGCCATAAACTACGTGCGAGTGTGTATAGTTACGTGTGCGTGGAGTGGTCGCGCGACAGCTGCCGGTAGCGGCCCACGCGCTCGCAGTCCGCGCCTGCGCACAACCGACACACATGTACACCTGTCCACCGTGTGTGTGTGTAGCGGCACAACACGTCATCCACACATCACACAACTACCCGCAAATCACTCACTCACCACACACACTAATCACTCACAGAAATACACCAGAAAGTGCCAGAAAGGAATACCCATCGGCAACAGTGAGCGTTGTAATTTTATTCCCCATAGGCGATGAATTCTCAAAAGCCATGTCTAGAAGTCCTTTTATTTAAGGAAATTTTATATAACATTACGTATTTCTAGTTCAGAGTGGAAATTTGAAACCTATAACGACAGCGTGATAATAAAACAATAAATAAATTAGAAGAAATATGTCTGTATACCATTTGAGTTATCCATAAATTACGTCGAAGTTTAAAGGGGACGCAAGGGGATCAAAAAAGTGTGACCTCGTATTATAAGGAAGGAGATGACGAAACGTAAACTTAGTGAGGTCATATGTATAAATGTAGTCTATCTCAATTCTAAACTTGTTTATAATAAGACCTTAACACGTTCACGCCGGCGCGTACCACCGGTGGCCCACACTAGACTGTCTTTTCTGGCGGCAAGTACCATCGGTAGTACGTATTCGATTGTGTTATTTTTAATAAATAAACCTTAAATTCTCATTATTTCTAATAGCACAATCGAATATGTACCACCGGTGGTACGCGCCGCCAGAAAAGACAATTTAGTGCGGGTCACCGGTTGTACGCGCCGGCGTAAACGTGTTAAAGTAAAAAAATAATGAATAACTTTGATAATGCTGCTTTGATTGCTTATTTCTATCCCGCGTTGCCGTGGCTGTTAGTACATGTTGAATTTAAATTGAAAAAGAAATTCAAAATGAAAACATTACACCATCTATGATATATATATATATAACAATCAGTTCTAGAGTTTTCTATCAAGAAACTAACTTAAAGCGTCATCTGTTCGTGACTGATGAAACTTAACAATTACTAACAATAATCAACATTGATAGTCATTTAATTATAAAAATACTTGACAAAGGCTGAATTCTATAAAAATCATGAAATGTATGTGACGTTATTTATGGACGCTCTTATATAATGACTATTCAATGTATACATATTACATATAGAATCAATAGACATACGGTTGACATTTGTTCGGCTTTGATACCCACATGAACCATAATTTGGCATACAATAGCATATTACGTGCTGTACAAACTATCAGTTAGTCCGAGACACGTGGAATTTTATTTACATGTAAACATTCCATCTCCACATTTCTATTGCCTTTAGATTTAAATAAATCGCGACTCGTCAAGTTTAAATTATATAGTAATAAAAAAAAAAAGATCTAACCTATATATCATGACAATAATGCCCATGGTTTTTATAATGAATCAATCAGAAAACAATAGCATTCTAGTCTCCACGAACGAGATCATTATATCATCTATAACTGTGTTATTTATGATAATTATTTGGAATTGTCATAAAAAAATTAATTAAAACTTTCTATTTGAATGTATATATTTACAAAGGACTAAAGGAAAACTGGTTAAATCCATTTTTTTTTTTTTCAAATTGATGTTTTAAGTTTATGGCGACAAAAATACATCACTTAACATCAGGTGACCCATCTGTTCATTTGCCTCCTATGATATAAAAAAAAAATAAAAAATGAAAATCCTTATTTAGAGAGAAATGCTCATTCTGTAATCAGTAACATAAAAAAAAAAATTGATATTCATGCTGATGACGAAGGCATGCTTGAAGATACACCAATTTTATATATAGATTGAACAAGCAAATTAAATAAGTTTTAGGTATATTCTGAAATTCGAACTAATATTCATATGAGACCAAAAAATCCAATAATCAAACTCGATAAATATTTCCCCTCGGTACATTGTATACAGTAGAAATTCGATAAGTCAAAAGGAATCTTATGTCGCGTCCCGTTATGGCGAACCATCTTGATTGCTCGAAATATAATCGATAAGTCGAACTAATTATTCATTCCCTACAAGTCGAACAACTTTTTTTATGACTCGAAAGAAAATTATATTTGACCTAATTTTCTTGAAAATATGCAAATTACGATTCCAGTATTACCAACAGAAATAATTGGAAGAAAAAAGTACCGATTTTAATAATCATATATACTCTCTTGTAAGCAATTTTTGCTTATAACGAACATCTTTATGTATTTTCACGTATGTAATTCAAAAATCGATATCAAAAAACTGTAAAACTATATAATTCGATTACTACATCGTCTCCCTTAAAATTCGACATACCGAAGTTCTACTGCATATGAGTCATTATTTAGTCCTACAATTCAACAATATACAAAAAAGCCTAAATATTTTATTTTTTAACGGATACACGAAAATTCGTTATCGATACGAGATCACACCGCACTAGCGTATCTAAAACTCGCCGCATCGAAAACTCAACAAAAATCTATTTTACATAATCATAAGTCCGTGATAATATTTACAAATAAAACTATTCATTTTTAACGAATGTTAAATATATTCTTGACAAAAAAAAAACGAATAACATTCATACAAAACGTTTAACATCGTAGTAACAGAACAATTAACCCCTCGGATGATCTTTTCAGACCCAGATCTCAAAATGGCGGACTATGATTGTTATGATTGAAATGGTATGATTGAAAGTGTTTTAATTTTTTTCAATAATATCCGGTATTTTCTAACTTTTATTTTTTCGATCTGATTACGCTATCGACCTTGTAAGGTTCATTGGCCTACGTTTTTTTTTAACTTATGCCTTCAACTGTCTCGTTGACCAGTCCATTATACGGTGAAAATTCTTTTGTATGGAACTTTTGTATGGCTTTAGACATTCCAAAATTTAACATTATATGTCGCCGTGATGTCTACTTATGATCGATATTTGTTTTTAGCTCTACCCTCTAAGTGTGATCAAGTAGAAGGGTGTAAAAGGCGTAGTTCATAATGAGTGAAGAGTTCAGATGATAGATCGCCATAAATATATGGAGCTTTCTTCGATATGAGATTACGTCCAATCCCCCACTTTTAAATATTTCGACAAAGTTGTAAAACAAACCAATCTATTAGTGATTTCTATCGCGAAATACATCCCAAAACTCTATTATCCATGGTACTAGAGACGGTCGAAAAACAACTTTATCGAGACTCCGATGAAATAACGGTAGCAAACGAGTCGTATCCTCATAATACCTTCGTTAAACATTGCGACCACGCTTCCAAAGTCGAGCGGTTATCTTCGCACCCGTACACCCGTCGCCACCTCCCCATGTCACGACTTGAATTTAGATCCGATCCCTCAAGTACGTGACTTACGTGAGACACTCATATTGCATTTAAAAAAAAATAATAATAATTCAACAGACACACATGTACATACATAAATTATCTAAAGCATTTTTTTTCGGTTACGCTTAGTTACAGTTGTAAGATATGAAATACATGTACCCTTTCATGGGACACATATGAAGATGTGTGAGTTACATTAATGCACACATGTATGGATACACTGAAATAGTTCGACCCAAATAGCGAAAAATAAATAATAATAATATGTAACAGAAGTGATTAATGTTATCAGAAGCTTACTAATGTTTTCCCTCCAATATTTACAAAGGACTATGTTCCATTACGACAATGAAATCAGTTTTGTATGAATGCGAAAATTACTAACATATTACTTATGTACATAAACTCTGCCCCCTATTTATAGTGACGTAATTAACACGCACCAACGTAACCGTGTAACGACTCCGTGACGTCTCCACAAAGTTATAGAACAATCGAGAACCCGCGGCTTTACTTTCATGACATTAATAAACCCTTTTCAAGTTTTAACACGGATTTCTTCATTATAATCGTTTTTAATCTCCCGAGAACGATAATCGATTAAACATCCTAGTAGAGAATCATCGTAACGAGATCGCGCGTATATTTAAACGTATATACGATGCACATTATATAAAAGATTTATATATAGTGTTGTAACATCTCAAAATTCATATCGATTCGATGTATCGACTCAGTTTCAGCTATTAGATGCGATTATAAAAATAAAGCGTACAACTCGACGCACGTCACAGAAATAAAACTTCATTGGTGGTATATAAAGCGGTTATTAGTAAATCGATAATTTCGTCTCATTGTAACGTATTTATTTTTCTCGTATTATAACACACTTTTTTTTTGTCACTCTGTCGTTGAGTGCGTCAGAAACGTTGTGTGCATCAGAAACGTTGAGTGCGTCAGAAACGTCTTCGAGTGCGTCAGACAAACGTTGCCGTACTAAAGCAACAATTCCAATACCTCAGTCATTTCTAAAGAAGTGTTACCTCGGAAAAAACGACTCGCGTTTATATCAGATACGACTCGGTATGAGACGCGTACGAGAGTATGTATCACAGAATGCGGTAACGTCGGAACGTTGCCGCATTAGCGGAACAATTTCAATACTCCAGTCGCTTCCAAACTAGTTTTAGTTCGGAAAACGATTCGCTTTAGTCAGTTTCGATTCGATACGAACACTAGGAGCCGTCGTCCTTTCTGTTTCTCGTGTCGTGGAACTTGCCGCTGATGTGCTGCCACGAGGCGCGCACGTCACCGAGCGAGAGGCGCGGGCGGGCGGGGGCGTCGGGGGCGACGGGGACGCCGGGGGCGACGGGGACGCCGGGGGCGACGGGGACGCCGGGGGCGACGGGGGCATCGGGGGCAACGGGGGCGTCGCACGTACAGCATCGCCCCCGCTCGTCCCCCGCGTCTTCCGGCAGCCTGGTGTAGGGTACAGTGAGCTCACCCGAGTCCCAGTGCGCCTCGGGCTCCGTGTCGGGCTCGGAGCAGGAGGACGCGGAGGAGGAGCCGAGACTCCGCGAGCAGACGCCGTGGCCGCTGTACGTCGACGAGTCCGGCACCTTCTGGATTATCAGCTCCACCTGGAAACCGCGATACAACTTACATAATTATATCAAAAACTGATATTATAAAACACTTCCATCTAATTCTATACATATCGTTCTACAACTCGGCATCACAAGTTAACTCGTCAATATATCTCCATATTCTACATTCCTAAATTCTACTTGACTCGGTATATAATGAAAGACATTTTGCCAAGTTTAAGCAACGAAGCTCATCTCACTCAATGAGTACTTATGATTAAGAATTTCCATTGACACCATAGACACTGATCAATTACTTCCAGGGTTAAGTAACCTTTCATGGTAGTTAATTACAAGCCAGTAAGACAATGGCAGAAATTAATGAATAGCAACTACATCTTACATTCTTAAATTCCAATTGACTTAATATGAAAAGATAGAGATTTCACCAATTTTCAGCAAAAAGACCCACTTAATAGGTATTTGAAATCAAAAATTTTCATAGACACCATAGATCAAGACACTGATCAGTTATTCCAGAGTTAGTCAAATATATTTATGTATGTTAACATTTCATAATGATATTTATAAACGAGTAAGGCACTGACAAATGTTAAAGAATAACAATTGCTTCTACATTCTTGTATTCTACTTGAGGTGATATTAAATGAAAGATAATTTGCCAAGTTTGAGCAAAGAAACCCATCCGATAAGTACTTAAAATTAAGAATTTTGATTAGTAACAAAGCGATATGCATCAAACAACATTCAGAATTTGCCCAGCATTTAACCTTTCACGATGGTATTCCAAGACAGTGGCTAAAATTAAGAAACAACATGGCTATAGCTCTCCGACTGTTATTAGAACATACCAAACATTCATTCATATGAAATAGTAGGTGCGTCTGCGACTTGGTCCGAGTGGAACCTTACGTAAAACAATTAATCAAGTCATGTATTATATTAAGTCCTTTTATTGTTTTAATTTTGTCACGCACTTAAATCGCGTCATCATTAAAGGTGCAATAACTTTTGATAGATTAAATAGATTTTAATGAAACAAAGAATAAATGTTACTTGAAGACTAACATATAATAAAACTATAGTGTTTTTGGCGGGATCTCAGTCTGTCATGTAGTGGATTTTATATTTTATTCATAATCTTGTGTTATTAGACTCTATATTTTGTAAATTTGTTGGTGTTTTGCGTAATATAGTTAGTTTATTGTGCATAAGTGAAGTGAATGGAAAATAATACCACGGAGCATGAAATTCTGAGATGCCACAAAAACTCCCTGGAGGGTTCTAACAAAGGATCCACCATCTTGTTAGAATATTGAAATAATCACTCGAGGTTTGTAATATTATTATACTATCCATTGAAAGAAAACATTGACACTGGCAAGTGCTTCTGCGGAGCCAAAATAAGAAAAAGAAGAAGAATTGTCTGTTTCCACAAATTTGGCTTCTAAAGTTGGTAACTCTATAAATGGCGCAGTTTTAGATTATTTGGATGTCTGAGAATAAACTGATGCATAATTTATAACAATGATACATAAGTAACTATAACGAATATGTATTTATTGACTATTATTGAATATTATTGAATATTATTGACTACGTCACAATGGCAGTAATAATCTGAATGATTGATTGCCAAAAATAAAGTTAAAAAAAAAACTATACTCTAAAAAGACTAAAATATACTCTATGATTTTCTTGGAAAAGTTTTATCATGAACGCAGTATTTTAGCAATGATGCGTTTAATCGGCTGAGTGCCTTAAGCGCTCGCCTTAGTAGTCCGGTGAAGCTGTTAAGACCTTGCTAGGTCAATAGCGTAGTCAGTTGTTCGAAAAAAAAAAAAAGCAATGATGCGTGGGGCAGATATTTATAGTTCCTAGACACTTGCAGGTTTTTTATTAACAAAAACCTAAACAGCACAAACACGTTAGATTTACATTCTTTTAATATGTATAGAGGGGTGTAAATATAAACCTTGAAATCAGAGCTGTAGTGTTTGTGTTGTTTGTCCTTGTGGGCCGCGTCGAGCTGCCACTTGTTCAGCGTCAGCTTGAACGTCTCCAGGTTGGGGCCTGCAATAACACGTTCTTATCATTAAGCCGTGTATGTGAAAAACTGTATATTTCTATTCAATCTGTTCCACTGGTTCACAACAAACATTGGCAGATATATGAACGTGACTGCAGTGCATAAAGAATGTGAGAATAGGTAGAAAGCAATTCAATTGTGTGTCTATGAATGGAAATAAAAGGGGTCTCTTATTACGCCTAAATAGTATATATCAAGGGAGGGGGCCACTATTTGTCCTACGATACCGCGCTATTGACTATATCGGCGGTGTTACTAATGACCTCAAACGCTATTGGTTGAATTTATCAGTGTAGTCCGGTGAAGCTATTAAGACTTTGCTTGGTCAATAACGTAGTCAGTTCGAGAAAAAAAAACGAATTTAACGGTTGTTCACTATTTATTTCGATGTGAGACGCCATTCGTTGGAAGTATCAGCTGTTTCTATATCTCAATGTTTTAGAAGGCGACCGATGACTAGAATATTGGGCATACTCGCTCAGACAGTTGGGCTAGTTACACCTACGGATAATTCGTCGTAACTATAGTCATGGTTGTGTTTCTGTATCGGTTAACATTTTATTCGATTGTTCATGGAGGATTGGTCGATCAAATCATAACCATGGCGTCACTATGGATGAAGTCATACTTCTACATAGACGCTATGTTATTGCTGCCCCGACATTGAAAGCGGTTCAATTGTGTGTCTATTGATGGAAGTAACTAGGGCCTCTTACTATGCGTAAACACTGTATGATGTATTGAAAATAATTTTGTTGTGTGTCTGTTAATGGAAGTAAAGAGGGGGACACTTACTATCAGGCATAGGGGGCAGGCGGTGCGCGCCGGCCGCCAGTTCCGCCGCCACGAAGAACGTGTTGAACCAGAAGTGGAACAACTTCTCGCGCTTCTTTATTTTGTTCTTGTTGAAGACGTCGACGCGCACGTCACCCAGCAACGGTGTGCACTGCGTTAGCGACACGCGCACCCCGCGCGAGCACCGCGACACCTCCTGCCCTTCGCCGGGGCACTGCCACAACAACACGTGTTAACACTTTATCCCGATCTACTCGACAATAATGGCAGTAAAGTCACAGTATAAATATGAGACACAGTATAAAAACTACGAACCAACGCTCGAAAACGGCACACACACACACAAACACGCGCAACGACGAGAGATTTTAAAAGGAATTCTATGGAGAGCACCGCGAGGTTCACTTAGGGGTCATGTAGATGCGCATGTTTGCATGTTTGTGTGAGAGTGCCGGTGCGAGCGTTTATAGGGAGTTTCTCAACTGTCTGTTATGTGAACTGTGGTAAAGTCGTGGAAGTCTAGTGTTTTGAACAGTGGCATATTATTTCAATGTCCGCAGGTTCGAACCCCGGCATGTACTAACGATTTGGGAATTCGCGTACATTTTCTAATTTAAATCGGTAACACTATGGACTGACGGTGAATGAAAACATCGTGAGGATACCCGAACCTTAGAAATGTTCTCGTAGTAAGTACCACTCTACGTGGAAAAATATACAACTGTGGATTTCTCAGAATTTGAAATCGCCAATACGTCATGGGCTGGCGTGGTGATTACGCCCATATCTTCCCTCAGAAAGAGGCCTACGACTATGCACTGGGTCTGTTACAGGCTGATGATGATGATGAATGGCAGCAACAATCTAAGAGATTGCTTGCTAAATATAATAATAAAACTGTATACCGGGTTTTTTTGGCAATATTTTGGACTGTCATGTAGTCGCTTTTATATTTTATTTATAATATTTTTTTTTATTGAAGCACGACAAAGTGACTGCACTATGTCTGATGGTAAGCATAGTACAATCCAAGAACAGTGGCGACCACCGAGAGACAGATAATCCATCGTCGGTCGCCGCTGTCATGCCGGCCATAATGACGAAAGTCACCCGGTACTGGATATGCACAAGTTGATCCCGAAACGCGACGCGCAAAAGCGAGTCACTATGACGGGCTTTTTCGCCATGTACATGGTGGTTGCGACCCAGTCGGGCTGTAAAACCCTACCACCCCGCTGTCGCCATTGCCTAGTTCGTTGATCAGCAGGGTGCACCACGTGCAGGTGAGGTTGGCTTGGGTGTCTCAAGTCTTAAGATGTTACTCGACACCCCTTACACCCCAGAATATAAATATATTGTGATACTGGTGATATTTTACGTGGTGGAGCGAATGGCGAAAAACCTGGCAAGCGTCAAAGATGGGTTAGACAAGATGCGACATCGACCCGTGCGTTAAATTAAAATGCTTGGAACTGCCCCAAGGTGATTGTTGGATATTAAACAGGTTGTGTACTGGACACGGGCGGTGTGTACAGTTTAAATACCGGTGCGGGTTGATTGACTCGGCGAGCTATGACTGGAGGACGTAGGGATATCCAATCTATAGCACACATAATAGATCAATGCCCACTAAGGAAATATAGAGGCAACCCTGATTAAGCATTAAATCTCCAATTATAGTGCAATTCAACTGATTACTCCATTTTAGCTAATAAAAGAGATAAAAGAACGTAATATAGTTTGATCATATACTACAAGTGAAGTGGATCTAAAATAAATACCACAAGTTTACAATATGTCACTAGTTCAAATTCTGCTCGAAGGACCAAAATATTGGAGTAAGAAGCAAGTTTGGGAATTTACTTGTTAGATTGCAATTGTCTATAATCTGTTAATATTGGTGTTGTTTTGGAACCTAATTCAGTGCTTGAAAGCCTATAGCGTTCCTCAATAAATGAGTTATGTAACACTGAATGAATATATCAAATAGGACCAGTAATTCCTAAGATTAGCGGGTTCAGGCAAACAGAATCTTTAGCTTTATAATATTAAGAATAAATATATTAAGAATAGATTTACTTTGTTAGGGGGCTCGGCTTGCGTGATGCACAGCTCCGGGGAACAGTGACCACCGTTAAGCGTAGGTACCGGTGACATCACCAGCTCCCGGATGTGAACCTTGGTCGCGCAGTAGCTGAGTCCGGATCGGAGCAACGCTGCGTAGTACTCCACGTACCGCCGTTGCGAGGGTATCGTCACCCCTGGAAACCATTCAGAGCACTGCTTCAACTCTCTCAATAACTCCCATTTTCATCTCCCCTCCTTTTTTCCTTACTCACTAACTAGAAAAATAAATATCAAAGATCATTTCTTGAAGTGAAAACTTTTTGGGGCACGTTGAGCGGTATTTTTTTAACAGTAGATTAATTAATAATTTCGTTACGACATGCTTGTAAGCGTGACCGACCGTATTTATCTTGCGTCAGACTAGCGATTCGTAATATAGGGGCCTGGGTACATATAATAAATATTGATATTTTATATTGAAGTCATGCAGCCCGTCATACATCAATCATACACTGTATAATGTAGGTATATAATAATTGTTTGAAGTGCCAGTAGACGTCAAAACCAGATTAATGATAATTCTTTCAATTTACGTATTCTTACTTTAAAAATCATCCTCATTAATCACTTTATCGACTAGTGAGAAAAGCATGAAACTCCGTTCAGTAGTTTTAGAATTCACATACCTCCTCCTGACGTGTGTAGGACAGGTTGTGCAGTTAAATATTGCTATTATAACTGAGTTAGCTAGAGGAAAAAAGAATAATTACTATTAAATTATTATTTTTATCACCTAGACTAGCAACTCATTAGGTGACGCTGTGAGGACCTAATAGTGGCAACTCGTTTAATTGCCATAGCCTCGGTTAACTCGGTCATTTTTTTAGGTGACATCTTTTTTAAATTGATTAATGGATTAGTGTTTGAGCCTCTCATTAAATGCACAATGGTCATATCTTTAAAGAACGATCTGAAGGTTATATCACACCTTTAATAAATAGAAGAAGTAACTCAAAGTTTACGTTTTTCGACGGACGGATTAGCGTGCACAGGTAGTAGTCAGTAAAGTGAAGTCAAATGAAATCATTCGATATTTGTAACAAAAAGTATTTGTTTTATATACTTCGATTTATTTTAAAAATATCTTAATTCAGTTTTATGTCGATTTATTGAAAAAAAAAATACAGTTTTGGAGCCATTCAAGTATTAAGTAAGCACTAACGGCGGTGGGGGTCCTTGAGTTGCTTATTTTTTATAACATAGGGGTTGGGGGTGTGTGTGATGATTACGTCAGCAATGTTTATTATTTAACCAGAACAGACTTAAAAACGTTTATAATTTTTTTTTGCGTAAGCGTGGGAGAAGGAAGCGAGCATTGCTGACTTTTGGTGACCAGGGGGGAGGGGACGGTCAGAAATTATAAATATTCTGATTACGTATAACTTGAACAGTCCCTTTCACCTCAAATATATCACTCACCCTTCTCGTCTAAAGCTCTCTTCGTTCCATAGAACTTTAACGCCTCATCAGCGGTCGTCTTTTGCCCGCTGTACAGTAGGTAACAGCAAACCATTGTACCTGTAATGTATAATGTATTTTTTTTTTTAATATCAACTCTATGTTTACTCGTGATGTTAACAATTCGGCTAATGTGATTTGAATTTCATTAAACAAATACTTAGTTGTCGGTTCTAGCGGTCGAAAGTCACACTCTTCACTTTTCAATGCTACTGAAAAACGCAACTATTTCTAATTTTTTTCCTAATAACTCTGAGGTTTGTATTGACAAAGTGTCTACTAAAAAAATATTAAGATATACTTTACTGTGTTATCTATTCCTGTTGATTAAACACTACTTAATCATTCAGTGGTCGAAATCAGACTATAATAAAAGGAAAAAAACAATCTGCAGGTATTAATATATAATATATATATATATATATATAATACAAGCTTCTGCTTGCGACTTCGTTCGCGTGGAATAATGACTTTGGACTAAAACGTAACGCAAGTTTTCGAAAGGAAAAATACATAAATATCGAAACATTCTTCATTGGTGCTCCGCTATAGCTTTCCTCCATAGATAAGCTATCTAACACTGAAAGAATTTTTCAAGTCGTAGAGGAAGCTATCATATTTTCATACAAACTTTCATACCCCAATTCCCTATTATTGTATACACTTGAGGGTGGAACTTTTACAAACTTTGTATGTCATATTTATTTATATCGAATCAACACCCTAAAAACAAAGTTTCAAGCTTTTAGCTCTAAAAATGACGATTTTTTTTTTATAATATCAAAGTAGGCAAACGAACTGGTGGGTCACGTGATGTTAAGTGATCACCACCGTCCATAGACACTAGCGACATCAGGGACGTCGCAAGTGTGTTGCCAGCCTGTATATGGGAGAACGGGGAGGGGAAGGAAAGGGAAAGCAGGATAGAGGAAGGGACGTGGGCCTCCGGCTCTCTCACTGACCGAACGAAACACAACAATGCAAGCACTGTTATTTCACGTCGGTTATCTGTGAGAGGGGTGGTACTACCCCGGAGGAGCCGACCCATTCATGCTGAAACCAAAAATAGCTTCAGCGGGGCTCTACCACCTACAAATACGATACTTCCATATAATTTTTCATCGTTCCTTTCAACTCCTTACCAACTCTTTTACGCATTAGATGTCCTTTTTCAAGGTCTAGACAGTCTGTGTATCAAATTTCATTTAGATCGGGCCAGTAGTTTTGGCGTGAAAGTGTGATAGATAGTTACTTTCGCATTTATAATATTAGTAAGGATTATTGTAAACGTTTTATATAAAATTCCCTAGCCACTATATTTCAAGCCGAACTAAGAACAAATTCCATGTGAAACAGTTCTTACAATCTAATTATCTATTACAGAATCATTGGACGAATTTCAAATGACAAATTATACGTGACTCTGTACAAGTTTGCGGTTTCTAATGTTCTCTAAACTCAACCAATTGAAAAATTGAAACACACGCATTCATATAAAAAAAAGTAATCTTACGCTCCCACACAACAAGGCTGACCACAAAGAAACGGGTCTCGGAGACTATTACAAAAGGACCTTTTTATAAAATTTATTATTTCCACCGGCGCGCGGCGAGTGAACCGCTCTACCCAATTACTGCGTTGTACGGAATTATAGCAATTACACACTGTTCGAATTTTGGACCCTTTTATGTACGCGTCACAAAGCCTCACGGTGTTCCCTGTATAAAGGAGGGTTATAATGCCACGTTGTAATTCTTTGGCAACCTTTGTGTCGCAACCGTTTCGGGGCCTCATTACGTCTGGTACATGCAAAAATTGTACGTTCCCTTTGAATGGAAATATATGTATAGTTTATTCTTTTCATAACATATCACATGGGCGTAGATATATACTCTCTTTTAAAAGAATTCTGGATACAACAGTTATAGGAGTCAAATCTCTTTAAATGGATGGGAGCATGTAGATTTTTACGGTGCAAATTTTTTTTAAATTTTAAACATTATAATGATTTCAGAAGATTGGAGAATAAGTGCAGTTCTATTTAAAAACAATAGCCACCTATAAATCTAAGGCCCGTGGGCAACCAATCCTTATAGGAATTAGTGAGATACACATGTGTACCAAGCATGTGCATCTTAGAAACTAATACTACTTGTCTTTCGTTTCTGACAACTAAGCTAAACTAGATTGATAAAGTTCGAATAAGAGAAAAAAATAAAAACCTTCCACCATATGTGTACCTACTTGTATATGTGTGCACGCACGTGGGAGTGATCTGCGCTATGTTGTCAAGCTATTGACTGAGATTTTTCAGTATCGCTGTAGCGCAATAATAAAGTACTCAATAACTAAATGCCGAATAAGCGGACATAAGCTTATTATACAGCCGTTATCGAGGGGGGACGCGGCAAGTGTACTGGAGCGAAATTTACTCCCAGCTCACGAAGGTGTGATCTGTGGTTACGCTCTGTTTAGAGTGACAGACGGGTACTGATCGTGCGCTGACGTTATTTCGTCGAAAGGAAAAGTGAACATATTTCGCGGACGTCTTTTGTAACGCGGGGCTTTCGGTACGGTCTCTAGCACTGGGATGACTCGCGGCTTTTCCAAAGTATCTAGTGGTGAGTGTCTATACATACGTCCATACAGACAGGATCTCCGCCAAAATTAAAATAAGCCCATCCATTTACCAGTTCTCCCCTTGCCTGCTTTACAGTGCACGGCTGCGACGTTCCTCGGATCCCTATTTAGCCAATCGTGGACGTCCTCGCAGAATGGCTGGATCAATTTCATATTGGGTGGGGCATGGTCGTCGAACGCGTATACTGCGACCTGAAATTAAATCATAACATAATGTTAAGTGATGAAGAAACGTTGACCTGACGATTTTTTTTCATTCTTAGTACATTCCTCGTGATCGTCGAGAGTTTAATACAAAACAAACTTAAAATATTGTTATAAGAAACTAAAATTAGTGTTTATTCATAAATAATATAAGTTGTCTCGATGTTAACATCAGTATACCTATACTTAATTCTTCTTTCCACGTTTATGACGTAAAGTCCACATAAACGGCTGGACGGATTTGCGTTGCGGTTGACTTTTAAGTTTTTTTCAATTACCAAGACAAGACAACGTCCGTCCACTGGTATAACATATTACGTATTTAAAGCGTTCAAATATTTTTTTTTTTCGTGCTAAGGTGACTGCACTGTGTCTGATGGTAAGCACAGTGCAATCCAAAAACAACGCCGACTGCCGAGAGATACGTCATCCTTCGTCGGTCGTCGCTGTCATGCCGGCCTGCGTAAATGCCTCTTCAAGTTACGCTTGAAGGACCCCACATTATAGGAAGGAGGGAACACACTAGCCGGGAGATTGCTCCACAGCTTCACGGTACGGCAAAGATAGGATGTTGCGAACTTTTTAGCTCATGACCAGATAGGGTTTACCGTAAAACTGTGGCTCCGTAGACCAGCGCGCGTGGTTCGGTTGTGAAAAGGAGAGGAGGGGATTAATATTGATGCGATCTGTAGGTTTCAAGGTTTGAGATCTCACCTACTGTCAAGTTATGTCCAAAGGTACATCTTCGTGGTTTCAAAATTATGCAATTAAATCCACAAGCAGAAATATCCTCCTTATTTTATACTAGAATGTTCCATTAGAATTTATTTATTGCATAATAATTTACAATTAAAAATAGAAATTCAATAATAAAGAAAATCAGTTGCTTATTTAAACATAGTTTACTTTAGTATATTAAAAGTAAACATGCTGAGCGAACTGAGGCGACGTAATTGGGAAAATTACGTGTATGATCTTCTATGACACAATTTTATATTATACTAGTTGTGCCCGCGACTTCGTTCCGCGTGGAACCTGATGTCCAAAACAGTGACTAATAAAATCATCTGAATGTATTAAGTCAATTTACTTATCTACTTTTCACTCGTACTTAAGTCGCGTCGGCATCAAAATTTCTTTCGACAGAGTGAACCGATTGTAGTCCGGTGAAGCTGTAAAGGCCAAAAAATAAAGGCCAATAGCGTAGTCAGTTCAAGATAAAAAAAAAAAGTGAACCGATTTTAATGAAACAAAGACTAAATGAAATAACTAAAGAAACGAATATCCAGTTAGGTGTAGCTTTTCATAAATACACAGAAAGACAAACACAACTAACACACCGATTTTTTTATAACGTATTAATAATATATATTAAACGTAACTCGTTTGATTTTTCCCTTCACAAAGAAGTGGGGAAGAAGACTCTAGCATGAAAAAGTTTGATTCTAAAGACAGGTGTGTCACCCACGGGTATGCGTTCGAGGCATTACGGAATGCCAGTAAGTCCTGGTACGCCATTTACCGGCATCTATATTTTAGCCATATAGCAGAATTATTCCCCACTCGCTGACACACGTGGAAACGGAATCGCACTGTACGGGTTTTGGGGTGTAAGGGGTGTCGAGTAACATCTTAAGACTTGAGACACCCAAGTCAACCTCACCTGCACGTGGTGCACCCTGCTGATCAACGAATGAGGCAATGGCGAGAGCGGGGTGGTAGGGTTTTACAGCCCGACTGGGTCGCAACCACCATGTATATGGCGAAAAAGCCCGTCATAGTGACTCACTTCTGCGCGTCGCGTTTCGGGATCAGTCTGTGCATATTCAGTACCGGGTGACTTTCGTCATTATGGCCGGCATGACAGCGGCGACCGGCGATGGATAATCTGTCTATCGGTGGTTGCCGATGTTTTTGGATTGTACTATGCTTTACATCAGGCATAGTGCAGTCACTTTGTCGTGCTTCAATAAAAAAAAAACGCTAGCGATAACCTAATAGATTCATTATTAAAAAATATTTTTCCCTCACGTCATAATAACCGCAGAATGTACCATCGTAATTCATAAATCCCACAGAAAAAGCTATTGTGCTGATTAATGGCGTCATTATCAGCTGAACTGAAACATTTATATCAGTGTGTATTAACCGCTAGAATATTATTTAAAATTGAAATAATAGGTCAGGAAAAGTAAAATACCTTCTTATAACAATCAGATCGCTTTTTATTTAATTGCGTTTTATGTACGTACGTACGTTGTTATGTACTTATATTTTTCGCATTGTTGCCGAAGTGCGAAAATGGCATATGTAGTCGCACGTCCAAGCATAAATTCAAATTTATTCCGAGTCATTTCAGCCTCATCTCTTATTCGTCCCGTTATCACTCTTTCCCAAACCTTCATACTATATGATATGAGTTATTACAGAGACAAACCATTGTGCGACGCGGTAACTGTTCAAGAAAGATAGATTAGATTTTGTATTTGGATAATTTTGACCTGTTAAAAAAAATCCAAAAAAATTTGTAAAGGCTAGGAAGATTGATTTTTTTCCCCCATATTTCTTAGCTTTTTTGACAATTTTTCGAAATGTTCTTTAAGAGCACTTCGTACCAAGTGTGCTTCCGCGAGAAAAGACCTGTATATAACCAAAAAACCCTCAAAACACGAGCCTACACCTTTCACAAAGGCCGGTAACGCAACTGTGGTGGCGCTCGTGTCACAGATGTCCATAAGCGGCCGTGATCACTTACTATCGAGTAACCCGCACGTTCGTTTTCCTCCAATCGTATAAAAAACACCTCGATTTACCGTCTAGTCTTCCGCCATCCTTATTTCCATTTTGTACCTTACAACACCTTACAAATGTTACTGATTTGAAATTAAGGGATGGCATCCGATACACGCTTAACTGCGGATTCCGACAACCTTATATATTCTATATATTTAATTAATGTGTTGCCATATAGCGATAAAATATCTCGTATAAACACGTCTATTTTTAAGGGCCTGGGGGTAATTATAACCATATTTGCAAACACTCATAGGATGTAATTATGAACCAGAATTAGAAGTTTTCCTAATTCCAAAGTTTTATATATGACCGTCCTAACTAACACTACAACTAGCTTATTGCTCGAGGTTTCACCCGCATTAATGAAGATTTGATCTGTCCATTGATAAAGGAACCCTATGTGTTTTTTGGAGACCTGACGTCTGTGAAAAATTTTATGAAGACTGGTTAAATATTTAAGACGCAAAAGTATAATAAACAAATTCATCTTCGTATTTATATTTAAAAAAAATCCATAAAAGGAATGATTTTACAATACATCATTTATGATTTTTCAAAGCTTTGTAATACATCAGTTTTTTTTAAGCTTATGCTGCCAACATTTAGACATTTAGACTGCTCGCGCGATACAGTGACATAAAATCTTACATCACTGCAACAACATTACACATATCACCTCCACACACATGCACGTATACACGCTTACACATGAAAGTGGAAGGGTTTTGTTTTTTCCCTTATCGAACTGAAATAATTTAGAAAATTATCCGATACGATATATATATAAGAGTTGTTGAGGTATATATGCTTGGTACACATATATGTTCCAAAAACTCTTATATGTATGAATTAGGTCAGCTCAGTTAGGTCGCGAATTGCACGTATCAGGCAACAGCCCAAGCCGAGGTGTGCCGTGCACCTTTGAGCTAGTTGTCACATAAAATCGGCTGAGTGCTGTAAGCGCTCGCCTTAGTAGTCCGGTAAAGCTGTTAAGACCTTGCTGGGTCAATAGCGTAGTCAGTTCGAGAAAAAAAAAGCGTTCAAACAAACCATTAATATGACGATACAAGTAAATTTAATATATTACCAATATCAAAACCAACATATTATATAAATTATACGTGCTTGGACAGATATGAGTATCGTTCATAAGAGCAAAACGCGAGGGCGTACGCGGACGTTTTATATAAATTATTCACGTAAAACCGTTAAAATGTAATGATTTCATATCTCTAACCGTTTTATCTTATCTAAAGAGCTCGGCTGTGTCCCGTCTGTGACCCCAGAAGTGACTCGGTTCGGGCCCACGCCACAGCTCAAGAACACCAGAAGGCCCTTTTATATTTAACTAGCTTCTGCCCGCGATTTCGTCCGCGTGGAATAGTTACTTTAAGCTGATGATTTTTTTTTTTCTCGAACTGACTACGCTATTGACCTAGCAAGGTCTTACCAGCTTCACCGGACTAAGGTTAAGCTGATGATGATATATAGCCTCCATCGATAAATGATCTATCTAACATCCGAGAATTTTTCAAATCGGACTAGTAGTTACCGAGATTACCGCATTCAACCAAACAAACAAGCCCTCCAGTTTTATATTAGTATAGAGTTATACGCTTGCGTGATTTTTGTCAAGTTTATTATATGTAGGTATTTTTATATGTACACTAACGAGCCTGGCAAGCGTTTTCCTGCCCTGATAATAAAAAAAAAATCCTAGAATCAGATCACAGCGCCACCAACCAGGACAAATTAAACCACGAATCCACTGGTACACACACAAAAATTTCATCAAAATCGCTCCAGCCATATATGAGGAATTCAATCACATACAGGCGGACTGAATGATATATCACTACACATTATACAACTAAGTCCTCTACCACGTCTGTCTGTCTGTCTGTCTGTTAGCGTTAAACAGAAAAACTATTAAACGCATTTTCATGCGGTTTCACCTGTAGATAAGGTGAGTTCATGAGGAAGGTTTAGGTATACAATTTATCGAGGTATTTTTTAAAATCAAGGCGAGATAAGGTCCACCGTGCTCGCTAGCATACAAAGGTTGAAAGTTTAGACAGTAGCAATATTTATGAAAGATACTCAGCACTCGATTCTCGTTGTAAATCAATTAAAAAAAATAGGTGCTTAATATCTGACCTAATTATCTAGAAAAATGCAAAAATTCTACGCAATCCTCTACGCGTCTATGTTAAGTAGTGTCAATGACCGTCGGGTGACTTCACTTTCACTTGTAAGTGAACGAGGGAACGGCATGAACAAAACAAGAGGATTTATTATCTGTTTTATTATCGAAGGTTATTAACTCCGGGTCGCCCCTTACAGGATTCGGCATCGGTCATTGCACATAGGTTTATTAAGTTTGTGTTTATACTTTTAAAAGTCTTAGAGCAAGCTTTAACTTAAGTTCTCTTTGTTGTTTATTAATGTTTGTTTTGATATGATTATTTTATATGATAAACGTGACCATAAACTAACACCTTCTAGAATACTGGAAACGACTAATCTAATACCTGGTATATACAAAAATCGTATATAATCGTAATACGGCAAAATTTCTAATATTTCATAATTAATTTTGTTAAACGATTATATTTCTTTGCATTTTTATTATTTTAGATTCTGTCTCTTTCTTTTATTTCATTAATAAGTATAACTATTATGTCTATTTTTAAAATATTTTATGTAATTAATTATTTAACATTCTGTTCTATATTATTATTACACACTATTTAATTTTAGATGCCAATTACATTTTTCGATGTATTGTGGAGTGTTTTTTAGATTTAAATCTTTAAAAAAGAGGTTCTAGTTTACATTATCTATGTGTTAGATATTAGAAAAGTGTTTCATTTTTATTCAATTCTTATTGGTATACAATGTTATCTATGGGTGTATAAATTAATTAGTAGGTACATATATACTTTGCACATGGTTCTCTCGGACACAGTGAACAATCTGTATAAACTGCCCACTTAGGTCATTGCTACAACACATACCTAACGACATAATAATATCGTACTATTCAAAGTCATTTACGCTAATCTCTTTTACATCTCTGTCCTTTGGTTTTTATTTCACTATTTATTAATTGATCCGACAATGCGGTATATTCATTATAACATATTCTTGTACTGAAAACTTCTTTAGGCGCATGGAGCGGTATTTTTGACACGAGTTAAATTTATTTTTTATTTTTCGCGTCATGACATGATATGTAAGCATGACCGGCCGTATTGCGGTCTCGGCGGCTTGCGTCAGACTAGCGACACGCAGTATAGAGGTTTTTTTTTCTCGAACTGACTACGCTATTGACCTGGCAAGGTCTTTACAGCTTCACCGGACTACCAGTATAGGGGCCTGTGTACATGTAGTATAAATATTTTGCAGCTTATCATTCGTTTGATTTAATAGACGTTATAAAAACGTACACAATTATTGCTCTGAATGTCAATTGATATGAAAACCATACAAATGTTAATAATTTCAATAGACAAATTCTGAAATTTAAATATTACCATTAACACTATAATTAATATGAAAATTCAAAAGAGTCCTTATGACTGCCTCTATAGTATTTTTTATCTCTCTATATTACAAGATGTAATACCAGAAGAATACACAGTGACGACTAAAACAAACAGAAAACAATCAATCAGTACCGACCATTAACATATAAAAACCTAAAACGTAGTCTCGAACAAAGTAGTGCTCTAAACCGGCCGCAAAAACACCCCAATATTAATTGGTGGTTATAGTTATGCGATAAACTTATGACTTTACAAATTCAACCTTACCTGCATAATTTTAAGTTGCTTTTACAAGGACGCAAGCGACGCAAGACTGTTTGAAATGAGTGCATAATCCAAAATTATTCACTCATTTTTGTGTGCCGGTTGTGAGACGTTAAGTGTACTTTTTGGGTTTTTGTATATATATTTTTAT
This sequence comes from Antheraea mylitta, assembly GCA_014332785.1. Taxonomy (NCBI): domain Eukaryota; kingdom Metazoa; phylum Arthropoda; class Insecta; order Lepidoptera; family Saturniidae; genus Antheraea; species Antheraea mylitta. The sequence continues at coordinate 13,264,105 of JACEII010000004.1, read as the reverse complement.
TATAGAGAACCAACAAACAGGAAGGTCACCTGATGATAAGTGACCACCGCCGTCCATAGACACTAGCAACACCAGGGAAGTCACAAGTGCGTTACCGGCCATTTAAAGAGGGGTTAGAGGCAGGGCTGTATATCAATGTTACTTTTTTTTTCTTTTTTTCGAAATGACTACGCTATTGACCCAGCAAGGTCTGAACAGCTTCACCGGACTACTAAGGAGAGCGCTTAACGCACTCAGCCGATTTTATTTTGGCAACCAGCTTAAGGGTGCACGGCACACCTCGGCTTGGCTGTTGCCTGTTGCATGCAAAATCGCGACCTATCATAGCTAACCTAGCTAACTATTCATATATGTATGAGTTGTTGAAACGTATATGTGTACCAAGCATACAAGCCTCAACAACTCCTCCATATATTTATTATCGGAAAATTGAGAGTTTTTCAGTTCGATAAGGAAAAAAAAAGTAAACCCTTCCACTTTCATGTGTAAGCGTGCATGTGTGTGGGGGTGATCGTGTAGTGTTGTAGCGGTGATGTATATTTTTGTGTATCACCGTATCGCGCAAGCAACGCACTCAAGGGCTCCCTACCGAGGGATAACTATCAATGTTACCGACATATAAAACTCTTCACTAATATATCTCACAATGTACCAGTTAAATGTCTCTCGTCTAGACATATATATTAACAAATTGCAATAAAATTAACATAATACGGTAACATATGTGTGTGCAAATTATACACCCATCGAGATCGTTTCTATTTGTAGAAGATGTATCTATTATTTAAATTACACGTGCCGTTTTATATATCTATATATGTCAGAGGAAATTTCCTTGATGATAAACTCGATAGTACCAGCATCGTACAGTATATATTCAGTTCATGTTATACAATCGGTTTCGCGAACTGATATTCTATGTACTAGCTTTACCGGAGACTCCGTCTGCGTGGAATATACTGTAAAAAAAAGAAGTGACTTACAAAGTCATCCATCAATGTATACACTTATCTACTATTCTCTCGTATTTCATTATGTCGCGTTGTCATTAAAATTACAATAACTTTACCCGATTTTAATGAAACCTTCTTCTTCTTCTTCTTCTTACCCTTATCCCACCTGAGTAGGGTCGGTACAACATATTTGTCATGTTGTGATGTATGATTTGGCTTAATTTTTACGTTCGGCCGCCTGCCTGTCATCAACCCTCCTTGGGATTATTTTGTTGTACCACTATATGTTTCTATAGGATCTTTTAGCTACACAAATTTTCTGTAGGCTAGTTTAGACTGTTTCCGACGACTACATTTTCGTCTTATTTTCAGTTGTCGCGGTTTCAGAGTTATTACAGTACTTTCAACTACATGTGTTATTGTGGCACTGATTTCGTACAAATTTTTCGGATTAAAAACTCACTGGTTTTTGTTCAACATTGGTGACTGTCATAACAAAATCGGCTTGCACGGCTTGAGAATTTTGTATCACGTAAACTGATGTTTATTGACTAAATTTAATAAAGTTGATATCTTTCGGTGTATTAATATAAAATTAAATACAATAATCCATTATAATAACATAAAATATGAAAACAATAAAAGAAAATAAATGCAAATAAAATGACATGACAATGACATTAATGAAACCGAGATTAAATATTACTCCAAGCCATGATTTACGATTTTCTAGATTTAACGTGAATGCAGTGTACTTTAGCAGTAATAGGTATTCATGCAAACAGATAGCCAAACATTTCTAAAGATTATTGAAATTAATTCTATTACTTAATAGCCTCTGCCCGCGACTTTGCTCGCGTGTAATAGTTACTTTTGTCTAACGCTCTCTCAAGAGGAATAAAAAACGATTTTGAAACATTCTTTATTGGTGTTCCGCTCCTATTGGTATTAGCGTGATGATATATAGCCTATAACCTTCCTTGACAAATGGGCTATATAACTCTGAAATATTTTTACAAATCGTACCAGTAGTTCCTGAGATTACCCATTACAAACTCGGCTGAGTGCCTTAAGCGCTCGCCTTAGTTGTCCAGTGAAGCTGTCAAGACCTTGCTAGCTCAATAGCGTAGTCAGTTCGAGAAAAAAAAGGTACCTACAACAATTTTGTTTACAATAATCTAAAAAGTACACATGTTACATTTACATTGTTATTATATATATAGAAGAAGATGAAATATAAAGAACATCAAGTATTATATGGCCGTATAAAAAAGCGGCATAGTAGGTCCGACGTGAACAATAGAAAAAGACGAATAATTATTTTTTTTTATGCCAAAAGGCAGCAAACAGGCAGACGGTCCATCTGATGTTAAATGGTTATCGTCGCCTATGGATAACTGCAACACCAGGGGTATCGCTGTTATGTTGCCGACCTTGGAGAGCGTGTTTTAATCCCTTTTTGAAGGGCCCCATGTCATAATCCTGGGGGAACACAGTACCAGGTAACTCATTCCACAACGCCAAAGTGCGCATAACAAAGCTTCTAGAATACCTTACGGTTGTTGCCATTTTGCTGGGCTTTAGCGTATGTGGATGAGCAGCCAGCCAGCGGCGGGTGGTGCGAGTTTTTGCGAGAGAGAATTATAATCGTATGTTAAGAATATTTTACTATAATCATCGGATTCATTTTAAAACAAATCAAATTCGATTACATTAACAAAGGATAACCGTTTGCAAATACATATATACACCTATACTAGCTCGACGCTCCGACTTCGACTCCGATTAATAACGAAGATAATATGACGAAATCATATAATCATCATATAACAAAAATGTAAATCTAATGTGTCTGTACTTTTTTGATTTTTGTAAAATAAAATGGTTATAAGGGTTTTGGAATCTATACTGATATTATAAAGGGGTAAAGTTTGTGAGTTAGTGACGTTGTGATGTTGTGGCGTTGTAGGGGGTAATCTCAGGAACTACTGGTCCGATTTGAATAATTCTTTCAGTGTTATATAGCTCATTCATCGAGAATGGTTATAGGCTATATATCATTACGCTAAAATCATTAAGAGCGGAGCACAGATGAAAAATGTTTCAAAATCGAGATGTTTTTTCCTTTTGAGAACTGCTGCGTGTTAGTGTATCTACAATATTCCACGCGATCGAAGTCGCGGGCAAAGGCTAGTAGGTAATAAAATAAATTTTAATTATTTTTGGAAATATCTATCGGTCTATCTGTCTGTTTGTTTGTTTGAACACGTAATACTGCTAAAGTGCTGCGTTCATCATACAATCTCAAGAACATCAGAAAGAATATCCTTTTTTTTATTTATATGGGAAAATCTCTACGAATACCCACTCTAGCCGGGCAGCTGAGGGTGGGGTATGTCCGACTTAACCGGACTAAAGCCCCATGGTGCCTCCTTACACCTATTTGGCCGGGGAGCAGGAGCTGCCTGCGGCACTGCGTCTGCTCACCCAACAGGTGTCGGCCTCTTATCAGGGGTCCCTTACTGCGGCCGGAGTGGGTCAAAAAGACCCCTCAGGGAGGGGCGGGTGTTAGACCCCTCCCGACGAACTGTGGGAGTCGCATGGCCCAATGCGCCTCCACCACGTGGGCCTGCTATAGTGCAGGGTGACAAGCGTGCCCCTTTACGGCGGCCTTAGATCGTCTCCGGCCCGTCGCCGCCGTGTTAGTCGGCCACGGGAGATGCATATCCACGAGTAACATTTAGTATTGGTTTCAGTAGTCCAGTAAAGCTGTTAAGACCTTGCTAGGTCAATAGCGTGATCAGTTCGAAAAAAAAAGTATTGATTTCATTAAAATCGGTTCACTCTATCAAAAGTTTTTATTTTTAATGGCGACGCGACTTAAATACCAGAGAAAGGTAGATAAGTAAATTACATTCAGATGATTCTATTAGTATACTGCTTTTTTACAATAAGTTTCCACGCGGACGAAGCAGCGGTCACGGCTAGTTAATTATAAAAAAGTCACGTTACAAGCATTAATTATTCGTCTCTAAGTTACATAATTATATATAATAAGTAAATGTTGTTACGCGTTACGTAACTCGCCAATTTCACTGATAACAACAATAATTTCGGTGCTGATAACGTTGAACGTAACTACCTATATAGGGAAAAAAAAACTCCTCGTCATGGAAACCGATGAATCATGAACCTATTATTTCACCGTTGAGGAACTGTCTCGTCCTGTCGAAGTTTTCAGCGGTTTATTGACAGTGGTCGGCAAATTGTAGGCAGGTAGGCAGTCACAACATTATCTAATAAACTTATCTATCCAACTAACAACTTGCCTTGTAACAGACGAGTTAATATGTTTGAAATGAAAGTCTAGAGAAATGGGCTACATCTTTAGAAGCCAACAATAGCACGGCTAATCGCTCGCAAAAAAGATATCTATAATAAGCTCGAGAGTGTACGTTTAGTCCCAATTATGTCCATAACGATGACGCTATTAAAGTTTGAGTTTAAAAAGAAGATCTTTACATAAACTTCAATTTTGTATTGTTTATTATATGCTGACTCAACTGACTGACGCTATTGGCCTGATGAGCCTTCACAGTTCCAACGGGGTTGCGAGCGTTTAAAGTGCTCAGCCGCTTGACAACAAGCTTTCTTTTTTTTCTCGAACTGACTACGCTATTGACCTAGGAAGGTCTTAACAGCTTCACCGGACTACTAAGGCGAGCGCTTAAGGCACTCAGTCGATTTTATTTTTGGCAACTAGATCAAGGGTGCACGGCACACCTCGGCTTGGCTGTTGCCTGTTGCATGTAAAATCGCGACCTATCTTAGCTAAGACAACAAGCTCAATGATGCCAAAACGGCTTGGGTTGTTGCATTGAATGCAACATCGTGAAATAAACTAAGCTAGCTAATTAATCATACCTGTATATGTATCGTCAATTTCGCAATTGGTTAACGAAATTCGAAAAATATGAAAAAAAGAAAATCATTTTTTTCCAA
>JACEII010000004.1:13232161-13243927 GCA_014332785.1 Antheraea mylitta | reverse complement strand
AAAAAAACTACTCATAGTGACATATTTTAATTGTATTTTCCCATAAAACTGATGTTTTGTGTTACTTCTCTATATAACCGTAGTCCGGTGAAGCTGATAAGACCTTGCTAGGTTAATAGTGTAGTCAGTTCGAAAAACATTTTTCTATTTAATAACTCTCTGACTGTACATTTTTTCTCTGTCATCGCCGTCGTCTTTAAACTGCGCTACCCTTTTCATGATTAAGTCGACACTACAGTTAAATAATTACAACTAAAAAAAGTCGAAGCAGTCATAAGGACTGCTGACAGAAGTGAAAACTCAAAACAATTTAATAACTCTTTTGAATTTTTAAATTAATTATACTCTGAATTACTATATTTAAATTTCATAATTTGTATATTGGAAATAATTAGTCTGATTTTCATATTTATTGGCACTCCGAACAATTTTTCTACACATTTTTATAAAGTTTATTAATTAATGAAACATATGATGGACTGCATAATCTCAATACAAAATATCCAAGTTGCATGTAACGGGCCGCTATACTACACTTCGCTAGTCAGACGCAAGCGGCGCAAACGCAATACCGTCGTCACGCTTACTAACATGTCATGATGCGAAAACATAACTTTATCATCTCCTGTCAAAAGCACCGCTTTATGTGTCTAAAGACATTTTCACTTTAAAACTATAACAACAATAAAAAAAAGAAGTCTCGAGAATGTGTAACCGGCTGGCAACACCGCCTGTCAAAATACTTGCAAGGAATTTCTCACTACATGCGTAAAATCGTTTAACAACCGAATAATTGTAACACACAAAGGTGTCGTCGAATCGTGTATACGCGACACGACACACGTATTATAATACTGTGTATGACTCACATCACGTTGTTGCCAGAATCGTGTACATGTAATTTCGTATTGCCGCAGCTTGGAGACACTGATAAGGCGGCGGACGAATCACGTAACCCAGTTATACCCCCCTATTAACAGTGACATTGGATGTCCTAAACCTTCTCGCCGATACAACTCGTTTGTCACGTCCTGTGAGTCCTTGTAAACTTGACACCGACATTGAAAACGAAGTTCACTACATGATTATAGTCAAAATATGTGTCTTTTTAAATCGCTGTTTAGGATTTTTGAGCAATCCACAGTTCTATATTTTTCCCACATACAGCCCTATCCTATCCTATATAGTTTAGAGGAATTTTTCCGACACAAAATACATATAGGAATTGTTGAGGCACGCATGCTTGGTATACATGCATGTATCAATAACTTATATACGTATATCTAGATAGCTTAGCTTAGGTTAGCTCAGATAGGTCGCGATATTTGCACAAAACAGGCGCCAGCCCAAACCGAGGTGTGCCGTGCACCCTGAGTTAGTCGCCCAAACATTCCAAATCGGCTGAGTGCCTTCAGCGCTCGCCTCAATAGTTCGGTGAAGTTGTAAAGACTTTCCCAGGTCAACAGCGTTTACATTTCGAAAAAAAAAATCCACATACAGTAGTACTACAAGAACATTTCTCAGGTTAGTAAATGTACCCGAATTCCGAAAAATTCGTTGGTACATGCCGGGGTTCGAACCTGCGGACATTGAAATAATATTCCACCGGTGAAACCACTAGGCCACCACGACTTACGATGTTTAATAAATGAAGGTTATCACAGTCGAATTATATGGATACGAGTGCTGGGTTAAGAGACTACAAACACTGAAATTTTAAGTTTCGATTACTACCGCAAGCCGCTTTGAGAATCTACGTTCTTTATGACAGTTTTGACATAATTTCCTTCGGCTCTTGAAAGCCACCTTTATACTACGAGTGTAATTATATAGTTATTAGTAATCATACCGTTTATCATTCATTAGTAATCGTAGGTGGTAGAGCCCCGCTGAAGCTATTTTTGGTTTCAGCATGAATGGGTCGGCTCCTCCGGGGTAGTACCACCCCTCTCACAGATAACCGACGTGAAATAACAGTGCTTGCATTGTTGTGTTTCGTTCGGTCAGTGAGAGAGCCAGAGGCCCACGTCCCTTCCTGTATCCTGCTTTCCCTTTCCTTCCCCTCCCCATTCTCCCATATACAGGCTGGCAACGCACTTGCGACGTCCTTGATGTCGCTAGTGTCTATGGACGGTGATGATCACTTAACATCACGTGACCCACCAGTTCGTTTGCCTCCTTTGATATTATAAAAAAAAAAAAACCTGAATTATGCCTTTACTTGCGCGCTCAAGTTTTTATCTTTAATTGTTACTAGCTTCTGCCCGTGATTTCGTCCAAGTGGAAGAATTACTTTGGGTTGATGTTAATAAAAAAAAATTAAGCCATCACGGGACACCTGGCATAAATATTTGTTATATGTATAAAAGAACACTATTTATGTATGTAGGGGTGTAAGGGGTGTCGCGTAACATCTTAAGACTTGAGACACCCAAGCCAACCTCACCTGCACGTGGTGCACCCTGCTGATCAACGAACGAGGCAATGGCTATAGCGGGGTGGTAGGGTTTTACAGCCCGACTGGGTCGCAACCACCATGTATTTCGCGAAAAAGCCCGTCATAGTGACTCGCTTCTGCGCGTCGCGTTTCGGGATCAGCCTGTGCATATTCAGTACCGGGTGACTTTTGTGATTATGGCCGGCATGACAGCGGCGACCGGCGATGGATAATCTGTCTCTCGGTGGTTGCTGATGTTTTTGGATTGTACTATGCTTAACATCAGGCGTATGCAGCCACTATGTCGAGCTTCAATAAAAAAAAAGAACAAATTACGACAGGAATCAGTCATAGGAATAATGAAAAGATAAAGCATTACAAATTTGTTCCATAAAATAATGACTGTTTATTTATTTTATTACAAAATATTCATTTTTATTAAATACAAAAATTCAACAAGGTGCCTGCACGGTAATTTTGGCGGCATTTATCAAAGCACACTAGGTCGAAAGCGCGTGCCGCGTAACATTAGTAGGACGAGTGTCAACAAAACATGTTGAATCTTATGTTTATACAGATAGGGTTGCAAATGTTTTTGGGTATTTTGTTAATAGGGCAAGGTTCGTATTTTGCGTCGCCACGCCAACAATCAGGTTTACCCTCCGCCTATGAAAGTTTCACATAAAAAAAACGCTTTTGAAACATTCTTTATTAGTTCTCCGCTCCTATTCATCGTGTGATCAAAGAAAATCGAAATATTCTTTATTCAATTTGGGCCCTGAAAAGTCACTTATGAACGTGAAAACTTCCACGCGTTCGGAATACAACCCAGTCACCGAGAAGAACCGGCAAGAAACTCGATCTGGTTTATCTTTTCATAATCCTTTTTTTTAATAAAATTACAACATAGTAAACATATAAAGTTACATTCGTTTTTGGTAGCTGCACAGAGAGAGGCCTCACTTCCAGATGACATATAACCTATAGGCTTCCTTGATGAATGAGCTATCTAACACTGAATTTTTCAAATCGGTCTAATAGTTTCCGTGATTATCGCGTTCAAGCAAACAAACTCTTCAGATTTACAATATTAGTATAGATTAATATAACCCGTCTACAAATTTGGTTCTCAGATATTCTATACTAGCGTCTGCCCGCGACTTCGCGTCGTATACATACTTTAGGCTAACGCTAACACGCAGCAAAAGCTCTCAAGAGGAAAAATACCGATTTTTAAACATTCTTCATCGGTGTTCCGCTCTTATTGGTCTTAGCGTGATGATATATAGCCTATAACTATTCTCGATAAATAAGCTATAGAACATTGAAAGAATTTTTCAAATCGGACCAGTAGTTCCTGAGATTACCCCCTACAACGTCACAAACTCACAAACTTTACCTCTTTATAATATTAGTATAGAAGTACAGATTTCATAATTATGACACATAATAACTATTATGGTAAAATAAATTGTTCTCCATACATTCATTTTAATATCTTGACACTCATTTTCCATTCATATACAAATAACTTTATTATCACAAAGATACTGGAATCATATCAATAATCTTATCAAGCAATATTATCAATATTTAAATAATATTGTAATGAAAAAAACGACAAAATCATCTTCAAGGGCTTCAGAATACGGCAACGATCGCTCGGTCTAGTATCTGCATAATACTCGCGCAAATTAATAAAAACAGCTCGTTCAATCGACGCACTCGGAAACTGATATATTATCCGACGATTCCAAAAACAAAATGCTTACAATTCATTTGTGTTGCAAAATAAATGAATACTTGGTACAAACAGTACGGCTGAGTAAACAGATATTTACAATTGCGGAACCAACATTTTCTTAATGTCGGGTTCAGTACAGGTTTCAATAATAAGTACCAAGCGACCGAGTCCAACTCGGTTCTTTAAAAAACATTTTTAAATTATTAAAAATTAATATTCTACTGCAAAAAAAAAAATAATTAAAAATATATCTCTTCTGCTGTCACTCGAATTTGAACTGAGGTTACACTGATTTTCGAAGCAACCGATTTCCATCTGAGCTATTTTTGTTTTAACAGCGTAGGCGAAATTTATATTCTAGCTAATTTTTTCATTGCCTGAAATCTCAGTTAAAAAAAATCTATGAATAAAATTTAGCTAGATCGATTTATCGTCCCCGAAACTACCTCATACTAAGTATGACGGAAATAGATGACGCCGTTTCCGAAATCCTGAACATAAAATATAATACAATATAAAATATATACTAAATATATATATAATATAATACAAATATAAAAATATACAAGAATTGCTCGTTTAAAGGTATTAGATAGATAGATAGATAGATAGATAGATATTGCAGCTATTATTTCTAGCGACATGTTTCACACATTAAAGCCGTGATGGCTCATTGGTTAGCGTATTGGAACAAACCGTAGATCAACTTAAGTATGTAACTTTCGGTGAAGAAGAACCTTGTGATATAACCGCGGCATGGTACTAAAAGACTAACTCCACCATTCACTGTCCAAAATTTATAGAGATATTCAATTGTTGGGGTGCCATTTTATTTGTCAATACACTCAAACGAAACCGGGACGGATAGTTTATAATAATAATAGTCCTACAGTATCATAGTAAAAAAATATAATTATATGATCCTTTTTATAATGACAATAAGACTATTTACATTATTACATTACATAAACATTTTTTCTAAGTAACAGTATTAGTTTTTATAACAAAGCATTTGGCGGATAGTGAGTTCAAGCAACATGTCAAGCAAGTTTTTAAGTCTAAAGACTATTTATAGGGTGGATCAATATGCAAACAATGTTGACGTCTGGAAATCACGCCTCTCTGCGTATATTCATTAAAAGCAAATGTAACACATATCTGTATTTAAAAACATGTATAATGAAGAGATAAACCAAATCGAGTTTCTTGCCGGTTCTTTTCGGTGACTGGGTTGTTTTCCCAAACGGTTGGTAGCTTTGACGTTCATTAGCGCCTGCTCAGGGTTTAAAATAAATAAAGTATATTTGATTTCGATTTGAATACATTCATATATTAACATAATTGTTACATTAATAGTTTAAAATGAGACAAGATCTCGATATGAAAGTGTAAATCTACCGTCACCAAGAATATATATAGCTATGTTTATCGCAAACTGAGAAATATAATTATAAATTTGTAAACATAGATCGTGTTATTGGGAGAAAGCACAAGTAATCAAGCCTGAGACATTTTTTTATGCTTACACACTAGTTACATAAGTACAGACAGCAATTTGATACTGACTATCTTAAATCTACACTGTTACACATGCTACACTGCTACATATTCATTATTCACGATTAATTTTATGTTTGCAAAGACAAACTTATTCTAGCTTACATACTAATCTTAATCTAACTTACATACATTGTGATCTTTCCACTAGCAACACCAGAAAAGTCGCAAGTGCGTTACCGGCATTTATATAGGGGGGTGAGGGGGGAGGAGTTAGAGGTTGGGGTGTATATCAAAGTTACCAACGTATGAAACTCTTTTCACTAATAAATCTCACAATGTCTCAGTTAAATGTTACTCGGCTAGATATTAGCAATACCAGGGGAGTCATGTGCGTTGCCGGCCTTTTAAAGAAGTAAACGCTTCGTTTTAAAATTCACGTTAATGTTTTAAAGCATCTAAAAGAATCGCAAATATATTCCTAGTAAGCTTGATCTAGGGCTCCCTTAATTCATCTTTGTTAACCTGAGATAGTAAAAGGACCGATAATCAAGTTTACTTCCATAGTCCTTATCCTATCCTAGTTTAGAGGAATTTATGCGACACAAAATACATATAGGAGTTGTTGAGGCACGCATGCTTGATACATGTTTCAATAACTCATATACGTATATCTAGATGGTCGCGATTTTTGCACAAAACAGGCGACAGCCCAAGCCGAGGTGTGCCGTGCACCCTTGAGTTACTCGCCCAAACATCCCAAATCGGCTGAGTGCCTTCAGTGCTCGCCTCAATAGTTCGGTTTAGCTGTAAAGACTTTTCCAGGTCAACAGCGTTTTCATTTCGAAAAAAAGAAAAACTTCCATACTGTACCATTTACCTACGTGTTAGCCGAGTTGTGTTTGGGTTTGAACGAGCTGTGTGTTATTTATTCTGTGTCGAGCACCGCGAGCGCGTTGTTACCATGGCCGGTCTAATATTTAAAGTGGCGAGCGCTGTGTAATTGACTCGAACGCGAGTCGCACCGACGCGATGTTGTCGGCCTGACAAATTGTTAATTTAGCACCTCATTAAAATTGGTCCACTTTTCAGAAACTGGACCCCCCCCCCCCCCGTCTTTAGTCGAGTCGGACGCGTCCGGTGCTCGTGGCGATATTTTCTTTTTCTTCATTATTAAGTATCTATTTATTTAGCAACTATCGACGCATTTGGAACAGGTATCACTGCGAGTCAAATTATATATTTTTTTGTATAATTATCATATACGATATATCTATATATTAATACGTGAAGCAAAAAATTTTTACCCCTTTTTATATGGCGGAGAAATGCAGAAAGTTATTTATTTTATATTAAATGCATTAGAAGTACATTAAATTAATTAAAATAAGCATTACTCACACTAATGCTTGAATTTTACACGACATATACACACATGTAAATAAAAAAGACATTTTGACAGCCGTCAATAATTATGAATTTCAAAAAAGGTTGTGAACTGTGAAGAAGGTTGCTATACTCGACTGTATGTATTTTGTAACTCTAAGTCCCAATTATCATTTTTCATCCTACATTCAACAATAATATTATAATATATAACTATTATGGTAATGTTTATTATTTTTTATGGTGAACTCACTTCAAATGATAATTTAATAAAAAATGAGTCAAATAATACTTTGTATAATCAAAATAGGAATTTTGTTCATAAAAGTAATTCATGACTTAGACCATTTAATTCAACCTCATGTAGCAACAAAAAAGAATTCATTTTCAAAAGCTAATGGTAGTATTAAAAACATCTTTGTCTTGGATTCACCATTTGATTGTATTGTGGATCCATTACTTTTCCAAACGATGATACTGGGCATATCATTATTTCTCATAATGAACAGACTACATTTAATTCAATATCACCCAGAAATACCACCCCATGGTGTCGTGTAAAATTAATTGAAAATTGTGTCATGGGTTGCGATAAGTTTCTTTATTTTCGTAAAGTTATGTTTGCTTAAAATTTGAGAGCTTTTTTGCCACGTGATTTTGTTTCAAATTTATAATTAATTTCAATTTTCATTTACACAGAGATTTTTTAAAATGTTTATATAACTAAAGATCATGGCAAATAACTGAGTAGGCATGATGAAAACCTTTTATTATAGAAGTATACCCTTTCACAAAAAAACCCTAATAAAGTTCAAACTTTAAAAAATCAAATAACTATGGTCGAATGTCGACTACTGGGCGCCCACTAGTAGTACTTTATTACAACAACAGAGTAACTATTTAACCCCAGTTATAAAATTTTATAGGATCGTTAAAACGACAAAGACCTATAATTGAAAGCCGATTGAGATCTCATTACTTTTACAGCAAAATACGTATTTTAATGAAACGAATTTAAGGAGTAAAGTTAAAAAATATATTTGGCTATTTCTATCGCTTTGCTCTTGCGGGACACGTAATTAGAAAACGGTATCCAAACGGATACAAATCAGTTATTCCTTTGGACGCTTCGAAGTCTATGAAATGCTTATCTCTATACAAATAATTCTTATGTCCGTGTCTATGTGACTGAACTAAACTGCTGGATAGATTCTGTTGTTTTTTTTTGTGTATTTAGGTGGATTCAAGAATGCTTTTAATTCACCATTGGACTCGGTAGGTGGCGCTGCGGTTGAATTTTAGGATTTTTTGTATCAGAAAGCAGGACACCGTCCATCGCGGCCGCCAGTTACTAATGTGGAAATTTTATCAAAACATACTATGTTGATCTACTTGGCCATATCTTGTATACCTACATAACTATTCCATTGAGTTAAACAATATAGTGTAATTTGTTTCAGAAAACAAAAAAACATCTGTATTTTCATGTTGCATCATTTTCTTCACAACCTTTATAAAAGGGTCATTAAACTCGGAAATTTCTAGAATTAAAAACGAATGCCAGTTAAGTAATTTCTTATCTGTATATAACCTTAAATTCTGTTATTTTTTTAACCATACAATTATAAACATCAAAAACGGTTTTAAAAAAATTCGAGACAACAATAAGAACTCTCAACAGAAATGTAAACTCAAAACAATAAAATAACTGTGTTCTCTTTTGAATGTTTAAATGAATTATAGTGTGACAATATTATATTTCTGAATTTGTTTATTGAAATTATTAACATTAGTATAGTTTGCATATCTATTGGCTCTCGGAGCAATTATTATATACATTATTATAAAGATTATTAATCAATAAAACATATGATAAGCTGCAAAATAACAATACTACTATGTATAACATAGTATAATACAATAATGTACACAGGTTCCAATATTACGGCGCGCTAGTCTGACGCAAACCGCACAAGCGCAACAAGGCCGGTCACGCTTACGTAGCATGTCATGACGCGAAATTATAAATGTATCTCCTTTTTTTAATTGAAGCACGACATAGTGACTGCACTATGCCTAATGTTAAGCATAGTACAATCCAAAAACATCGGCAACCACCGAGAGATCGCCGCTGTCATGCCGGCCATCGCGACACGCAGACAGAAGCGAGTCACTATGACGGGCTTTTTCGCCATATACATGGTGGTTACGACCCAGTCGGGCTGTAAAACCCTGCCACCCCGCTTTCGCCATTGCCTCGTTCGTTATTCAGCAGGGTGCACCACGTGCAGGTGAGGTTGGCTTGGGTGTCTCAAGTTTTAAGATGTTACTCGACACCCCTTACACCCCTAAGTCCCCTTACTCCTACCAAAAATACCGCTAAACGAATCTACAGAAATTTTCAGTTAAAAAAAAAATGAACACGTGATAGAAAATAACCTCAAGACTAATTCCGTTTGACCCGTCTCGGCGGTCAGAGTCACTCGACGATTACAAAACGGCTCGTGAGTGACACATTGGCATTGCCGTAGGACGCTAAAAACCACGGCCGCGATGTCATTCCTCAGGAAAAAAACAACTTCACAAAGTGAACGATAATTTCCGACACGTGCATGGATTTCGTCACGAAAACGTAACCGACCCCGCAACGGGACCGACATCCAAAACGTTTGTTTTAATGATAAACGGCGGATCCGGCGGATGTTCTCCCGCCCGGATAATAAAAAAACCTTGACCAACTATATATCTAAACCTTCCTCATGAATCACTTTATCTACTGGAGAAAACCGCATGACAATCCGTTTAGTAGTTGCCGAGTTTATCTCATACAGAGAGACAGACGTGGTAGAGGACTTCATTTTATAATACTAGTATGTTGTGGTATTCCACATTTTGTACATTTTCACTCATACAAACATAAGGTGGCATCAGTTAATTACGTGAAACATTTTTGAGAATTTTTTTAGGCAGAGGATAGTCGAATATTGGTGTAAGAGATTTGCTTACTGTTGCTGACAAAGAGGGCGAGGGTTCCGAAATGACAAAAATTCTGCTTACGTAATGAACTGCTAGATACCAACCCCTGATCTGACGTGAAATCTTATAAAATTAGTATTTTCGCTAATAAATACGTTGGATTTATGATTATGTTTTTAGGACTGGTAAACACTAGTATTTGAGATTGTTTAGATCGTACTCTAAAATCATAGCGATAACATTAAATAATGTTTAAACAATATCAACTACAATTTATACTACAATATATTAGGGGGTGTAAGGGGTGTCGAGTAACATGTTAAGACTTGAGACACCCAAGCGAACCTCACCTGCACGTGGTGCACTCTGCTGATCAACGAACGAGGCAATGGCGAGAGCGGGGTGGTAGGGTTTTACAGCCCGACTGGGTCGCAACCACCATGTATATGGCGAAAATACCCGTCATAGTGACTCGCTTCTGCGTGTCGCGTTTCGGGATCAGCCTGTGCATATCCAGTACCGGGTGACTTTCGTCATTATGGCCGGCATGACAGCGGCGACCGGCGATGGATAATCTGTCTATCGGTGGTTGCCGATGTTTTTGGTTTGTACTATGCTTAACATCAGGCATAGAACAGTCACTTTGTCGTGCTTCAATAAAAAAAAAAATATATGTATATAATTATGTCAGATTTCGGCATATTTACTCTAGAAATGTTTTCCCTTAACATAGTTGATTTTTTCGAATTTTTACACGAAAAAAATTACCAGATATTTGCCGAACACGCCCCACCCCCCACATCACTATTGTAATAGACATTTGTACAATTTGGATGCTTGTAATTAGTTAAAAAAAAGGTTAGTACTACTGCTGAAAGAAATTTTTACGTACAACACGAGTTGTACTCGAAAGTATGTAATATGAAAAATAAATTAAATATACAAATACCATATACAGCACGTTTCGATTCCATAATAGTATATAGTACAAAGAATATTAAAGTAATGGATAAATAACTCACCCTCTCGTGGAATTTACTTGAATCGTAGGAGCGTTCTGAACACAGATTGTATATTTTGTAATGTTCCTTGTGCATCTTCTCCAGGAACCTATAGACCTCGTCGATGTGATTCCTGTATACACCCTCGAGCTTCTCGGCGGGAAAACCCATCGCTATCAGCCTCTCTGTGATATCTGAACGTGGATTTGTCAAGGAAAATTAAAAAAAAAAGATAATTTTTCGATTATTAACATTCTTAACTCTAAGCTGCTACTTTAGTTATCAAGTTTTACTATAACAATACGCATTCATTTTTGTTCAAAAATTTTAGTTGCCTTTGTCAAATGAACCTTACTTGTCTTCATAAAGTTTTATTATATCAATACGCATCATTTTTGTTCAAATTGTTTAGTTGCCTTTGTTAAATCAACCCTACTTATTTACACCATGTTTTGTTATAACAATACGCATCATTTTTGTTCAAAAATTTTTGTTGCCTTTGTCAAATCAACCTTACTTACCTTCATCAAGTTTTACTATATCAATACGCATCATTTTTGTTCAAAACTGTTTAGTTGCCTTTGTTAAATCAACCTTACTTATTTTCATCTGCTTTTACTATAACAATACGCATCATTTTTGTTCAGACTTTTTAGTTGCCTTTGTTACATTGCGAACCATTTTTGTTCAAACTTTTTAATTGCCCTTGTTATATCAATCTTACC
>JACEII010000004.1:13204433-13232151 GCA_014332785.1 Antheraea mylitta | reverse complement strand
TTTAATATAACAATACGAATCATTTTTGTTCAAACTTTTTAATTGCCTTTGTTATATCAATCTTACCCATTATCATCAAGTTATTTTTAACAATAACAATACCCATCATTTTTGTTCAAAACTTTGCAGTTACCTTTGTAGCTTGTCTTATTATTAATACTCAGCTTCTATAGAAAAGCGTAATAATATTTGGCTTACATAAAACTAAAAGTCTCACACAAAGATTTTTTAATTTTATCCATATAAATAAATGAGATTAGTATATCATAGTAAGAATTTAAAACCCACTACTTTTACTATAAAAATAATGTATTAAAAAAATATTTAAAACAAACATGCTTTTATACAAATTAGTTTAAAAGCAAAACGGATTTTGTTAATGTACGGCGGAAATTTTGAATTTCACCATTTTGTTTTTA
This sequence comes from Antheraea mylitta, assembly GCA_014332785.1. Taxonomy (NCBI): domain Eukaryota; kingdom Metazoa; phylum Arthropoda; class Insecta; order Lepidoptera; family Saturniidae; genus Antheraea; species Antheraea mylitta. The sequence goes on along the minus strand of JACEII010000004.1, from coordinate 13,231,732 downwards.
CTTCATTTTAATGTATTATCATCAGAACTGAACAGATATTGGAACTGAAAATTGCAAAATCGTAGATGTAAATTAAAGCACTTGTTCAAGATTTGACCTAGACAAATACTGCCAGCTAAATAAAAGCTTGTAATAATAATATTTGTATTGTAGATCAAACGAATGAACGCTCTGCGTGTGAACCTATTATAGCTTTACTCTATGACGCTACGCAAGTTACACCGACCGCGTGAGCTCGAAGAGTAGGAAAATAACATAGAAAACAATTAATTTGTACATTTGTACGGGTGCGCCGATAATGAACTACGAACGGAATCGGTTGAAACCGACGCGGCGCAGCGGTCTAAATCAGTAGTTAATTAACTTACACTTACGTACTTAGTTAACACAACTTACTAGATTCTATAGTTATATCAATAAATGACTTATTTATTTAAGTGGTCTGTTTATTTTCGTCAATATTCCAATATATTATCCTAATACAAGAACGTCGGTTTAGAACACTCCAGTTCAACATATTTCGTTATATTTCATTTTAGCAAGGCACGCTTTACTTACACAGTACTAACCGTAAGGTTCTTCAAAACCTTAGTAGTGACGCTGTTAAGACCTTGCTAGGTCAATAGCGTAATCAGTTCGAAAAAAAAAACTCCAAAACCTTTATTACGCTGATGTTGTAGAATGGGTTACGCGGTACAGTGTTCCCACAGAGTTATGATATGGGTCTCTTAAAAAAGGGATTGAAATGCACTCTTTTTTTTTCTTTTTTTTTATTGTAGCACGACAAAGTGACTGCACTATACCTGATGGTAAGCATAGTACAATCCAAAAACAGTGGCGAGCACCGAGAGACAGATTATCCATCGTCAGTCGCCGCTGTCATGCCGGTCATAATGACGAAAGTCACTGGATATGTATGTATAGGCTGATCCCAAAACGCGACGCGCAAAAGCGAGTCACTATGACGGGTTTTTTCGCCATGTACATGGTGGTTGCGACCCAGTCGGGCTGTAAAACCCTACCACCCCTCTTCAAGGCCGGCAACGCAACACCGATACCACCAGTATTGCAGGTGTCCATAGGCGACAGTAACCATTTAACATCAGTTGCCGTCTGCCTATTTGCTGCCTTTTAGCAAAAAAAAAAATACCATTGTCAAAATTTTCTTTGCAAAATCACACTAATCTTGTTTAAAATTAATCACAGCTTATACAAATTTACAGCTATAGATCTTGTCCTATTACAGAGTTAAAGGCACGAATATGAAACGATATTAAATTCAAAAATGTTGTAACATACTAGAAAATTGGGAATTGTTTGGAAATGTTTTTTACGTACATAATAAAAAACATTGATAAAAATTATTAGATTTTTTTAGGAACTACTCAGGTGTGTGTAACCCATTGCCGATGCGACTCCCACAGTTCGTCAGGGGCGATCTAACACCCACTCCCCTTGAGGGGTTTACCATCTTGACCCCTCAGGCCGCATTTGGGTCCCCTTAGGAGGAGACAACACCTGTCGGAGGAGCAGACGTAGTGTCGATTAGAGTCCCTGCTCCCCGGGAGTAACAACTCGGGCATATCCATCCTCTGCTGCCCGGCGGGATGGATATCCGTTAAGGATTTACCCATGAAGAAAAAAAGGTGTGTGTAACCCATAAGTTACACAATAAAAAAATTACAAACACATGTACAACAGCAGTAGATATAAGAATATAATCCTAACTGGACTAAGCTGTGTAGACTTAAAAAAAATCTTTTCCGTAAAAAAAAAATTGATATAATAAACCCTATATGTTGTCTCAAGCTATGCTAAAACGATCAGTAGAAATTCCATGAAAAATCGTCTAACAGTTTTGGAGAACACATTTCAAATAGAAAAATAAACGGACAAAGGTTTATACATGAAGTCTTGTATTCTCTTACACTTATTTTTTTCCTACGATTTGTTTTAAACAAATACTTTCATCGTACTTACACGACGGTTCTACAGTTGTTAAAATATAGACGATTTTTTTTTCGAACTGACTACTTTTGGCCTTACTGGCCTTCACAGCTTCACCGGACTACAATATAGGCGACTTGAACCTGATGTACAAAACAATTAATGAAAAAATCATCTGAATGTATTATTTACTATCTACTTTTCTCTCGTACTTAAGTCGTGTCCTCATTAAAATTATAATAACTTTTTATAGACCGTACCGATTTTAATGAAACAGATTAAGAGCCCGTCATAGTGACTCGCTTCAGCGCGTCGCGTTTCGGGATCAGCCTGTGCATATCCAGTTTATTACAGGCCGGCATGATAGTGGCGACCGGCGATGGACAGTGTGTCTGTCGGTGGTCGCTATTATTTTTGGATTGTACTGTGCTTACCATCAGGCATAGTGCAGTCACTTTGCCGAGCTACAATAAAAAAAAAAAAAAAAAAAAAACAGACTAAATGTTACTTGAAGATATGCTTTAAGATTTTATCATAAATGCGTGTTTAAACAAACAGACGGACAGACATTACTGAAAATAAATGAAATGTATTGTATTACTTATTTCAAAACACCTGTAATTTGTTTTACACAAATCTAAAAAGTACTAACCCTTTAGATTTACATTCTTATTATGTATTTCTATAAGATTATTGATTGAATTGAACTGAACACATCTCCCGTTAACATTATTATGATAACCTCGCATCGGACACGTTCGTTCCCACTCACTCGAATCCACAACCAGGAAAACGATGGTGCATAATACAACCGAGTTCACCGGAAACAAGTGGAAACTTCAAGGTAACATTCAGTAACGCCGTGACTTACTAAATACAGTGGTTTACCTGTTTATAAATATAATAGCGACGACCCGCGACTTGGTTCGCGTTCACCCCTCGGCTGATTTATTAAGACCGAGATCTAAAAACGGTAGGTCATGTTTTAATAACAGGGATAGTGTCAAGCCATAGTAAATATCATGGTTTATTAAAAAAAAATCGTACAAGTGAAAAAAATTATATAAAAATACATCAATAATTATAATAACAATGTAAATCTAACGTGTATTTAGTTTTTAGATTTTGGTGAAAAAAAATATTGAGGATGTCTTGAAGTAATAAATACATTTCAATTATTACATATTCAAATGTCTGTATGTCTGTTTGTTTGAACACGCGTCACTGTTAAAGTATTGAGTTCACGATAAAAAATAAAGCATATCCTTGAGTAAAATATAGTCTTAGTTTCACTACAATCAGTTCACTCTATCAAAAGTTATTATAACTTTAATGCCGACGCGACTTCAGTACGAGAGAAAAGTAGATAAGTAAATGGACTTAATACATTCAGATGACTTTATTAGTCACTGTATTTTTTTACAATTAAGTTCCATGCGAACGAAGTCGCGGGCACAGCTAGTATTACATAATAATAATAATTGTACAATAAACAATTTGTTATTTTTCAAAGTTTTGTAATTAATCAGGAATTTTTATGCTTATTCTGCCAACAGCCTGTTGCCTTGTGCCCCATGAGGTCTACATTCGTTTGTATGGACATTAAACCTTTATGATTATGGACAGCCCAAAGGTTGAAGTAGACAATCAAATGTGCCAACTTCAGTTGTTGACCAGTTAAAATTATTGTTATAGACTATTCGTGGATCAAATGAGAGCCTGTGGTATCCGAATATAACTATTTAGTTTTACTTCGTAGATTCATCTATTGGCAGCGCCCTTAGCGGAATATACTAAAATAGTTAATACCACAAAACTTATAGTAGACTTGCATATTATGAGCTCCACTGTACTGTAAAAATAAAAGATGAATCATATTCATGGAGTTACTATCCGTCACAAATCTATAATTTCGAGATCTTTATGTGCACATCTCCATGACTGTTTTTTTTTTTTATTTTTGGTAAATAACTATGTTGTATAAACTACCGCCCTCAACACTGGAGTCAGTTACATATATAAAATTTAACAATAATTATATATTAACTAGCGCCATCTTTTGGCAAGTTATAATAAAATGAATTACAAAAACACCTCTCAATGAAAAAACACCTAGAGGTGCCAACTTTCCGAATAATCAATCATACTGTTTGAGTTTATAGAATAGAAGAAAGGTTGCGGTACGGAACCCTCGTCGTGCGAGTTCAACTCTCACATGTCCGATTTATAACTAACGCACGACGAGAAATATAATAAAACACAATTAGGAGTTTTTGGTGTGATATTTATTCATAATCTTGTGTTCTTTGACTCTATATTTTGTAACATTTGTGGTGTTTTACGTAATATAGTTCGGTTATTGTGCACAAGTGACGTAGATGGGAAATAATACCAACGGAGCATGAATTCCGAGATGCCATAAGAACTACATGAAAAATTCTAATATGGGAGCCACGATCTTGTTAGAACATTGTGTCCATAGTCCATAGTCTTGGGTCGCCTCCATCCGTTGCTTTGTCATAAGAGTAAGATGTCCCTCAGACACAAGCTCACTTTGTATAAGACGTGTATCCGTCTCGTGATGACATATAGCTGCCCCGTTTTTGCGCATATGTCCAAAGATAACTTTCATAAGCTGCAGGTTCTCCAAAATCGTGTTCACTTCCGATTCACTTCCGATTAGTCACGATTAGTTATTTTGAAAATGCCGCGAATCATCCCAATCCGTTAGTGGTATCCGCCGCAAACTATGAACCCGTACCTAACGCTGCGCGTTATAAAAGACGTCCGCGATGCATTTTTTCCGACCCTCCTGATTTAATCACGTCAGCGAACGATCAGTACCTGCCTGTCCCTCGAAACAGAGCGTGCTCACGCCCACGCCCGCGTAACCACAGATCACGCCGCCGTGGTCTGGGGTTAATTTCGCTCCCGCACACCCAAATAGGCCTCCCACGGCAGCGGCTCAAACCTAGGTTCGATCCCTCGGTAAGGAGCCCTTGAGTGCGTTGCTTGCGCGATACGGTGACACACAAATATACATCACTGCTACAACACTAAACGATCACCCCCACACACGTGCACGCCTACACGCTTACACATGAAAGTGGAAGGTTTACTTTTTTTTTCCCTTATCAAACTGAACTGAACTCTCAATTTTCCAATAATAAATACATAGAGGAGTTGTTGAGGCGTGTATACTTGGTACACAAATACGTTTCAACAACTCATACATATATGAATAGTTAGCTAGGTTAGCTAAGATAGGTCGCGATTTTGCATGCAACAGGCAACAGCCAAGCCGAGGTGTGCCGTGCACCCTTGTGCTGGTTGCCAAAATAAAATCGGCTGAGTGCCTTAAGCGCTCGCCTTAGTAGTCCGGTGAAGCTGTTAAGACCTTGCTGGGTCAATAGCGTAGACATTTCGAAAAAAAAAAACAATGGCAGCAATAACCTAGAAGACTAGTTGTTAATTATTTAAAAAAAAAAACACTATTGAAACAGTGTTGTAAATGAATTCCAATTTCACTTCCATTTAATTAACACTGGCCAAACAGAAGTTATGAAATTAAAAAAAAAACATCATAAAAAGGAGGTCGCAACGAAGGTAAGCTATGTGTAAATAAACTTTTCCGAGTGTTTTTGGTTTCTTATTATCCAAAAAGTTTTGTACACTTAACGGGTCTCATGCTTCGAGTCGACAATGTATCATTTAAACTTTAACGTTCTTATTAGGCTTCGTAGGAAACAAAAAGAAATACGTGTACAATTATTTACAATACTAACTACTTATTGCAAGCTTATTGCCCAACTAACTGTATCTCCGACGCAGACCGCGTGGACCCTAATATAGAACAACATTGGGTAATAAAATCATCTGAATGTTTAAGTCCGTAATTAAAACTACAATAACTTTTGATATAGTGAACCAATTTTAATGAAATCAAGACTAAATGTTACTCAAAGATATGCTTTATATAGTCTTGAGGTTTTATCGTAAATGTATTAATACTTTATCAATGATGCGTGTTCACACAACTGACAGACACATTTTTAAAAAAGTACCTGAACGACCGAGCATAGCTCGGTTCTTTAAAAAACATTTTTAAATCAAAATAAACTGTTAGGTTTGTCTCATAAAATTAATATTTTTATACAAAAAAAAAATATATCTCTTCTATTGTCACTCGGATTGTTACACGGATTTTCGAAGCAACCGAATTCCATCTGAGCTATTTTTGTTTTGACAGCGCCGCGTTTACCTTTATATTCTAGCTATATTTTTTCATTGCCTGAAAACTTAGTTAAAAAATAGGTTTCTATAAATAAAACCTAGCTAGTTATCGTCACCAAAACTACCTAGATACTAAGTTTCATGGAAAAAGATGACGCCGTCTCCGAGATCCTGAATATATACAAATAATTTAATTTACATTCTTAGTATATTTATAGATTGAGTATTGGGTATAATTACTGTGTCTCATTTTTATTTTTCAATTTTGTTGCCTTCGTAAAAACATATTTGGAATAACCAATTTAAAGGAGGAAAGGGGTGATCGTAATCTGATACGAGACATTTCTCTTTCCCATGACACGACGTTACGTGAGCAATATTTAAAAAGTCACTAAAATTCGTCAGTTAAGATTTAAATTTAAGTCAGAGAATCGTGGTGATTTCAAGGTTCGTTATTTGAGATTAATGAGCACATTCTTGACAAAATCTTCGATCCATTTGATAGAAAACTTCTTCTCCATCAACCCCAAAAGATCAAACATAAGATAATTGTCACAAAGCATTATTAGCCGTAGACTCTTTGTACTCAATCTTGGGCATTATTGAAGCAAGTGTCCAAAGTTCTGCACAGATGTGTTATCGCAAGGGCAGGTGTTATCTATACTAATATTATAAAGAGGTAAAGTTTGTGAGTTTGTGATATTGTGACGTAGGGAGTAATGTCAGGAACTACTGGTACGATTTGAATAATTCTTTCAGTGTTATATTGCTCATTCATCGAGAATGGTTATAGTCTATCATCACGCTAAGATCAATAGGAGCGGAGCACAGGTGAAACATGTTTCAAAATCGGGATGTTTTTACCTATTGAGAACGCGAACGAAGCCGCGGGCAGTGGCTAGTCGTCAAAATTTTAAAACGATTAAAGTATTGCTTGCAATACCCATATCCAGCTAATATCTGTGTCATATGGAAGAAAACTCTAATAGATGTACGCCGTTTAAATTTATCTGTTTCATTCAAAACATCCATGATATTATACCTAAAAAGCTGTAGATACGTCAGAAACGCTTTGACTGCGCCTTGTTAAAAAATGGCTAGATAGCTTATTTTTAACGGCTGCCCCTTCAATCCACCTGTGTCTAAACAATATATAACTACTTCTTTTTCACCACCGATTTTGAGAATATGACATCTTACTTCCACATTTTATCTAAGACAGTGTGGCGTTACAATATTACTTTACGTATTTGTGCGTTATCGTATAAATATCAAATATAAATATCATGTAGGTAACGTATCTACAGCTTTTTTTTAGACACAATATTATTGTAAAACATATATATAAATGAAACTTTGAAACGAAAGTGATCTCAAACTTATACCATGAATATAAAAATTCTAGGGCTAATATTTTACGATGGTGGCTTAGTTTATAGCGTTTTCAGACACTGCGATGTTACTTGATAAAGTATTTCTTATTTTAATTTGAATGCTTTTGTGGTCAGGTGTCGGCATACACAGCTTCAAACGAATTAACATACGTAAATCAAGTAATCGACTGACAAGTACCTCCCGGTCATAAAGCAGATCGGGCACAAAATACTAAATAACATTACGGTACGTACTTGCAAGTATTTTACGACGCGACGACATAACAAGGTTATAACGTGCAATTGTGAATATAATTACAATTATGCTAATCATATTAACCGGCTTACAATGTTGCGAACAATGTAACGGGGGTCCAAGGAACTCAATATTCACAAAGGGTTCATGACTATTCTTTATTTGTACATATCATACTTGTGTAAAATATTGAATACATTATATGACATTTTGTGTGCGTTTTTATTGATAACAGTGCTCGAACTTTAAAGATAATTCATTAATTCTTCAAATTTCAATATTACGAAAAAAATCTATCTTTTTCAAAAATTTCTCTATTGATAAACTTAAAGCTCCCCAAAGGCTATTAGGCAAAAAAGTTCAGACGAAATTTCATCCGCACCGCCTTGATGAGTGGAGGTCTCCCACGGTGAGATTCTCAAGTTCATTTCTACCTCGTACTTCGATCTTGTAGGATCGATTTACAGCGACGGTGTTTCCAATACACTACGCTTTACAAACCTTCAAGGATCGAGAGTACACCTATTTAAAAGCCCGGTAACGCACTTGCGACTCTCCTGGTGTTGTTGGTGTCCATGGAAGGTGGTGATCACTTACCATCAGGTGACGCACCTGTTCGTTTGCCCTCTATGATATGAAAAAATGAATAAAAAAAATTTTATTCTTAACTATTTATTATATATATATTTATTATATATATATTCATTATATATATATTCTTGTAGCTATTACATTTAAAAAAATAGAATGCATTTTAAAGAAGCAACAACATTATTAAAAAAAAACTAACCAATCAAGTTCCTTCTATGTACCGACACCAGTTACTAGTTGTGAGACTCAACATATAAAAATATACCTATTTAAAGAAGACTACAAAAATCGATAGGTACATACAAGAATACACTTTCAAACGTTAAACTATGCCCATTAACATAGAACGAGAGTATTGTAAACCCATAAAGGTCAAACGGTTTTACTGACCTTTACGCCTCCGCGCTGAATGTCATACCACCGTCAGAGACAGCATTGAAAGCCTACTGCCACGTGACGCCAGTCAACTTTGAACTACATTCACGAAACTCGAATTAAATAAACCTTATTCTATCAAATCATTAAGGAACTTTGACGTACGTAAGAATTTCATGTAAGTATTAAATTGGAGCTGGCACTATAATTGACGAGCTATTAGAATTTTGCTAATAGCTGTACTGTCACCTATAAAATGGTATAATTAAAAAGCATAAATATCCCACTTTTTAATAAAAATACCTTAAATTTTATAAATATTGTTTATGTATACATATATATATTGATATACTACAGCGTAAGGCAATTAAAGCTAAATTTAATTTATTTAACGATTCTAAATTATGACTGCCATTGTAGAATAGGTAAAATTACAAATGTGTTGTGATCATTTCAATGTTGCAACAAGATGGTGGTCCCCTTGATTTTCCACGAAGTTTTGATGGCATCTTAGACACCATGCCCCGTGAACACACACAAAAAAACCACCAATATTAAAAATATAGAGTCAAATAATACAAGATTATGAATAAAATATAAAATCCACTATATGACAAGACTAAGGTCCCGCTAAAAACACAAAATTCAATTTATTGCATATACCAGAGGAAATTTGAATATTCTTATATACCAGATCTCAAAACTATAGATCTCCAAAACTGTAGCTTATTAAGATCGGTCAATGGCGGGACTTTTATTATGAAGGGTCGTATCTCTTCATTGCTTTAACCTAGAAACTGGATTTTTTACGGCAGCACAAGGTTATAGACCTCAGTCATTGATATAAATTTCAACGTTATACCTCGAGTCGTTTTAGAGACACAGATACAAATTACGAGACGGACATCAGTGACCCTATAAGGGTTCCGTTATTTCGACACACGTGTAAGAGAATCTCAAAAATACCATACATTCAAAATATCTTCAGAATGTATACTAATAGTACAACATCAAGGGATTGTTTTTTTTTTTTTCTCGAACTGACTACGCTATTGACCTGGCAAGGTCTTTACAGCTTCACCGGACTACAACAAGGGATTGTTTGTTGTGTTTGAACGAACTAATAATCTTGGGAATATGCATATAGAATAGACAATTTCGTTTTACATTTTTTAATCTAGTAGTGGGTTCAGCGGACTTTTTTCCTGGCCTGATAATAAAAAAAAACCCTTGACAAATATACCTAAACGTTTCCCAAGAGTCATTGTATCTACTGGTGAAAACCGCATGAAAATCCATTCAGTACTTTTTGAGTTTATCGCGAACAGACAGACAGACAAACAGACGTGGTAGAGAACTTTGTTTTATACTATGAAATAGTAGATATGTATATCGAAAAAAATATCTCAATGAGATACCATGGCGCGAAGTCTGCGGCAGAGCCAGCCCCATAGCTACAGTCTTTTTTGGTCCAAGATGGTAAACACGCTAAATCTTTTTAGGACTGGGGCCTTCGGGGACTAGCTCTCAAATACAACTGCCGAAAATGCCGATAGGAACCTACAACCATCGACGCTGTGTTCGAACACGCTATCATCAACTAAGCCATTATCGCTTCACTATACGGATTTCGTTTGATAATCAATTTTAGAACCGCGACTGAAGAATCCTTTCGCAACACATAGTAGCAATACAAATAAAATTCATTTATTTAATGCTAGCTGTGCCCGCGAAATTATCCGCGAGGGAACTAATATAAAAAAAGCACTGACTAATAAACTCATATGCATGTATTAAGCCCATTTACTAATCTACTTTTCTCTCGTACAATAACTCGCGTCATCATTAAAATTACAATAACTTTTGATAGAGTGGACCGATTTTAATGAAGCCAAGACTAAATACTAGTCGAGGATATGCTTTATTATTATAAAGGTTTTCTTAACTCTCCAACACTGCATAAAAACTAGGAACACATTTCAAAGAAACTGAAAAAAATGGTTCACATAGGTAACATGCGGAAATTCGTATTCAAACTAAACTTATTATACTAATTTTAAATTTTCATATTATTAATTAAAAACAATACTCCACATATATACATATATACATACAGGTAGGTAACATCTTTATGTGAAATACGGATTTTCGAATATTTTGGACTCGTATCAGTTTTCTATTTAAGGAACAATGTGTGGTCGCGCCCCTCCGTCTGTCCTCTTGTTTGTGACGCATAACCTGTTCGTTATCGTCCGTAGCGTCATATACTCTACACGTTAGTGGTCTGTTGGACGTAATATATTTGCGGTTTGGCATACCGGCACGTGTATACACTCAAGGTACGATACAAACGAGCGTTTTCTATATCGTCCCCTTACAATGATTGATACAATCACGCCATTACCGTTGGGGAATAAGCAGACAACAATTGAATTTATCTATACATATAATAAGAATGTAAATCTAACAGCTAGTCCTATGTATAATAATAATAACTTTATTCAACAAAATACATTATAAAACAAAAGATTTGTATTACGATATACAGAACTGTATGTATGTATAAGGAGTAATCTATGTTTTATGGAACGGTGTAGAGAAGTAACTTACATATATATACCTGATTCAATTACTTTTATATCTATCAAATTATTCATAAAATATACATCTAAGCGTACTAAGCTCGTAACATCAATAACTTATATTAAATTGAGTCTTTATTTCACAAACAGTATCCAGACATTAGCCGACCGATAGCATTATGGTTGTCAACTTAATGCAACCTAGATAAAGTACGATGAATATAATATTGTTATCGCTAATTTTTTTTTTATATCAAAAGACACCAACAAATAGGCGGGTCACCTGATGTTAAATGATCAACGTCATCCTTAGACACTAGCAACACCCGGAGAATCGCAACCGTTTGATGGGGAATTGGGGTAAAGAGGGGAGGGGAGGTGTGCCTCCGGCACTCTCAATGACCGAACGAAACGCAAAAATGTAAGCACTATTACTTCATATCGGTGTTTCTGTGAGTCGGGTGGTAGTACCCGGGGCAAACCGACTCATTCATGTTCAAACCAGTAATAGCTTCAGCTTGGCTCTACCCCCTCCAATAACTGCCATATTTACTGTTTATAACAAAAACCACAATGTCTTGTCCAACCAATATGAAAAACTGTACAAGACATAGGCGTACTCAAACCATTCGCTCCGTTTTTACCATTCTTAAAAAAAATACTATTTTTATTATTTTTTAAATGTATAAACTAGTATCAACCCTAACTAATATGGTGGCTCGTGTGAGAAATAAACACCGGTGCAGTGGTGCCTATGAATAGTCATAATCCAGATCGTAATACGTATTATAAAAAAAAAAAACAACACCAAACCAAACGTGGACGGACTCAGAAATAACAATAGGACCCTATTAACAATACACGTGTGTAAAATGAAAATGTTTTATATATAAATTTAGCGAATCATGCCTTGAAAATAAAAAAATAAAAACTCAAATCAGTTCGTAGCACTAACTACCCCTTCCAATTATGAACCTTTTTTTTCGAAATGAAAACGCTGTTGACCTGGAAAGGTCTTTACAGCTACATCAAACAAGAAACCTAAACCATCCAGGGACTCACTCAATACAAACACAAAAAAAAACATCTACATCGATCAAGAGAACGTTCCAGAGTATTTGTGCCACATACACACGTGCAGAAGAATTATATACAGATATATTATTCTGTTGATTACAAAGGATGATGAATTCCTCAGAGACAATATTTGCCTCGATGCAAACTTAGAAAGTAGAACAGGGTCTGAATAGAAAATTTCATCAAGATCTGTATAGCTTTTAAAGCGTTTAGTGCATTGTTTCCCAACCTTTTTTAGGCCATGCCCCACCTTAACATTTCTAAAATGTTTATTCCCCCCCTGCACCCAGTATATACTTTTAACCTTTAAAAATTGTTTTGTTCCGTTAAGAAATATAAATGATAAATTTTAGGAAGAAATCACTATGAAATTATTATCAAAACATCGTAAGTAAAATTTAAAAACATATAATGAAAAACTTACTTGACGACTCTAATTACCCAGTTGATATTTTGGTAGCGTCAAAGGAAATTGTACCTGATAATCATGTACAGCGTTTTTTTTTAAATGCCTTTTTTGTGAAACTTTATCATCGAAATCTAGCATTGCATTTAAATAACCCAAAGCGAAATGGTTAAAGTCGTGTCGAGTCCATTTTTAAATTGCTCCCTGTGGGGCGTGGGCCCCACGTTTGGAAACACTGGTTTAGTATGTTTACCACCTTAGACATATTTAATAATCGTATATAAAAAACCAAACGAAATTCGTAATCCAATTATCCATAAATGGCCTAAAATTAAAATATAGCAAATAACGTAAATACGATAAGATATTCTATACATAACCTATCACAACGTCAACAGAGATATTATAGTAACATAATTAAACTACTCATAATATATTTTTACCTAACGAAGTCAACAATTGCGCAAATTCTCTCTGATATACGCATACAATGTATGTCACATTTGTTAAATTATATTGGTCAATGTATTTTCCTTGTCTACTATGGGACGTTCAAGTCGACTATTCACGTACGAAAATGGTTTGTTTGAGGAAATAAATAAACATACACATCATGGATACGTGGGAACGATCGCCGCCCACTTCAACCGAGTCGAATAGTATTTTACCTACATTTCTGATACCAAATACACACCGTTTTTGTTTGGAACTTCAATAAAGCAAATTCTTCGTAATTACCAAACTACCACAATGCTCCTTCTAAAGTATTACCAGATTAGGCCTCCCTCGGCAGCGGCTCAAGCCTAGGTTCGATCCCTCGTTACACATAAAAGTGGAAGGGTTTAATTTTTTTTCCTTTATCGAACTGAAAAACTTTCAAAATTTTCCGACAAGAAATGTATGTAAGACTTGTTGAGATATGTATGCTTGGTACACATATATGTTTCAACAACTCATACATATATGAATAGTTAGTTAGCTAGGTTCACTAAGATAGGTCGCGAATTGCATGTAACAGGAAACAGCAAGCCGAGGTGTGCTGTGCACCCTTGAGCTAGTTGCCAAAAATAAAATCGGTTGAGTGCCTTAAGCGCTCGCCTTAATAGTCCGATGAAGGTGTTAAGACCATGTTAGGTCAAAGGCGTAGTTAGTTCGAGAAAAAAAATCTAAAGTACAACCACTACTAGCTGTACCCGCGACTTGGTTCACGCGAAATCTTATGTACACAACAGTGACTATAAGTCATCTAAATGTATTAGCCCATTTACTTTTCTCTCGTACTTAAATCGCGTAGTCATCAAAATTGTAATAACTTTTGATAGACCGAACTGATTTTAATGAAACCGAGACTTAATGTGACTAGACTATATTCTTTATGATTTTATTAAAAAGGTTTTATCATGAACGCTGTACTTTAGCAGTTATGCGTAATCATACAAACAGACATTTATAAAAATGATTAAAATGTATTTTAATACTTATTTTTAGACAACTGCAACAATTTTTTTTACAAAAACCTATAAAGTACCGATACGTCAGTATTACATTCTTATAATATGTATGGATTGTAGTCCGTCTATATTTCATAATAAATCTCAAAAGAATACCATATTACTTAGGAAGTCCAAATTTGAACGCGCATCAGAACCACGAACGCCTCAAAGAGATATCTGTTTTAGAAAAATTTTTACAAAAAAAATTGAACCGACTTCGATATCAAAAACTTATAAAGCACTGAAAAGTGAAAAATAAATATATTATTAAATTAATCAAATAAAATAAAATATATGAATTTTTGCGCTACCTACAGATATACTGGAAGTCGGTGCCAACCGAAAATCATATCTACATAGGTACGAAGTCCACTCTATACATATATATATGTGTATAATGTAATATACTTTTCTACCTGCAACAAATTTGAAATTTCCGTTGGCACCGACTTCCAATATATCTGTAGGTAGCGCAAAATTCATATATTTTATTTTATTTGATTAATTTAAAAATATATATGTATTTTTCACTTTTCAGTGCTTTATAAGTTTTTGATATCGAAGTCGGTTCAATTTTTTTTGTAAAATTTTTTATTTTTCCATATTTAGTGTATATAAATATATTTATATTGTTCTAATTAATTATAAAATAAGTTCATAACTTGACAAACAAACATGATATTACACCGTACTAGATCGAACTGGTCAAATTAGGTTGATTGTGAACGAATTTCAGAACCTCATCTTTCCTAATGTCCGTTTCACGGGAATTGCCTCAACAGTCATAGCCCCACATGTTAGTCCTCATCAAACGAGTCATATGTATCCAAACACAAGATAGCTTCTGTAAGCCGTTGAGGAGTCCCATTCTAATTTCTCAATTTTCATGATCAAATCAGGATTGATTAAATGATATTCTTATCACTACAACAATTTCTTCCAAGTTTTCATTAAATTTAGCTTATGGGAAAGTTCATTTATTCATATAAGCTTTATTCATCCCTTTATTTTCAACCCTTATAGTTGGATTTTTTGTTAATTTGAAGAACACCTATTCCCAGGCATCGGTAATTCAAATAAAATTGTTGAAATCGGTTTCAAGTACAAGAATATACGTAGACATGAAGTGGGCGAAGATCAAATAAACGATATTTCACCCCCTTAGGGGTTGAATATTTTATTCAAATTTATATGGGACCACCTTGGAGTATAGCCGAATCATACAAAAAGAGAATCATTAAAATCGGTTCACAATTGACGGAGATATCGATTAACATACATAAAAAAAAATACATACAACCGAACATAGAACCTCCTCCTTTTTCGAAGTCGGTTAAAAATGACATCGTTATCAGCCTATAGCTGAATATCCTATAACTTATCCTCAACACTATATTTCAACCACGAAGAGTTATTGTAGTTGAAGTAAAACGTCGATTTGTTTTAACCGCCATCTATCAACTCAATCTTGATACTTTAGCTATAAATGTTTGATATTTTGCATGTTCTCAGCAAATTTGTCAAGTCCATGACATTTTCAGTAATTGAATACTTTATAATTCATTTCTGTTAATTCTGAGTAGTGTTTCTTACGACTTTTACGTGACTTGCTTTGTAGGCACGATATTTACCATTTATGAAATTAAAGATGTATCACCATCGTATTGATTTAGGTGTGTTTTAAAAATAATTTCGATGTATCATATGTTATATACACATACACACATATGCCAAGGATATTCGTTTTCTTTTTGAATTGAATACCTCTTTAGGCACGTTGAACGGTATTTTTGGCAGGAGATAAATTTGTAATTTCGCGTCATGGCATCATACGTCAGCATTACCCGCATTACCGGTCCTATTGCGCTTGCGATAAAGGACCGTGTACATGTTATATTGAAATTTGGCATCTCCTCATAATTTTGATGCTTAATAGAGTTTATAAAAATGTATGTAATAATTGCTCCGAGTGCCAATAGACATGAAGACCACACTAATGTTAATAATTTCAATAAACAAATGAATATGACAATTAAAAAACTAATTTGTCTATCTCATTCTCGTCATTATGAGTATCTCGAATTTTTATTTTAAATGTAGTTTAAATTCATCAATATTAAACGTTTAGATTAGATAGATACATTACATTTAGCGTCACGTCGCGTTACATCAAGTGGCCAAGGCCCCCACCGATACCTCGCTTCCATTCTGGACACGGTCATACGATGTGTCACATCGCGCTACTTACGTATGTATACACTATACCCACAGTGCGACCTATCTATATAGCTAACGTACAGTAATATTGCCCACGTTCATTATAATGCTTACGTCAGAGGATAAATGAACACAGAACTTTAGGTACCATTAGCCACAGCTTGTTAGCCATGTGTATTGACAATTAGGTCAATTTATTTTATTAAGTATTTTATTTTAGTCGGTTTTTTTTTGTTTTATAAAATAATATGGGACTTAACGTACTATGTACTACAACTTGGTACAAGACTGCATTTAATCTTATCGCTTTAGATTTTTACAATTTACATTTTGTTAATTCAGATTAATATTTTAAGACTTTATTATTGAGAGACTTCGATATTATTTATTAGCATTACTTAGAGTAATAATATATTGCAACCTGTCATATGACCGAGAGAATTTATTGCTTTATAGAGTGATCGGTAATGCAAGAAAAAGTTATTTTTCTTGGTTCTAAACATAAAACTGTAACAGTTAAACAACGAAAACTATCATAAAATGCTTGTCACAACGCGAAATTATAAATTTATCTCCTGCCAAATTTCTTTCGACTCGTCTAAAGTTTTTATAAAACTCACTAGATGTCCCGTGACCAATTCATTAGGCGGTAAACATTTTAAAAAACTACTTTTTTCTGACTTCAATATAAAAGTTAGACATACGCTGTCGTTCACTTATTTGTAGGCATTATCAAGCTCTACAACTTTTTTCTAGAACTCAATCATATATCTCTCATCGTTAAGGCAGCGTTCGTGAGAAACGTTTTCGTTCGACCGTTTTTTCCCGCTTACTTTGCAAATCCGATTAGTACAAAAAGTCTTTTCATTTCTCGGGTAAATATATAGCCTACGACACTCACAGATAACGTGGCTTCTACCAGTAAAATAATATTTTAAATCGGTTTAGCAAATCTCGAGAACAGCTGAACCGATTTCGCTAATTCTTTTTTTGTTGTATTTGTTATTGTCACGAGAATGTTCGAGAAGGAAAGAAATGCATATTGAAATATATTTAACGCGGAACGGAGTTCGTGGGCACTCCTAATATTATATAAAACTCATTACATTTGAAATACCCCTGGTCCATTGTTAATCCACACTAAACGTTATTAAAATAAAGAAACACTTCAGATTTAGAGGTGATAAAAATAATTTATATGCTCAAACTGACAACTTAATTGTGAACGAAATTGATTTTATTGCTTGAAAACTATTTATGATGTTTCCACAGAGAGAGTTTATTGTTATTATTTTGTTACAGATCCCGTACTAGAGATCAAAGTCAAGAGTCGCGGCGGAGTTTATAAAAATACAATTAAAGGGCACAGCATAAATCAATCGAAACCAATTCTTTAAGATTCGATCAATCAAATAAATATCCAGCACATAAGAAAATATAGAAAACGAATCGCAATATTTTAGAAATCAATTCTAAGGGTCAGCCATTAATTACGCAAGACGTTTTTTGACACCTTCCTCCCTACTGGTGAGGGGTAGTACAAGCGTTACATAAGTAGTTTTTTGTAATTTCTGACCACCGCCTGCCTCCCTCTGGTCATCAAAATTAAGCAATGTTCTTTTACCCCCTCCCATGCTTACTTACTCATTTATATGAATAGTTTATTGGTTAATTGTTTATATGTATTTATCGAAATTGTTTGAATCAAACGAATCTCAAATTCTCAAATTACATTATAGGTTTGCGAGCTCTGTGCAGTAAGAGATGGCATCGCGTCGCCACGTCTTACACACTCGCCACACCAAGATTCGGAAACATATTTTACTTTAGATTCATCTGATTCTCTCACACTTTTACATTATTTTGTGGTTGAAAAAAATTACATGACATTTGCCAAAACCCGCCTTCCCCTGCTACGTGAGATCTGGCTTGACGCTAAACCCCTCACGTAAATTATGGACGCCTCCTTAATAGATTTTTTTTTTTTTCGAAAAGACTACGCTGTTTATCCAGCAAGGTCTTAACAGCTTCACCGGACTACTACGGCGAGCGCTTAAGGCACTCAGCCGATTTTATTTTGGTAACCATCTCAAGGGTGCACGGCACACCTCGGCTTGGTTGTTGCCTGTTGCATGCAAAATCGCTATCTACTTTAGCTAACCTAGGTATTCATATATGTATGAGTTGTTAAAACGTATATGTGTACCAAGCATACACGCCTCAACAACTCCTCCATATATTTATTATCGGAAAATTGAGAGTTTTTCAGTTCGATAAGGGAAAAAAGTAAACCATTCCACTTTCATGTGTAACCGTGTAGAGGTGTGCACGTATGTGGGGGTGATCGTGTAGTGTTCTAGCAGTGATGTATATTTGTGTGTCACCGTAACGCGCAAGCAACGCACTCAAGGGCTCCCTACCGAGGGATCGAGCCTAGGCTTGAGCCGTTGCCGTGGGAGGCCTAATCGGGTGGAAATTTAAATAAACAAAACTAACTGAGCATATCAAAACATATTTACAAGTGTACAACGGCGATATACAACGAACACGTCGACATAAGGAAAATACATTATGACATATAAAAACTGACCATAAAATTACTTAACACCGGCTGTTAAAACTCCGTGTAAGTCAGTAACCAGGCAGCCATACATAGTCTATAACATCGCCAGCCTCATGCACCGTTATCGTTAAAGGCAGCGAGATTATTTCGTAAACTTCCCAGACGAGTTTAATTAAAAAAAAAAAACATACATGCATTTAAAAATACGAAATCCAGACTATAACGTTAACTTTCATGAATATTATTTAAATTTATATGAGCACGATTAATCGATTTTTACACGTATCAGGGGCTGCAATTTTCAACCTTGCGTGGGCGGTTTTAAAAGGCGTTTTCGCTCGAACCGATAGACCGGGTCTCGACAAAAACGATATATTTACGGTAGAAATGTTATTTATAAACAGACATAAAATATATATTTTAAACATGAGAATGTTAATCTTGCGAGACCGTATTGTTATGTATTAGACAATATGACAGCTGCGGACCGGTATCAAACGGTTAAGTATACAGAAGAACTGCTTTTTTTTCGAAATGACTACGCTATTGACACAGCAAGGTCTTACCAGCTCCACCAGACTACTAAGGCGAGCGCTTAAAGCGCTCAGTCGATTTTATTTTGGCAACCAGCTCAAGGGTGCACGGCACACCTCGGCTTGGCTGTTGCCTGTTGCATGCAAAATCGCGACCTATCTTAGCTAACCTAGCTAACTATTCATATATGTATGAGTTGTTGAAACGTATATGTGTACCAAGCATACACGTCTCAACAACTCTTCCATATATTTATTATCGGAATATCATAAAGCTGGAGGGGTTTGTTTGTTCATGATAAAACCTCTTCAAGAATATCATAAAGTATATTTCGTAGTAATATCTAATCTTTTTTTTTTCATTAAAATCGTTTCGGTCTATCCAAATGTTATTGTAACTTTCAAGAAGACACGACTTAGTACGAGAGAAAAGTAGATTGACTCGCGGGCAGAGCTAGTAACGTATATGAAGTCGTAATTGTTGATTTTTTTTTTAAATATTAAACGATTAATTTGCTTTTATTGCACGACTAAATAAACACGTTTATCTATTACAACATAAAGGATCAAATTGTAAAAGCGAACGAGACCAATTTATATTATGTTTTGCAAGAGGCAGACCGCGCGCCGCGTTTTTTTTTTGTACGCGGCAGAAATATTAAATTGACTTGCAATTTTTCACGGCTGCCGTTCGAAGATCGCAAACGCACTGTCAATTATCTAAGCGACGTGCATGGATTCTATACGCTGACTACTTTTTTTTTATTGTATCACGGCAAAATAACTGCGCTATGCCTGATGGTAAGCACAGTGCAATTCAAAAATAATAGCGACCACCGATTGACACACTATACATCGCCGGTCGCCACTATCATGCCGGTCTGCAAAAAGCTGGATATGCACAGGCTGATCACGAAACGCGACCCACAGAAGTGAATCACTATTACGGGCTTTTTCGCCATATACATGGTGGTTGGACCCGATTAGGCCTCCCACGGCAACGGCTCAAGCCTAGATTTGATCCCTCGGTAGGGAGCCCTTGAGTGCGTTGCTTGCGCGATACGGTGACACACAAACATACATCACCGCTACAACACTACACGATCACCTCCACACACGTGCACGCCTACATGCTTACAGATGAAAGTGGAAGGGTTTCCTTTTTTTCCCTTATCGAACTGAAAACTCTCAATTTTCCGATAATAAATATATGGAGGAGTTGTTGAGGCGTGTATGCTTGGTACACATATACGTTTCAACAACTCATACATATATGAATACTTAGCTAGGTTAGCTAAGATAGATCGCGATTTTGCATGCAACAAGCAACAGCCAAGCCGAGGTGTGCCGTGCACCCTTGAGATGGTTGCTAAAATAAAATCGGCTGAGTGCTTTAAGCGTTCGCCTTAGTAGTCCGGTGAAGCTGTTAAGACCTTGCTGGGTCAATAGCGTAATCATTTCGAAAAAAAAATGGTGGTTGTGACCCAGTCAGGCTGTAAAACCCTACCACCCCGCTTTCGCCATTGCCTCGTTCGTTATTCAGCAGGGTGCACCACGTGCAGGTGAGGTTGGCTTGTGTGTCTCAAGTCTTATGATGTTATTTGACACCCCTTATCTACTTAACTACTCTGTTTATTAAATTTATAATTTTATTTAACCGATGATCAAAATCAAAAATACTTTATCCAATTTAGGCCCTGAGCAGGCGCCGTGAACGTCAAAACTACCACTGGTTTGGACAAACAACCCAGTTATCGAGAAAAACCGTCAAGAAACTCGATCTCATTTATCTTTTCATCTATACTTACATTATAAAGAGGTAAAGTTTGTGAGTTTGTGACGTTAAGGGGGTAATCTCAGTAACTACTGGTCCGATCTGAAAAAATCTTTCAGTGTTATATAGCTCATATATCGAGGAAGGTTATATAGGCTATGTAGCATCACGCTAAGGTCAATAGGAGCGGAACATCAATACGGAATATTTCAGAATCGGCTTTTTTCCTCTTGAGAGCTTCCATTGCGTATTAGCGTTAATCCAAAGTATCTTTTCTAGACGAACGAAGTCGGGGGCAGAGGCTAGTGGTATATATTTTTACAAACATAGGAATATACATTCGTTATTGGTGGATGCACAGAGAATTGATAGCGTGTCGGAACACCGCGTACCGCGTCTTTCGGGACGCAGGTTCGAGTCATAGCATCTGAGTCAGAGCTTCCAGTGGAAACAAAACATGATGAAACCACAGCACGGCGGTAGGGTTTTTCTAACTGCTCATCGCAGCTGGAGTGTACTCAGTCTGTCTCCCTTTTAGATAGGATCCCGGCAGCCATCGTTGGGACGGCTATCCAAATTTGAGTAGCTAGTACGATCCCTTGCCGTCCCCACAAATACGGTCTGTCGATACACCTCTTTTTTTTTTAAGCACGACAAAGTGACTGCACTATGCCTGATGGTAAGCATAGTACAATCCAAAAACAGTGGCGACCACCGAGAGACAGATTATCCATCGTCAGTCGCCGCTGTCATGCCGGCCATAATGACGAAAGTGAGGTTTTAATCCGTGCGAGTCGAACATAACCCACTCTCTCCCCCGGGAGGGTGGGTATCTATAAAGGATTTCCCCACGTTAATAAAAAAAGGGTTGTTCTAATTCCGTCTAGGTAGCTACCACCCTCAAATTGAAAATCTGTCGCCAAACACCTGTTGGTGTGTTGGCAACTGCACTTCAGAACCCGCCCTCCACTAGGTTAGTGTTTACCATCTTAAACCACACTTTTTGTAGGTGGTAGAGCCACGCTGAACTTATTAGTGATTTCAGCATGAATGGCTCGGCTCACCCGGGGCGTTATCACCCGATCCACAGAAACACCCACGTTAACTAAGAGAGCTTACATTGTTGCATTACGTTCGGGCAGTAAGACCGCCGGAGACCCACCTTCACTCTTCTCTTCCTTTGCCCATTTCTACCCAAACAGTCGGGAATCGAACTCGCGACACCCCTGGTGTTGTATTTTAAAAATCTATATCAATGTTTACGTCAATTTATAGTTGCCTATAATATAATCTTAAATTTTAAATCATAAAAATAAAGAGGTTGTCTAAAGTAAACGATCGACAAGTTTTAGAGAAGCACGCGTTTCATACTGTAATTTAAGAAATGTAGAACTGTAAATATATGTCGAATAACAGAAATCTTCTTTCAAATACAATTGTAGGTACGTAATGCGCGCTACCCACTGTTTGGTAACCGTACAACGTTTGTATTATTCGCGTAATTATAAGCTAAATAATTAATGTCTATCCATCATCAGAAATAGTGATATGCAAGTATCATCGTTTGCAAAAGTAATGGAAGCAAAATACAATCAAATGGTGAATCCAAGACAAAGAAGTTTTTAATACTACCATTATAGCTTTTGAAAATAAATTCTTTTTTGTTGCTACATGAGGTTGAATTGTAACGTTGTAACCGCGGAGGTCTAAGTCATGGACTACTTTTATGAACAAAATCCTTATTTTGATTATACAAAGTATTATTTGGCTCATTTTTTTATTAATTCATCATTTGAAGTGAGTTCACCATTAAAAATAATAAACGTTACAATAAAAGTTATATTTTATAATATCATTGTTGAATGTAGGATGAAAAATGGTAATTGGAACGTAAGAGTTAAAAAATACATACAGTCGAGTATAGCAACCTTCTTCCTCCTACCTTTTTTGAAGTTCGTAATATTGACGGCTGTCAGAATGTCTATTTATTTACATATGTGTATATGTTGTGTAAAAATCGAGTAGTAGTGTAAGTAGTGCATATTTTAATTAATTTAATGTACTTCTAATGCATTTTATATGAAATAAACTGCTTTCTGCACTTCTCCGCCATATAAACTTTAACTATGCCAAATTTCAAGTTCAACCGTTGACGGGAAGTAGGTTAAAAAGGGGTACAATTTTTTTGCTTCACGTATTAATATATAGATATATAAAATATAGATGTGCATAGGCAGTAGGTACCTGCTTCCGGTCAAAAGGTGTGTGTGGGTGTTTTTATTTAGTAAGAATCTGACATACCCGCCTCCGCTGCCCGGAGTTGAAGAATCTTATGTAAGATTTTCCCCGTGTTAAGAAAATACTATCGAGAAGTACGGATTCGTTACGTAATTGTCGACCGTTGCCATGGTAACGCGAGGCACGACCGCCACGGGCGTCTCGACAAACGTACTCTCGTAACGTATCACGACAAAGAGAAATGATCGAATAGGAACTAATTGGTAAACACGAAATCGCCTCTAGCTATGTTTATTTTACTCGGAAAGATGATTTATAAAAATTTTCGAAGATATGTGTCTTACGTTCAATTAAACAGTTTACAATATCATACAGCAGCTTGTGCGCACCGAGAATACTAACTTAGATTACTTTTCACCGCTCTGATCATAGATTCTATAGATTCATCACTATATTATCCTTCATCGGAAGCTCTGGCTCAGTTGGGAAGAAGTAGTCCGGTGAAGATGTAAAGGCCATGCAAGGCCAATAGCGTAGTCAGTTCGAGAAAAAAAATGATGCAAGGAATCGTACCTACATCCATGGGCGCTGTGTCTGAACACACTATTAATTAAATCGTCACCTCTTCAAACATACAAGACTATAACAACTACAACAGTTTCTAAACTGACTGACGGAAAAGAAATTAATCAAAAATTATATTTAGATTTTACTAACAACAATAACCTCAAATCGGTAACCGAAATTAATTAAAAAAAAAAAAACATACAAAAGGACCAAAGTTATGAAACAAATGTTTTAACTTTCATTTATATGAAGACGCCAAATGGTTTTCATAAAATGAAATTGTCAGAAACTGACGAAAAATTGTCACGACATTAAATTAGCTAAAAAAAGTGCTACCGAGCGAATTCCCGAAACCTAAAAACCGACGATCCACTGATCCGATTAATATTGTAATAATATACGGGGCCGAATGTAAAATAAATGATTTTGTCACACGTCCCCAACGCAGCAGACGGCCTAGAAAAACTAAACGATAGTCTGCATCGACAGTCTGGTTTCGCGTAACAGCCAGAGAGAGCAATAACCCGATAAAATCCTATTGGTTCGTATTAGCGTATGTTCATATTAAAAGCGCGGGTTTATACGCATCCGAGCATTATCGACCAACGACTGTGTGTGTATTCCAACTCCTGGCACTGTAGTTATAGAGTAAGACACGCTTTCCAAGTTAATTCGAATCCCATTAACCAATCATAGGTTTCCATATCGACCCTCGTTTATACAGCGTGATTAATTTCGTACTCCAATCGATTATTACTTTAAAATAAACGATTCTAATTCAAAATACAATTGTCTTTCTTCTCTTCTATATACACTAGCTTCTGCCCGCTACTTCGTCCGCGTGGAATAGTTACATTGGGCTAACGCTAACTTTAACTCGCGGCTTCATTTACGTGGAAGGTGAAAATATTTTTAAAGAATACCTACGTTCATTCCGATTTTGAAATATTCTTCATTGATGCTCCGCTCCTACAGACCAGCGTAATATTTACCTTGCTAAATAAATGAGTTATCTAACACTGAAAGAATTTTTCAAATCTGACTCAGAGTTATAACATTAGTATGATTAAATAAAAATTGATGTTGGTACATCAGAGATCGATAAGTTTAACACTTTTTGACAAATCATCATTTTTTTCATAAAGAATTTTATACTCTCCATTTTACTGTAAATGGTACACATAAGGTGGCGCTAATTTCTATTTTATTGTTTCTATCTATTATAATGTAATTTAACGTATATTTATTTAACGTATTATTTCATCTTTCAAATTTAGCCAAATTTCTATTTTACGTTTACTGTTTTTTAAACTATGTATTCTTTTCTTATACGTTCTTATTCGATTTATCCGATTGCGATGAAATTTCACACGCCCATAATGGTTTCTGAAATGATACAAACATTATATAATAGATGGCGCGCGTATCGATTCATTTAGGAGTGAAGAGGAACAAACTTATAAACAGAAGTAACCCATTGAACATTTTGTAATGCACGAATTGAAAATGTATCACCAAGCGTCTAGGTTTAAGGTTTTTTTTTTTTTATTGTAGCACGACAAAGTGCGTGCACTAGGCTGGTAGGAAACACAGTACAGTCCAAAAACAACGGCAACCACCGAGAGACAAACGTAAGTGTCTTCAAGCTACGCTTGAAGGACCTTATGTCATGGAAGGAGGGAACACAATGACCGGGAGATTGTTCCACATCTACAAGGTACGACAAAGATAAGGTGTTATCATACTAGTACTAGACGGTACAAAGATATCACCAGCTACAATACCCATTTTATATAAATTCGCAATCGTGTAGCGGTCTGTAAACGCATAACGATACGTACAACACTGACATATCATATGTGAAGAGGATTATCAGGCAATGCTTATTTGAATAATGCATGTGACGTGTACCTCTAGTGAATCACCAAAGCGACCTATATATATATATATACAATCCAACATGTAATGATACGTCGAAGAGTAAGTCCACGACCACCGAGACACAAAAATCCTTCGACGACACAACTTTAATATTATATTATATTGCGAAAGTAACTCTGTCTGTCGCGCTTTCACGCCAAAAACTGAACCGATCTAAAACAAATTTGGTAAACAGGCAGTCTAGAGCTTGAGAAAGGACATAGGCTGCTTTTTACTACGAAAAGAGGGTTGTAAGGTGTTGAAAGGTGTGGGTGAAATGTTGTATAGATGTATCGTCATTTTTAGAACTAAAAGCTTGAAACTTATTTTTTAGGCTGTTGGACTTGATATAAATAAATATGATATTCAAATTTTCAATATATAAAATATAATATAGTATAGAAATATAAAAAGGTTCCGCTCCGATTTGAAAAATTCTTCCAGTGTTAGATAGCTCATTTATCGAGAAAGGCTATAATAGGCTATCATTACGCTGAGACCAATAGGAGCAGAGAACTAATAAAGAATGTTTCAAAATCGCTTTTTTTGCTTTCGAGAGCATCCGCTGCGTGTTAGTTAGTCAAAGTCATTATTCCACATGGAAGAAGTCGCGAGCAGAAATATATATGTATATCGTCCAATCCAACAATACATCTAATGATACGTCGGAAAGTGAGTCCACGAACACGGAAACACACAAATCCTTCGACGATACAACGATTTAACCTAATTATGTAGGTAATTTCAATGCAAATATCATCGGTCTCTAACAATAAAATATCCATTTTTATGAACAGTTCTAACAGTCGTGTTTAAATATACATGATCTTTTAGTTTTAATATATTACTATGATAATTTTAATTTAATACTCGTGAGGTTTGATTATTATTCGCTCTCGGTTTACGGACTGGATTCCGTTTTATTATCCTAGGCAAGACAACGTCTTACATATTATAAAACAAAGTCCCCAGCCACGTCTGTCTGTCTGTTCGCGATAAACTTAAAAAACTTCATAATTAACAATGACTGAACGCTACACGCAACTTTTCAAATTACTTCATATATTTCCCATTTCACTTTATTCCAATTCGATCTCCATGTTACATGAGAATGGTCCTTCGAGAAAACTCAAGGACGAGGGAGGCGAAACCAG
>JACEII010000004.1:13141222-13204033 GCA_014332785.1 Antheraea mylitta | reverse complement strand
ACATGTAATTTCCTCTCATCCGTTTCTTTCGTAGCCCAGAACTCAGATGCATACAGCATGACCGGTCTTATCATGGTTTTATAAACTTTCCCCTTGAGTTTCAAAGGCATTCGTGGGTCAGAAGCTACCCCAGACATATTTCGCCATTTCATCCATTCTGCATTTATCCTGTTCCTCATATCCTTATCAATGCCACCGTCGTTTTGTATCATTGAACCGAGATACCAAAAATTGGAGCAAGCTTATAAGGATACACCATTTAAGGCTATAGGAGAAAAATTAGATGTACCACCAAAGTCGCAAAACAAGTATTCAATTTTTGTTCTACTAATTTTTAAACCGACATTCTCCAGGTTCTCTCGCCATTTTTGGGTCGCAACCACCATGTTTATGGCAAAAAAGCCCGTCATAGTGACTCGCTTCTGCGTGTCGCGTTTCGGGATCAGCCTGTGCATATCCAGTACTGGGTGACTTTCGTCATTATGGCCGGCATGACAGCGGCGACCGTCGATAGATAATCTGTCTATCGGTGGTTGGCGATGTTTTTGGATTGTACTATGCTTAACATCAGGCACAGTGCAGTCACTTTGTCGTGCTTCTTTAAAAAAAAATGTATATACTTAATTATTTCTCCGTGTACCAATAAATATGAAAACCACAGTAATATTAATAATTTCATTAATTCTGTAATGTGAATATTATAATTCAGGTTATAATTAATATGAAAATTGAAAAGAGAACACATTTATTTCATTGTTTCAAGTTATCACTTCAGTCGGTACTCTGTGTGATTGCCTCGATTTTTTTTATTTAAATAAAGTCGCCGCTGCCTTTTAAAAAACTTATTACGATATTATAATATGTGTACAAAATTGTGACCTCATTAAGAACGCACAATACCATACAAATAATACGAATACAATTATCTCTATCTATACATACTAGTGGGCGCCCAGTGGTCGACTTTCGACCATAGTTATTTGACTTTTAGTTTGCACTTTATTAGGGTTCTTTTGTCAAAGGGTATACTTCTTTTCATCATGCCTACTCAGTTATTTGCCATGATCTTTAATTATATAAACATTTAAAACAATCTGTGTGTAAATGAAAATTGAAATTAATTATAAATTTCAAACAAAAATCACGTGGTAAAGCTCTCAAATTTTAAGCAAACATAACTTTACGAAAATAAAAAAAATTATCGCAACCCATGACATAATTTTCAATTAATTTTACACAACACCATGGGTGGGTGGTATTTCTGGGTGATATTGAATTAATGTAGTCTATTCATTATGAGAAATAGTGATATGCCCAGTATGATCGTTTGGAAAAGTAATGGATCCACAATACAATCAAATGGTGAATCCAAGACAAAGATGTTTTTAATACTACCATTAGCTTTTGAAAATAAATTCTTTTTTGTTGCTACATGAGGTTGAATTGCAACGTTGTAACCGCGGAGGTCTAAGTCCTGGATTAGTTTTATGAATAAAATTCTTATTTTGATTATACAGATTATTATTTGGCTAATTTTTTTATTAAATCATCATTTGAAGTGAGTTCACCATAAATGATAATAAACATTACAATAATAGTTATATTTTATAATATCATTGTTGAATGTAGGATGAAAAATGGTAATTGGAACGTAAGAGTTAAAAAATACATACAGTCGAGCATAGCAACCCCCTTCACAACCTCTTTTGAACTTCGTAATTATTGACGGCTATCAAAATGTCTTTTTTATTTAAATGTGTGGATATGTTGTGTATAATTCAAGCAGTAGTGTGAATAGTGCATATTTTAATAAATTTAATGTACTTCTAATGCTTTTTATATAAAATAAACAGCTTTTTGCACTTCTCCGGCATATAAACTTTAACTATGCCAAATTTCAAGTTCACTCGCTGACGGCAAATAGGTTAAAATGGAGTACAATTTTTTTGATTCACGTATTAATATATAGCTAATAAGAATGTAATTATAATGTATCTGTACTTTTTTGATTTTCGTGGATAAAACTATTGCTAGACACCTCTAGAAATAAGTACTAAAATACATTTCAGTCATTTTTAGAAATTTTTGTCTGTCTGTTTGTATGAACACGTATCACTGCTAAAGTACTCGGTTCACAATAAAATCACACAAAAAAAATCATAAAGCATATCTTCAAGAACAACTTGGTATTGTTTTTTTAAAATCAGTCCACTCAATCAAAAGTTATTGTAATTTTAATGACGACGCGGCGTAAGTACGACCGAAAAGTAGTTAAGTAAATGAACTTAATACAGTCACATGACTTATTTATCACTGTTTTTACATAAAATCTACGCGGACGAAGTCGCGGGCACAAATAGATAAATAATAAAGCAACAGTTTATGATCAACTGCTTGCATGAATTTAAACACAGAGAAATGAAGATACCCAAATATCTGTGACTGATTTACCAACCCAATTACAATTTCATTATACCATAACATGCGCAAAATAAGATAAACAGATTCGAGCTGTAATTAGCCAAACAGAACCAATAAAATAATTTAT
This sequence comes from Antheraea mylitta, assembly GCA_014332785.1. Classification (NCBI taxonomy): domain Eukaryota; kingdom Metazoa; phylum Arthropoda; class Insecta; order Lepidoptera; family Saturniidae; genus Antheraea; species Antheraea mylitta. The sequence goes on along the minus strand of JACEII010000004.1, from coordinate 13,201,485 downwards.
CCATAATTCGCAATAACTTCACATATATCTGGACAGTTCTTTGATTACGTCTTTAGGTAACTGCGTTCCATCTGGCTGATGTCCAGAAACCCAATGAATTATGGGCTCGTATGCAATCAGATTTTGATAAGTTCAGTGCTTGCACGCGGTGTATTTTTGGAAAACAATGCTCCGAATGCCGAAAGATGGAACATTATACTGGATCGCGGTGCAGTTTCTTATAATTAATTATTTGTATCAGCTAGCGGTGAAGGAATACATCGTGAGGAAACCTGAACCCGAGAAACCTGTTCTTTTAATACCACCTTGTGTTTTTTTTTCTCGAACTGACTACGCTATTGACCTAGCAAGGTCTTAACAGCTTCACCGGTTACCCACCACCATGTGTGGGTAAACACAGAACTGTGAATATCTTAAGAGTTTAAAACCACTAATACGTCGTGTGCTCGCGTGGTGATTACGCCTATACATTCCTTGGGGGAGAGAACTACAACCCTGCAGTGGGTTCCTTAAAGGGTGACGATAAATTAAGTCGTACACTTTAATATAGAGTACCTGGACAACCAAGCCGAATTCGGTACTTTAAAAAACATTTTTAAATTAAAATAAAATCTTAGGTTTGCATCACAAAATTCGCATCTTTTCTAAAAAAAAATATATCTCTTTTGCTGTCACTCGGATTCGAACTGTGGTTAAACTGATTTTCGAAGCACCCGATTTCCATCTGCGCTATTTCTGTTTTGATAGCGGCGGCGAAAACCTTAATATTCTAGCTATATTTTTTCATTGCCCGAAAACTCAGATAAAAAAGGTTTTCTATGAATTAAATCTAGTTATATTGATTTATCGTCCCCGAAACCACCTACATACTAGGTTTGACGGAAATCGCTGACCCCGTTTCCGAGATCCTGAATATAAAAGAACATAAAAATATACAAGAATTGCTCGTTTAAAAGTATTAGAATAGATTAGGTTGATTCTTAAATTTTAGAAATAATCTACTAGGTAAACTATTCTCCATGTGTAAACACCTAATTACGAATATATTCCCGCCTTTGAAATATTCTGGTCTGCAAGCTTTTTGTGTGAAGATATGTAGTGGGGATAAACACTGTGTCGGATATTACACTACGCACTACGTACGACTACGCACTACGTACACGCACTCATTTCATTTAAAATATTGCAGGAAAGAAAAATTTATAAGCCGTGACTACATTCCTTTTTTTTAAATTTTGTAAACAATATCTATTAAACGAAACAATCATGAAAGTCGAAAGTCACGCAACTGCAGAAGTAAATCGTAAATAAATTAAATAAACGCAATGGGAATGAAAAAACTCTTTTCAAGGTCGGCATACAACTAGTACGTAGGTAAATCATTTACCATTAGTCGGCAATTAGATCAAGGAGTTCTGACTCCAACTCCACGGAATATAGAAAAAAAAACCTTCAAGTAAATTAACCGAAATTTATACAACAAAGTATCGGGACTGTCAACCAGTATTTTTTATCCGAGCAAACTGGATTAAGCGCTCAATAGCCCGCGCATTTCAAGTTGATTCTTTTTTTTCCGTTAGTAAAGGCAAGTTTTTATGTAACCACGAGGTAAGCTCGGAAAGATCGAGACGCACCGTTCGAGTTTTTGTTACTTAATCCCTTTTGTGTTGTACTACATGCGTCCGGTGTGAATTTACTATTATTCTTTTATTAGCGTTTTTATGATCTGAAGTAGGGGTGGTTGATATTAGAAAAACATCGATGTTAACAACTGTTTAACAGTATCGATGTACGATAAACATTGATAGCAAAACATCGATGTTTTTGCAAGCAGTTAAAATTCTCTGTAATAAAAAAACTTTATCGGTTGTTTCTGGTACAGGAGTTGGGCAGCGTTGACAAAAAAGAGGTCATGCAAAGAAATAACTATTCGTACGGCTTACTTCGATAACCTTGATTAGTACCATCTAATGTAAAATAGTTACATTTGATAATTATCTAGTCTCTAGCTAGTTAGATGACCCTAAAGAATATATTGATATTTCGGTACTTTATTCTCTTAACATCGATGTTATCGAAATCAAAACATCGATGTGTCGATGTCATCGACATTGAAACATCGATGTTATCGACATTGAAACATCGATGTTTTTCAGCTAAACATCGATATTTTGAGACATCGGTGAATATCGATCATCCCTAATCTGAAGATGCTTTGAAAGACTTGTAACCGTCCAGTAATTCTGTATATTTCTGATACTATAGAGTTAGTCGATAAACGAACTATATACCATTTTAGTAACATGAACGTGTATACTATTTTAGTAACAAGATAAGTAGCTAGCAAAAAATCGACAAAACAGTCTATTTTTTAATCAACGGAATCTAAAAAAACATTAACACATGTTTCAGCGCTTTTAAAAATAATTCTGAAAGTAATGCACGACCTAAAAATCAGCTACTCATCGAATTTATTCGTCGGGTAAATATATATCACATTTTATTTATGATCTTCGTAAAAAATATGAGCTAGTCATTCGTATTCATTAAACGTGCCGTCCAAAATATTTACTATGTCAAGTGATATCAATATACATCAACAAGAATATACTTTTTTTTTATTATAAGTCAAAAATTATAAACGACACTATGGAGTATAATTTTAGTATAAATCGAATGGCAATATTTAACTAAGTAAATTTATTGACCGCTTACTATCTATACGTATAGATTATAAATTTAAACTATCAAATTTATTGTATTGTTATTCACAAGACGATCTAAGTACGAGAGAAAAGTAGATAATTTAATGGACTAAATACCTATACAGTATACATAATATTCTTTTAAATTTATTCACCGTTTCTTTAAATTGGGTTCCACGTGGACGGAGTCGCGGCCACAGCTAGTATTGTAATAAACCATGATATTTTTATTAATACCCTTGCGACTGTTAGTGTTTTTGACATAGATAACGGAGCGGAGCCTAATATGATGTTAAAAGGTTTCATAAATTAAATTCTGCATACATTTTAGCAACACAAGCTAATATGTAAAATTTTAACTTGTATGAGAAAATATAACTTAACCTTACAAGTAAAATAAGTAAAGAAGCTTAGGATAAGAAACGTGACCTTGTTAATTCGTAATTATTGAAGCGAAAATTTCTAGTTTCGTTGTGTGATTTATGGTAGAGAAACGTATAGGCTCGCGTCACCGATGACCTCAACATGCTCGTGACGTATTGCGATTGCGCCAGATTATGATATTTATATTTTGTATTTAACATATGCAATCCATCTTACGTGTAATGAATTAATTAATTGTATAAAAATGTATACAATTATTTCTCGGAGCGCCAATAGATGCGAAAATTTACAAATCATGAAATTTAAATGATTCGAATTCTATGCAAGCCATCGTTTTAATTTTTCACTTTTATCGGCAATCCATACGACTCCCTCGACTTTTTTGTAAATAACAGATTACATACAGAACCAAACCCTGAGCCTTTCCACTAAAGACTAACGTATATTCTACTAGGCAGGGGTCCATTTGTAAACTAATGCATATACTATTTGTCAGGGGGCATTCAAATATTAAGTTAAAAGCATTGATGCGTGTTGGCCAATTAAGCCGATTAGGCCTCCCACCCGATTAGGCCTCCCAACCCGATTAGGCCTCCCACGGCAGCGGCTCAAGCCTAGGTTCGATCCCTCGGTAGGGAGCCCTTGAGTGCGTTGCGCCCGCGATACGGTGACACACAAATATATATCACTGCTACAACACTACACGATCACCCCCACACACGTGCACGCCTACACGCTACACATTTTGGTGGAAGGGTTATTTTTGTTAAATTTTTTTCCCTTATCAAACTGAAAAACTCTCAATTTTTCCGATAAAAATACATGGAGGAGTTGTTGAGGCGAATATACGTTTCAACGACTCAAACATATATGAATAGTTAGCTAGGTTTGCTAAGTTAGGTCGCGTTTTTTGCATGCAACGGGCAACAGCCAAGCCGAGGTGTGCCATGTACCCTTGAGCTGGTTGCCAATATAAAATCGGCTGAGTGCCTTAAGCGCTCGCCTGAGTAGTCCGGTGAAGCTGTTAAGACCTTACTAGGTCAATGGCGTAGTCAGTTCGAGAAAAAAAAAAAGTGTTGGGGACTAAACAAAAGTTGCCAATGAAGACGCCGATGTTTCTCACAGGATAAATATTGCATGGCAAAAATAACGAAGGCTTACAGGGGTGATATGTGATCCTCGTGTACCAATACAAACAAAGGGAAAGTCTACAAGACAGCAATCCGACCGACGCTAATGTATGCAACAGAATACTGAACAGTCAAAACAGTCCATGTACAACAACCACATGTCAGTGAAATGAAGATGTTGAGGTAGACGGGAGATGTCACAGGACTCGATAAAATACCCAATACATGCATACGTGGGAGTTTTAAAGTCGCACGAATCATTGACCAAATTACCAAAAACCGCCTCAAATGGCATGTAAAAAGACGTATAGAGGAGAATGTGGTCCAACTAGCTTTGAACCTACCCGAACGTAAAAATTGTAGAGACCGCTCACCTTCGGAAATGGTGGTCAAATGTCACGAAAGACCTCAAGACAGACGAGTTACAGGAATCAACAACCCAAGACAGATTTTTTGTAGGTGGTAGAGCCACGCTGAAGCTATAATTGGTATCAACATGAATGGATCGGCTCGCCCGGGGTAGTACCACCCTGTAACAGAAAACCGTCGTGAAGTGCTTACATTGTTGCGTTTCGTCCTCTCCCTTACCTCTCTCCCTCTTCCGCATCAACACAGGTTAGCAAGGCGATGGCGGTTGGGGTCCTTGATTTACTCATTTTTGATGAATACTTGAACGGCACCTCACCACTTTATTTCTTATTTTTGCCTTGATATAAGAGACACGCCACACGTCCGATATGAATGTACGTCCGTAGGTTATATTTTTATAACATCAATTATTCCGTCTGGTCAAACCCCCCAATGCAATCTCGGTCCGGCTATCAATTACAGGAAACTATAACGTTGGCCATCAAAGTTGACACCATTAAATGCTTGTTTAACTCCGAACGCTGTAATTATTATTCAATGATAATTAAAGTTCATTGACTCGCGTTTAAGCCAAGGTTCTATTCAAAATTAATGAATGAACCAAGGTTTCTCAGAGTCCATTCGTGTGAAATTTTTACCTCGCATCCTGGATATTCTAGTGGATGTTGAGACAAATATCTTACCCACGGCCTTGAGAAAATGAAATCTTCGTAATAGTTAGTGTTAACAAAATCATACACGATTCTAGTTTGGACAGATTATTACGCCCTACATAAATCTACAATTAATTTCAAGAAGTAAAGATATTTCTATTTGATGAATTTGTATTTCTTATGATTTTTATTAAGCGATATTTCTTTTATGTTAGTGATTAAGGATTATCTATTATTATTTTTATTATTATATTATGTTAATTTTCTTTCTATCCGTAAAAAAAAAAACCCTATTCTTGATTTTAAAATTTTACTCAAAATAAAAAGAAAAGTATTCGTCTTATCTCAATCAAAGGACGATACGTTTTTAGTTGACAAATAGGCGTAGCTTAGGCTATGTTCGCATAACAAGCGCTTGATGAGCGAAAAATTTTTGTGTAGTGTTCACATGGTCAGGCGTTTGTTAGGCATAGAACTTGCGTTGCCGCGGCCGCTGTGATTCAGTTTCTTCTACATTTGTCCTATACACGCGTTTAAATCGCGCACTCATCTGAACAATAACATGAACTATCAATGATTTCAAAGCGCACTGACAACTGTCGAGCGTTATTAAATAAAGCGTTAATTATTAAAACACACGTTAGCATGTGTACGGCCTGGATAAAATGTATATAGTTGTAAACAACACGCATTATAAAAACGCGCGTTAAACGCTTGTCACGTGAACATAGCCTGACGATTCTGTATTCCAATACTTGAACGAACCATTCGTACAGTAACTCCTCGAAGATTTAATTACCGTGCCAGACAGTTCGCGAGTCCAGTTATGCAGATTTATGTATTGTTAATGTTGCAATGCAGCGGCATAATTTCACACGCGCATCCTTGTATAACCTTGACGCTATAAGCTTCTCTCCCTTTGCATGGAAACCGGTCAAAGGCGTGCACTTTAGTTTTATAGATGGGGTGTATTGAATGCACGGTCAACGGGACATTATTGTTATTTATTAGGGTCATAGTATATATGGAAATACATTGAAATTTTTTATGACGTCACTATTTATATCTATCTATACGTATTATAAAATAAAGTCCTCCGCTCCGTCCATCGGTTCGCAATAAACTCAAAAACTATTGATCGGATTTTCATGCGGTTTTCATTCATAGACAGGGTGATTCATGTGGAAGGTTTAGGCATATAATTTGTAGCAATGCATAGTGGTATATTCTTCTTTTATAAATATTTAAAAATAATGGTCACGTATAATATCGTAACTGGAAAACTATTTAGACGAATACAAAGGTAATCCTCATCAACATAAATATGCTGGTGACGTTAATTACACCCGCGACGTTGGTTGATCAGAATTTAAAGGACTGCCATTAGAAGTTTAACTTTAAAAAAATCGACCAGGTCGCCTGTGTACGTTTAAGACAATGCGCAAGTCTGTTCTAGTACCGGCTGCGGTCTTTGTACACAGGTAAAGTCGTGTGTCGGCTTTAGCGACTAATCAAATCAAGAATACTTTATTCGATTTAAGCCTTAAAAAGGCGAGTATGCAGGCCAAAACTATCACCGGTACGGATAAACAACCCAGTCATCGAGAAGAACCGGCAATCGATGTGGTTGAACTATTAAATAAATGCATATTTAAAATACATTACACGTTACAATCATTTCTAGAGGATGCACAGAGAAGATTATATAATATAGTAGTCCGGTGAAGCTGTTAAGACCTTGCTGGGTCAATAGCGTAGTCAGTTCGAGAAAAAAAAAATAAAAAAAAAAAATTATATAATAGTTTTTCAACATAAAGGCCCGCTTGACATGGCGCTTATACTTACAGCCCGGCATATGGGTCATTTCGAGAAAATAAAGGTAAATATGCTTTGGCACTTTGTTGTAAAATCTAACTTTTTTTTTTCTCGAAATGACTACGCTATTGACCCATCAAGGTCTTAACAGCTTCACCGGACTACTAAGGCGAGCGCTTAAGGCACTCGGCCGATTTTATTATAGCAACCTGCTCAAGGGTGCACGGCACACCTCGGCTTGGCTGTTGCCTGTTGCATGCAAAATCGCGACCTATCTTAGCTAGCCTAGCTAACTGTTCATATATGTATGAGTTGTTGAACCGTATATGTTTACCAAGAATACACGCCTCAACAACTCCTTCATATATTTATTATCAGAGAATTAAGAGTTTTTCAGTTCGATAAAGGAAAAAAGTAAACCCTTCTACTTTCATGTGTAAGCGTGTTGGCCTGCACGTGTGTGGGGGTGATCGTGTAGTGTTGTAACAGTGATGTATATTTGTGTGTCACCGTATCGCGCAAGCAACGCACTCAAGGGCTCCCTACCGAGGGATCGAACCTAGGCTTGAGCCGCCGCCGTGCGAGGCCTAATCGGGTGTTCGGGAGCGAAATTAACCCCCAGACCACGGCGGCGTGATCTGTGGTTACGCGGGCGTGGGCGTGAACACGCTCTGTTTCGAGGGACAGGCTGGTACTGATCGTTCGCTGACGTGATTGGATCAGGAGGGTCGGTAAAAATGTGATTAAACCTAACACTATTACCTTCAAAACTGTTACTGGTTTTACTGATTCTGAAACATAGGACGATCAGTGTCATAGTTTCTAGTATTTAGGTCACACCGGTCTTTTACAAAATCCAAGTTTTTTAAGGTTTCTGCGGAGACATACAATACTAAGAATATTTTTAAACGTCAAACGTTCGCATTAATAATTTTAATTAATATCGAATCCTACTTCTGCAAATGCGATAGTATTTATCCCTCATTGTGTGCCTGTTATGTCTCGGCCGACTTAAGGAAAGGATTACAATGTATTATGCATTAAACGCATCGGCTGTGCCCGATTTTTGTGTATCATAATCACGTGCCAACTCGGTTTTCGTACGTGATACCAATATAAAATCGATTACGAACAATCGAATCGTTAAAGACCTTTTGTTGTTAACATTCGAAGGTATGTCATGTCGGATTGAGTATGTAGCAATTTTTTTCTTACAATTGCATGCATGCATGGGGTCATCGACCCGACGTAAGACATGTGGTGCGGACGTTTTAGACGTCTATTTCAGAGTTTATGTTAATGTGTTTTAGTAACCCGAATGGCCTTCAGTGATATTATGTTTTATTGTGCGATTTAACGCGCAGAACTCGAATAACTTAAATCAAATGATCCATTAAATAGAACGTCAAACGTTTACAAGCTCATGCCGTGATATTTGCAGATAGGCGTGAAGAATGAAATACCATATATTTCTTTCGATATTTTAATGTGAAACTTCTTATCTGTCTTCTAAAAAGTTGTATACACGTCATAAGAGCTTCAACAGCGCCTTGTTAAAACTTGGCTAGCTTATTTTTTTATTATTTTTGACGGCTGCCCCGTTAATCTCACCGAAAACCGATGTCAAGTAACAGTGCTTGCATTGTTGCGTTTCGTCCGGTCAGTAAGAGCGCCGGAAGCCCACGACCCCCCTTTCGTTTTCCTGCTTCCTTCTTTCCTCTTCTTTTTTTTCGAACTGACTACGCTATTGTTACCCAGCAAGGTTTTAATAGCTTCACCGGACTACAAAAAGTTAAATTCTACTTCCTCTCTTCCCCACCAACACAGGCTGGCAACGCACTTGCGACTCCTCTGGCGTTGCGTAATCACTTAACATCAGGTGACCCACATGTTCTTTTACCACCTATGATATAAAAAAAATAATTAATCCGCCCGTATCTAGGCAACATCACAACTATATCTTTTTCACCACCGATTTTGAGAATATGCCATCTTACTTCCACATTTTATCTAAGACAGTGTGGCGTTACAATATTACATTACGTATGTGTGCGTTGTCGTGTCATTTGTTTAGTCAAAATACTATGTAGATAACATATCTACAGCTTTCTAGTTATAATATTACTGGTGTAAAATGGATATTTACGTGAATAATATAATATGTAGAAATTCATCATGTGGGATAACCGAATATCCGAAAGATTGGGTGATGGTTCGCCATAACGGTGTCCGAACGTACACAAAAGAAGCATTATAATAGAGTAAATAACGAGCTATATATCTATTGATATGAGGGACCTTTTCAAAACGCTTTGTTAAATCGTAATTAACCGGCCGTGAGCACACAGTTTACCGATAGCAATGTTTTTTTTTATCAAAAACCATACACCGGAAATTAGTTTAAATTAAAATAGGTTATCTATATTCGCCTAATTTTAATTACTTATATGTTAAAAAGTTAATATATGCAAATACATGCAGCTCACTAAACATTTCCGGAATGAATGAAGGAGGGAAGGGAAAGGTGAGTCTCCGGCGCTCTCACTGACCAAACGAAACGCAACAATGCAAACACTGTTAAATCACGTGGGTGTTTCTGTGGGCCAAATGGTACTACCCTAAGCGAGCCGAGCCATTCATGCTGAAACCAGTCACAGCTTCATCGTGGCTCTACCACCTAATACGCTTGACATTCATCATCGCTTCAAATCAAATCTTTTAACTTCCATGCATTTCAATATCAATACACCAACGTCAAAAACATTTATGCCACTCCACCGTGTTGGTCTCAGCAAAGTGCATTACTCTTCAACAGATTCTTCTAGCATTTGATATCCTTGAAAGCGTAGATGATTCTAGATTTTTGAAGTCAAGAAGACGTAGCATGATGCCAGGTCGGGACATTATTCTGGATGACTCCTTATATCTACTTTTCTACTTTACCAAAATTCGATTAACCATCTAACCGTATTATGAGATCTGGCATTGTCATAGTGAAAGATGATACATTTTTTTTGGTTATTTTTACTGACTTCGTCAATAATTTCCGGCAAACAAATGATCGTGTATGAATCGCTATTAACTAAACAACTATCCAGCAAAGCGACAGCAGCTAGATGACCAAATTTATTAAAACAAGTAGCAAGCACCCGTTTACCGGCAGACCAAACAATAGCCATCTTAGTTGCATTCGGCTCATATGAAAAGACCCAAACAGTTTAATACTGTCTTTTTTTGGGATCGTAACGTAGTCCGGTGAAGCTGTTAAGATATTGCTAGGTCAATAGCGTAGTCAGTTCGAGAGAAAAAAAGGATCGTAACTATAAATTATGCTTAGTAACCTGTGACTACTACGTCCTAGTCCGGTGGTCGGCAAACTCGTCATCCTAAAAAGCCAAATAATACAAAAAAGTGAAGTTTATTCAAAGAGCCTTTTTTTAACTGAAGCTTTTCTTTATTAGAGACTTCTATAATCTATGAAAATGTTTATCATTAAACGTACAATCTTGAGGTTGCCTTTAGTATATTCGTACTTTTTGCATTCGACTAGCCATACTATTGTCGCTTTCAAAAAATTTACCTATTTTCTGTAAGTTTATAAACATATGTAGATATAAAATCCACCATATGACATTTCAAGATCCAACCAAAAACTCCATGTACACGAGGTAACTCATTGTCACAGGGGTACTCAATGTTTAAAATGGCTCTAAATAAAAAAAAAAAAAACAAGTGAAAAAATACATAAAACAAACGTCATTTAGAGGCCAAAGAATTCCATTTTCAAATGCAGCAATTCGTTGTTTAAATATTCTTAATGTAAATGGCCAGTTTGAGAAAATTTTAGTATGTTCCATCATTAGAATAAAATTGTCACTCTCGCGATTACTTTTTGGATTTTAAAAACAGTCTAATTATTTGCAACTGTCTCATAAATAGTTATATAATATCGCGATTTACAACATAATCCTTTCCTTTTCTACGATGGACGAACTTCTATTTTCCATTCGTTTTGTGTGTCAGAAACGTTGAACTAAAATTCGCCCTTGGTACTTTTACTTTCATCGGATCCAAAGAAGTATCTCAAAAATATAACTTTGTTTTTTCTTATTTCCTATACTTACCGCCGTAAAGATAACAAATATTCACAACACGTGGAATGACTGATAAAAACACCGAGTCTCTCAAGTTTTATTAACAAACGAGTCGTTTAGTTGAATGGCAATATTCAACTTAATTTCATTCCTCCGCCCTATTTGCGTACCTAAATATCGATACAGCATATGACTTACAACAACTCTTATGTAAAAATTCTCCAAACCGTTAAGGCTATTGAGCGTATTAAAGAGATTTACATAAATGTATTATAAAAACATAAAAAAGACATAAAAAAGATACAAGACACTATTGAGATTTTCTATTACAGCAAAGCATTTTAGTTAAAAAAGTAAAACAAAAAGCCGTCACGCGGTATATATTCCCAGGCGGTCACGTATCCAAATACCGACCGAGCCTGACGTTGCTTAACATCGGTGATCATACGAGAACCGGTTATTTCAACACGCTATCCGACACAGTGTATTCCTCCCACTACTTTTCGCCAAACAAAAATTCCACCGATCAGAATTTCTGATGAGGGATTATGATATTAATAAGGTATGATATTAATAAGGTAAAAACGAATAAAGAATATTATGCCGTCTACAGTGAAATATCTATAATTTATTAAACCGAATTTGCATAGTACAAACGGTTCCAACGTACCCCACCCGTGTACCTAGAACACAGTTATTATTACAAATCAACTTGTGAATAATCAACGAATCAGTTACTAACCTATTTCATGTAATTCGTTTTTAATTGTACGCAATTATGAGCTCAACGTTGGTTTCACTAACGTCGTTTAGGAATCCGTCGATGGAAACCGAATATTAAAATAAATTTTATAGTTACGTGTAAAAAACCTTTCACGGCGGACGGTACGAAACACGTGTTACGTAACGTAACAAGAGAGAAACGTTACAAAATTGGTGAATTTGATCGGAAAATGAGCTAAATCCAATTTTAATCATTTATATAATATTTGTAGTTTTTTTAAGATTTAAAGATTATACATGTACAATATTTGAAGATATTGAAATGTAACGTAAATTATTAGAAACTGCTAAAACTGGATTTAGCTTATTATAACATATGACCTCACATCTTGGTCTCGCCTCTCAGAAAACCCTTATTCAAACCACTGCTGTTATCCGCCTACATAAATCGATAATGTTTTAGTGAATAAAAAGTAATAAATAATAACCATACGATTCTCCAAGTTCAATGGAAAATACGATAAAAACAAATATCAGATATATCAGAACAATAAAATTTTACAACTATAATAATAATTTTAAAAAGTCCCATGAGAAATATTAGTACAACATATGCCTAGAAATTATAATTAAAAAACTGTAACGAAAGCCAGAGGACCATCAATAAATTACGTCTCATGCTCAGGAAGGAGAGGTCAAAAAATTTTACACATGGGAAGCAACACATAGACTTAATATCTGACCTATTCATCAAAATTATTTAAATTGCCTAACGACAGTTATTACAAAAACAGCAATCGAAATAATTTTAATTAGTTGTTGATTTTATAAAAATGATGTACATCAAAATATATAAATAATTATAGAAGTAATTTAACGTTTTCAAAATTTAAAATTGTATAAATTTTGACACCACATCAGGCAAGGTATGTGTCACAAAAATGTAATCATTTTTAACTACAAGGGGGCGTCAAAACATGAATTTTATGAAACGTAATTTATGGACGACATCCAAGATATGCCAATGAGACATAGATATTTTCATTCTAAAGAAACCTTACTTCTCTATAAACGTTTCGACATCCAAACAACATATAAAACTAACTAAAAATCAAAACGGAGTAGTGCATGTTGCAACGATTTTCGTAAATAACAAACGACTTTCAAAAATAATTAATTTTATATAAGAATTACACTTATAATAAATTATAAATAATGTAGGCCGTTAAGCGCCATTAACATTACCTTAATAGCTTTGGGGTCTTTTGATAAACTATTAATTTGAATAAAAGTTCAATTATCATGTATTTCGTAATATTTATATACACAACGCGCCATGTAGTTTGGGGTCGGAATTTAAATTTGAATATCTTATGGGATTTGTATACAAATGAATATATCAAAATTATAAAGCTGAAGAGTTAGTTTGGTTGAACGAGCCAATTCCAGAAACTTTTGGTCCGATTTGAAAAATTCAATGTTAGATAGCTCATTTATCAAGGAAGGCTATAGGCTATCACGCTAAGATCAATAGGAGCGGGATATCAACGAAGAATGTTTCAAAATCGAGTATTTTTAAAGTGTTAGCCCAGTGTAACAATTCCACGCGGACGAAGTCACGGGAACAGCTAGTGACATATAAAACACGAGAAGCGTATATCAAGTAAATGGGTACCGTATGTATAGCTGAACGGGCAGATAGTCAGATGTTCTGCCCTTTCCTGCGGTAACACAGTGCAGACCATAGAGTTCTAATTTGATGATTATTGTCCTTACATTTTTTAACCTGACTATGCTAGTGGCCTGACAGGCCTTTACAGCTTCACCGGACTACAACGTCTTTAGTCCTAAAACCTTAAACGAACATAATATCGCTTTGTATTTAGAAAAAAGAGTAACTCAAAATTTACGTTTTCCGGATTTTCACCAGAAAGTAAATTAGCGTTTTGAGTAGAATACGAACATTTCAACAGCCACTTTAACACGAACAAAACTACGAAAATAGATGACTGTTGTTCTCTTTCTGATTTAAGCGTGTGAAAAACTGTCTCTGAAGATAGTTAATAAAGTGAATTACTTAATGTGAAAAATTAAATAAGACAATATTTTAATAACAGTATTTATTTAATTTATTTAAAAAACGCGTTACTTCATTTTATAAAAAAATGTACTTCGTTTTTTCGGTAACATTGCGACTTCATTAATTCAGTCTCATGCTAATTATCGTAGTGCATTGCACTGTCAGTCCATCTGTATTGAAATTATTTTATAACATACTAGCCTCTGCCCGCGACTTCGTTCGCGTGGAATAGACACTTTGGGCTAACGTTAACACGCAACGGAAGCTCCTAAGAGAAAAAAGACCCCCGAATTTTAAACATTATTCATTGGCGCTCCGCACCTATTGGTCTTAGTGTGATGATATATAGTCTATAACCATTCTCGATAAATAAGCTATATAACATTGAAAGAATTTTTCAAATCGGACCAGAAGTTCCTGAGATCACCCCCCTTTTTTTTTAACGTGGGGAAATCCCTTATGGATTAGGGGGAGAAGGTGGGTTATGTCCGACTCGCACGGACTAAAACCCCACGGTGTACCGACCGACCGTAGTGTTGGGGCGGCAAAGGATCGTTCTAAGCTATTCCCCTTAGATAGCCGCCCCAACGGTCCGCCCGGCGGAAGGTGGCCGCCGGGCTCCTACCTATAGAGAGGCAGCTGGGTACACACCAGCTGCCTCCCCTCGTCCGCCGGACCTGTGCAATGAGGGGATGTTACCCCCCTACAACGTCACAAACTCACAAGCTTTACCTCTTTATAATATAATAAAATATAAGTAATAAGTATAGACATAGATTTTATAAAAAAGTTAATTGGCTACTACACATACATAGTTAATCAGACATGCACCTTACACACCAGGTGGAAGGGTTTACTTTTTTCCCTTATCGAACTGAATCGAGTAGGTTTAGTTTATCTCTTTTCGAGTTACATGTGTTTTTGTATCATGTAATTTTTAAATGTATGATCCAAAAATGGATACACGTATTAGCTTAGCACAGTTTAGCTAGGATAGATCGGGTTTTTCTAGGTAACGGCCAAGCCGAGGTGTGCCGAGCACCCTTGAGCTAATTACCAAAATAAAATTGGCTGAGTGCCTTAAGCGCTCGCCTTAGTAGTCCGGTGAAGCTGTAAAGGCCAAAGAATTAAGGCCAATAGCGTAGTCAGTTCGAGAAAAAAAAAATAATTGGCTACGAACTTTTTTTAAATTATTAATTTAAACGTGTTTGTTACAAATGATGATAATTTCTATGCGAACCAAATAGCAATATGATTAAGCTACTTATCCCTACTTTTAAAACAAATTTAGAGCACTTCATCTATTTTTAAGATAAATTTAAGTGGAACGTGTAAGGATGGTCAAACTTTAAACGCATTTTCCCACAAAGTGTGTTGTGTTATGTGTTATGTGATAAAACTATAAAGCATATTCTCGGCTAACATTTAGTATTTGTTTCATTAAAATCGGTTTACTCTGTCAAAAATTATTGCAGTTTTAATAACGACGCGATAGCAACGATAGCCACGTAGATATGTAAATGGACTTAATACATTCAGACGGTTTAACTAATCACTGTTTTTTTTTTTTTTTGCATTAAGTTCCACGCGGACGAAGTCGCGGGCACAGTTAGCCGTGAATATGACCTCAATCGGTCAAGGCGTGTAAAAGTTACATGATCACTGACAGACGTACCAACTATTATATACATGTATATAGATTTCATTACAGCAATGTGTTAATTTGTTTGGTTGTATATCTGATTGAAAGGCACGTAGCCGAGCTGTAGTCGTATGTATCTTAGATAAATGAGAAGTCAAGATTATACGAGTGAAGAAGCCAGTCTACGTCCACTAATTTGAAATGAAGACGATACTCCGATACCGCCATCCAGCGATGATATACCAGAACTATAAATTGTATTTATTTTATTTTTGGCAACTAATCTTCTAATACATTAGTACTGCTATTTTCGAGTAGCCATTACAAATTTCTAACGATCAACTACAAGATAGTGGCCGTCTTGTGAGAACTTTCCAGAAAGTTTTTTGTGGCAAGTTAGAATCCACACTCCATGGTTATTATTCATCAATTCACTTTTTTTTTATGCCAGAAAGGCAGCAGACAGGCTGACGGCCCACCTGATGGTAAGTGGTTACCGTCGCCTATGAACAACTGCAACACCAAGGGTATCGCTGTTGTGTTGCTGACCTTGAAGAGTGCGTTTCAGTCCCTACTTGTGCACAATAACCACACTATAATACGTGCACACCACCAATACTACAAGACAGAGTCAAATAACACAAGGCAATGAATAAAATATAAAATCCACTAAATGACACTCCAATATCACGCTAAAAACTGAACTATAAATTTGTTGACGTCTTAACCCCTGAACTGTCCAAACCCTAGCAGTATATACGGTCTATACATATGAATGTTCACCTTATGATGCTCCGAGTTGTGCCGTGCACCCTTGAGCATGTTACCTGAATAAAATCGACTGAGTGCCTTAAGCGCTCGCCTTAGTAGTCCGGTGAAGCTGTTAAGACCTTGCTAAATCAATAGCGTAGTCAGTTCGAAAAAAAAAACCTTATGGTGCTCTGATCAACATACTATTGGACAGCATAAGTTTAAAAAAAAACCGTATCTATTACAAAATGTTAAAAATTGGAATGAAAAATTATAATTAAAAAAAGATGTCTACATATTTAAAATCATGATCCGCCATTATGAGATTCCTGTCCTAAAAAAAATTGGCGAGGGTTTAAAGTATTGTAAAGTCAACATTTTTTTTAAATTGAGTCTTGTAAATACGAATTATGTTTACGTCAAAATCACTCTATACGTAGTATTTTAAAAAATGTATATCACATTCTCCTATCTGATTAGACCGCTGAAATTATCTGGTATATATAGTCTCTGTCCCATTCTTCGAGGATAACCTTGATAATTCAAATTAAATATTCACTTTTTCTATCACAAGATGCCGAGTTTTTTTATAAGAAAATCGTAAAAAGATTTTCAGTACCGATACAAAATACTCAAACACAGATCCAGAATATGTTTATTGAACCGATAAATCTATTCTCGAATGGGCGCAACGAATATCTAAAATTATTTTTAATGTACGGAACCCGCATTAAAATTTATTTGCGCTTAACGCATTTTTTATTATGAAGCTCCTCGGCACACAAGGTAACCTCTAAATTGAGATCGGTTTAATGATATACCTTTTGGATTCAATTGAGAGTTGCGCTGTTACCAAGCGTGGTGGCGCTTCAAGGCCGCCGGTTACGGAGTTACGTTCTTTAGTCCGTTAACAAAAAATGTATAGGTACACTACTTATCTACTTGATTTTTATATCTTTTTTGTTAATTTTATTTGTTAGATTTACATTTACGGACTATATATCTTATGCTTTCATAAATTTGAAGTAAATGAAAACCGTTTTTTTTTTGTTGGATTTTATCTAACAAAATTATATCAATCATTGTATACGACCGTCATTTTCAAAACTCGGTTCAATTTTTCTCGGAATGACTACGCTATTGACCCAGCAAGATCTTAACAGCTTCACCGAGCTACTAAGCCGAGCGCTTAGGGCATTCTGCCGATTTTATTTGACAACTAGCTCAAGGGTGAACGGCACAACTCGGCTTGGGCTGTAGCCTGATATGTGCAATTCGCGAACTATCTGAGCTGACCTAAGCTAACTATTCATACATATATGTGTTTTTGGAACATTTATGTGTAACAAGCATACATATCTCAACAACTCCTATATATATTTCGTATCAGATAATTTTCTAAATTATTTCAGTTCGATAAGGGAAAAAACAAAACCCTTCCACTTTCATGTGTAAACGTGTATGCGTGCACGTGTGTGGAGGTGATATGTGTAATGTTGTTGCAGTAATGTAAGATTTTGTGTTATCGCGCGAGCAGCGTACTCAAGGGCTCCACGCCGAGGGAACGGACCAAGGCTTGAGCCGCTGCCGCGGGGGGGCCTAATCTGATGAAACTCACTGACCTAACGAAACGCAACAATACAAGCACTGTTACTTCACGTAGGTGTTTCTGTGGGTCGGGTGGTAGTACCTCGGACGAGCCGCCGAGATCAGTTATAGTTTCAACGTGACTCTAACACTACTAAAATCATACTAACATATCATTCGAGACATCAGACAGATTTTTTATAATATATTTAACAATTAGCGTTATATTTTAACAAATTCAAATAATAACTTCATACACTTATATTGCTATGAATCTAATACCTTTAAACGAGC
This sequence comes from Antheraea mylitta, assembly GCA_014332785.1. Lineage (NCBI taxonomy): Eukaryota > Metazoa > Arthropoda > Insecta > Lepidoptera > Saturniidae > Antheraea > Antheraea mylitta. Next base: position 13,183,259 of record JACEII010000004.1, on the reverse strand, counting down.
AATTCTTGTATATTTTTATATTTGTATATATTCAGGATCTCGGAAACGGCGTCATCTATTTCCATGAAACTTAGTATGTAAGTAGTTTCGGAGACGATAAATCGATCTATCTCTAGATCTAGCTTTTTATTTATAGTAAACTTTTTTAAACTGAATTTTAGGCAATGAAATAATATAACCAGAATATAAAGGTAAATTTCGCTGCTGTTGTCAAAGCAAAAATAGCTCAGATGGAAATCGGTTGCATCGAAAATCCGTAACCTCAGTTCGAATCCGAGTGGCAGCAGAAGAGATATGTTTTTTTTAATAGTTTATTTGGACTTTAAAATGTTTTTTAAAGAGCCGAGCTAGGCTCGGTCGCCCAGATACTTATTCTAATGTATAAACTGTAGTACTGTATAGTTTCAAAAATCCTTTCAGTAGTTCTTGCGTGAAAGAGTAAGAAACATCAATAACATAGAGTAAACGAGACGTACTGAAAGCTGGCACGGATGTACGAAACGATTAATCAAACCCACAGCAAAAAAAAATGGTAAAAAAAAAATTAAGCCAATTCGGTTTACTTCAGTAATATATCTGAACTACGTATATATTTTTTTCAGTAAAATTCTTAAGACTGAATGAGTGACGTCATATTACATCGATGTATTCAGAAAAAGCATGAAATTTTACATACGAATAAAACAGGATTTAAAAAAACCAAAGCTTAAAGTAGTGTTTTTTATAACACAACTCCCTTCAAACAGTCAAAACCATTTATGAACAACATACCGATTATATTGACCCAGAAGCATTGACATATAACAAACCCAAGACGCACAGTCTCGAATAAAAGTAACTCTCAAAATCGGCCGCAAAATTCCCCATTATACAAACGTTGTTATAGTTATGCGATAAACTTATGATTTTACAAATCCAACCTTACCTGAATGATTTAAAGTTGTTTCTACAAGGACGCGAGACTATTTGAAATGGCTGCATAATCCCAAATTATGCACCCATTTTTGTGTGCCGAATGTGGGACGATAAATGTGCAACTTAGGTTTTTGTACATCAATGCCCAGCAGAAAGGTCCCGGTTGAATGCTGTATCTCGAAAACATCACCGTTTATTACGACTATGGGTTTTTATGACTAAACATGACCAGTTCCTTCGATGTCGTTATAAGATCCTGACTGTGTAATAAATTATATTTTCACTACTTACTCTATTCTGCACGACTATTCTATTATGTACTATTATTTTATGTTACAAATAGAAAATGTGTACCAATTTTTATTTATTATCATAACAAGATTTTTTTAATTGTAGTACGACCAAGTACTATGCCTGATGGTAAGCATAGTACAATTCAAAAACAATGGCGACCACCGAGAGATAGATTATCCATGACCGGTCGCTGCTGTCATGCCGGTCTGTGTAAGTGTCTCTTCACGTTACGCTTAAAGGACCCCTGTTATAGGAAGGAGGGAGTACACTGGCCGGGAGATTGTTCCACAGTTTCACGGTACGGCAAAGATATGACAATGCGAACTTTTTAGTTCGTGCCCAGATACAATTTACCGTAAAACTGTGGTACGAAGCCCAATGCGTGTAGTTTGGTTATGGAAAAGGGAGGAAGGGATTAAATTAAATAACTCGTCGGAGCACTCGCCGTAATACAGACGGTACTACTCAGTGAGGCTACGTCCCTGCGCAACTGAAGCGGTTCTATATCTAAATTCAAGTTATCAATTAGCGCTGCAATGCTTCAATTTCTACATCGTTTAACTGACATCCATCAAAGTAGGTAAGTGAATATACTCAAAATAGAGAATATAAAATACATTGGAATAAAATACAGTAGAACCTAATGTAGAAAACAGTGACTAGAAAAGAGTAACGTCACCTGAATGTATTAAGTCTAATTACTATCTATTATCTCTCGTACTTAATTCGCGTCGTCGTTAAAATTACAATAACTTATGATAGACCGAATCGATTTTAATTGGAACGAGAGTAAATGTTACTCGAAGATACGCTTTATGATTTCATAAAAGGGTTTTATCATGAACGCAGTACTTTGGTGGTGATACGTCTACAAACAAACAGACAGGCAGACAGATAGACAGACATTTCTAAGAATTATTGTCATGTATTTTATTACTTTTTTTTTACTAGGGAAAATCCTGCATGGGATACCCTCCCACTGCCGGGGGACAGTGAGAGGGTTATGGCGAACTGCTAGTGGCTAAAACACCTAGGCCGCTTGTGCGCGTATGTGGACCAGGGTAACCGTCTCTCGCTTGGGTCACCCGTGGATGTGCGGACGGGGACTATCATCTCGAGAGAGTTTATTCCTTTCCCTATTGAAGCTGCGGCTAACCGTGTTTCACATCACGGAAACTCATTTGCGGTTATAGACGCCCCCGCATCTATCGCCTGGAGCTGGCTCAAGAGACCTTTGATGAAATTCACCACCGCCTCTTCGACTTCTGCCTCTGGTCACAGTATAAATATGAGACACATTAAGGAAACTACGAACAAAAGCTCGAAAACGGTACACTCACACAAACACGCTCATCGACTAGAGGTTTTGAAAAGAATTCTATGGACAGCACTGCGAGGTTCGCTTAGCGGTCATGTCGATGCGCATGTTTGTGTTAATGTGCCGGTGCGAGCGTTTATAGGGAGTTTCCACACTGTCTGTTATGAGAACTGTGCTCTGGTTCGCCTACGTCGTATCATAGGTGCATTAGTGGCCCTCTCTCTTTCACTTTCCGCTTCATCTTTTTGAGAAAGAATTCATTTTATTACCTGTATCATTTTTTACAACAGCGTCTAAAAAGTACATACACGTTATATTTGCATTCTTATTATATGTAAAGAATATCATATAGATTTCAAATTTCGTTGAAAGAAAATAATCCCCAGCGCGAACGTTCCAAATTTTCATGCGCATCATGAGAATTGCTCAAAGTTGGCCGCCGCGAATTTATGTCTATTCTGGTATCGGTTTAATAATACCTTTTGGAATTAAACGGGGAATGACGCTGTTGCCATCCGCTGTGCCACGGCAAGGTCATCTCGAGTATTTCATTAATAAATCCAACGGCCAGAACTACTTTGTCCGTTGTAAACGTATTGATTTCTACGTAATCTTTCATACGAGCGTGGTTTAATGATATTAAAATACAAAAAACAGTATCGTAAAAACACACGATAGAAGTGAATTTTGATATTACAGAGAAGCATTTTAACATAAAGAAGTCAACAATATTGTAGTTCGCGTCAAACTTTTTGGCCGTTCTGAATACAGCCGTATAGGCTTGTGAATAATTTCATTAAGAGTTTAATACAAAAAAAGTAAAAGTAGTATTATATTTATTTATCTACAAGTTTTCTCGATGTTATACGTATAATAAAATATCTATTATTACGTAAATTTATGATCTACGCAGCTATATTCAGGGCGGACAAAAAGTTTGGCGCGGACTATACGCGGTGTATCCACGCGGTCACCTATCCAAATACTGACCGCGTTCGACGTTGCTTAACTTCGATGATCGGACGAGAACCGGTATTTTCAACATTGTACAGACAAACACACAAAAAGGTAGCGGATTAGAATATTCAAAACACTTCCATAAGTAGTTTCATTTCAAAACATGCGACAATCGAAAGGTGAATAAGAATACACACATCTTCATACGGCCAAGAGCGAGGTTTAGATTTTTTTTAATTCATGGCAAGATACCCTGTAGTCGTTATTGCTCCATAAAACGTACACTATATACACGTTAGATAATGTAATGAGTAATCCAGCTTTCATTCAAGCAACTACCTCACATTTTAAACACCAAACGAGTATCGTGCAGCGAAACGGGTAAGCGCTTAAAAAAGAATTAATTCCCTAACTTACCAAATTGCTGTTGAAGTATAAATTGTTTCTATTTTAATGACTTACATTTATTATACCGATTCACTGTAGCCTATTATTACTATTATCAAATCAATACTAATATAATAAAGAGGTAAAGTTTGTGACGTTGTAGGGGGTAATCTCAGGAAGTGCCAGGTACTTCAGAGTTCCAACAAGACGGCGGCCCCTTAGTTTGAACTTTCCATAAAAAATCCTGACAACTAAGAATTCATACCTCTTATTATTTTCCATTTACTTCACTTAAGCACAATACCCTTGTTATATTAAGCAAGATGCCATCAATATTATACAGTATAGAATCAAATAACGCAAGATTATAAAATAAAAATAAAACCCAGTACAAACTCAATAATCTATAAAATTAATTGTTTTTTTTTTAACTTTTTAAAGCTACTACTATATGCGTATCTTTTAAGCCTAATTTCGTACTTTCTGTATTTCCTCACTCATCATTCTACCAAGATGGTGACTCCCTTTTTACCTTAAGTTTGTCATCGTATCTTCGAAAATACTTAACCAAATTTGAGAATACTTTTACCAGACGATTGAGACAATGACTAAGTTTGAGTGATCATCTAGATTAGCTATACTCAACCAGAGGCCCGCGGGTCACATGCGTTCAACCGGGTCTTTATAGTTGGCCCACCAGATAACACTTTCAGTTCAATTATTTTAAATTTCGTGCCCACCAGAAAAACTATGAGTACACTAAGTAAATTAAATATATCCCAGATAACCGGACCGCAGTGCGTTCCAATTGGACAACCATTTTTCACTTCATTAATACGTTATTAATTTAAAATTACGTTTTTTCATTCAACACCTAAAGATTACCACAATAAAATTATTAAATAATAGTTAACTATCAATCCAGATAAAATATGTTCACGTGAAACAACAAAACAATTTTTACGAGGACAAAGCCGTTAGTATTGACTAGTTTAATAACGTTTTTAAACTTCAAGACCTGTTTCAAGTTATAAATCGGTCAATTTATACATTGAGATCAATTCAAAGGTTTCTTTGGTCGGTTATTCTGTTGTAATTCGATCAGACAGACGTGCCGAGGTCATAATTTGTTAAGTCACAATGAAGAAAGAATCAAACTGTGTATTTTAAACTACTATAGATGCACGTTGAAATAAGCAATTACAAAGCAGTCCTTAAAATAGCAACGGAGCCAAATTCCCTTTATTAAAAACGCTAGCAACAACATTTGCTGCTTATTCCACCACATTTTTACCAGCGTGAAAGGATTTTGGCGCTATTTTTTTAAACGAGTTTAACTTTCGCTATTGTTTTGCCTAAATCTTTTTTTTTATCCATCCGTTTTAGAACACGTCACCATATTAGAAATCTTAATAATCACTAACATTATTTAATACTAAGGTGGATGCTACTATGCACTTCCGCCTGGAATTGATTGACCACTACTAAATCTAACTACAGCAAAAAGAAAATCAATTATTAATAAACATATATTTTGTATATATTAATTATATTTTGTATAATTAAAATAAATATAATAATAATTAATAAATTAATTAAAATATGTTTTAGATTGACGCGTAATCTCAACAATCGATTACACGTGTTCGCTCCGTCACGGAGCATCATCAGATCGATGTTGACTCGTCCGTTGCGAGCGGGCGGGAACATTATTTACTTTAACAATAAGGTTCACTTTGAAATTTTGAGATCTTTGTATGTATGTATTCTTGTGTGGTTTAACTCTATATTTTGTGATATATGTGGTGTTATAGATATTATAGGTTTGTTACTGTGCACAAGTGAAGTGGATAGAGATTATAACACGGAGCTTGAATTTTGAGATGCAAGAAAAACTCCATAGAGACCCTTTACAAGGGAGCGTAATAATAAATCGTAAAGCCTTGCAGACCGTATAGTAGGTAGAGTATGTTATTTACAAACAATTAAGTTGAACACTGAATATGCTATTTTTGGCAAAATGACTACTGATATCGTAATAACAAGTGACATAATTAAAATAGTATTAAATTCGAATATGTTTATTTATTATAAGCATTACAGTGCGATTGTACTTAAGAATCCTTCAACTTAATTATGTTTGGGAGCACGATGCCGTGCCGTATGGAACAAATATCACGATATACAATTGTACATATGTATGTATAAAAGTAACGTAAACTAAATATATTTTATTTAAAACAAAAAAGAATACATGATATGTATTTTTTTTCCTCGAACTGACTACGCTATTGACCTAGCAAGGTCTTAACACTTTTACCGGACTACTAAGGCGAGCGCTTAAGGCACTCAGCCGATTTTATTTTGGCAACCAGCTCAAGGGTGCACGGCACACCTCAGCTTGGCTGTTGCATGCAAAATCGCGACCTATCTTAGCTAACCTAGCTAACTATTCATATATGTATGAGTTGTTGAAACGTATATGTGTACCAAGCATACACGCCTCAACAACTCCATATATTTATTATCGGAAAATTGGGAGTTTTTTCAGTACGATGATATATATAACATAAAATAAGAAATGAAACATTGCAAGATATTAAAATTTTGACATGGTATTGCTATAATGACTTAGAATTCTAAGGAAGGTGGTCCTCCGGCGCTCTCACTGACCGCACGAAACGCATCAATGCAAGGACTGTTACTTCACGTGGGTATTTCTGTCAGAGGGTGGTATTACCAAATCATACTGAAACCAGTAATAGCTTCAGCGTGGCTCTACCACCAACTTCACGATGTTTTCCTTCATCGGAACCTCCGATTCAGTCATAAGGAATCGAACCTACGTCCATCGACGTTGTGCTGAACACGTTATCAACTAAGCCATTAAATATACATACATACGAATGGTACTGCAAAAAAAAACCGGGTTGTTGGCGTGGCGATTGTTTGAGACGTGGCGACACGATACCATGCGCAAGCGACTGTGTGTAATCTCTCTTGCCGTACTGAGCTAGCATAACTATAGTGTAATTTGAGAACATTTCAATGTTTCACATCTGCAAGGCGTCCCATGCATGTTTATGCATGCAATAATGTTTTCTTTATTTAATGGTTTGAGTAAGTAGAAATGGCTATATCTTTTATTATCGTCGATTGATTGTTTAGTATTTGCTGCTGCGACATTCAATTTATGTGGAAGAGTGCAGCGGAAAAACATTTGTAACTCTTCAGCAACACCCCGAGGAGCACGTGCAAGTGAATGTGACATACACTTCCTGCGGACGCGAGTTGCATCAGCAACATTTAAAACATTAAAATTGTCTCCTAAATGATTTTACCACGAAATGTCTCGTGATTAAACTGCTATAACAATTGAATATTCTAAAGAGTTACGAATTAATGTCGGGTAAATCAAATGTACTGAACCGATACGGTCACGTCCGTTGCCAACCGAAACAGTCAGTCAAGGGCGACTGTCGTACGGTTGGAAAATATTAATTTCAAGATCTGATAACTGTGTTAAATGCAGAGTTTTTGACGGGATCTTGGTATATCATGTGGTAAATTCTATAATTTATTCGTAACTAGCTGTGACCCAGACTTTGTCCGCATGAAACTTGATGTACAAAATAATAATTAATAAGATCATCTGAATATATTAAGTCCATTTACTTATCTACTTTTTACTAGTACTTTAGTCGCGTCGTCATTAAAATTACAGTAACTTTTGATAGAGTGAACCGATTTTAATGAAACAAAGACTAAATGTTACTTGAAGATATTTATGAGTTTCTTGAAAGATTTTATCGTGAACACAGTCTTTTAGGCGTGATGCGTGTTCAAACAAAGATATGGACAATTTTATCTAAAAACGATTGAAATGTATTTTATTTTTCCTAGGCCCCTGTAACAATTTTTTTAATAAAAAAAAAATACAGACACATTCTATTAACATTCTTATAACATGTATAAATATTTTTAATTTTTATTTGACTTGGACTCGATATTCGACTCTATATTTTGTCATATTGGCGGTGTTTTACGTAGTATAGTGCACTATACAACGAAGAATGGATTAACTTGCTAAATAAGGCTCGTACCTAACGCTGCGCGTTATAAAAGACGTTCGCGACACATTTTTACCGACCCTCCTGATTCAATCACGTCAGCGAACGATCAGCCCCAGCCTGTCCCTCGAAACAGAGCGTGTTCACGCCCACGCCCGCGTAACCACAGATCACGCCGCCGTGGTCTGGGGGTTAATTTCGCTTCCGCACACCCGATTAGACCTCCCACGGCAGCGGCTCAAGCCTAGGTTCGATCCCTCGGTAGGGAGCCCTTGAGTGCGTTGCTTGCGCGATACGGTGACACACAAATATACATCACTGCTACAACACTACACGATCACCCCCACACACGTGCACGCTACACGCTTACACATGAAAGTGGAACGGCTTTTTTCCCTTATCGAACTGAAAAACTCTCAATTTTCCGTTAATAAATATATGGAGGAGTTGTTGAGGCGTGTATGCTTGGTACACATATACGTTTCAACAACTCATACATATATGAATAGTTAGCTAGGTTAGCTAAGATAGGTCGCGATTTTGCATGCAACAGGCAACAGCCAAGCCGAGATGTGCCGTACACCCTTGAGCTGGTTGCCAAAATAAAATCGGCTGAGTGCCTTAAGCGCTCGCCTTAGTAGTCCGGTGAAGCTGTTAAGACCTTGATGGGTCAATAGCGTAGTCATTTCGAAAAAAAAAAGCTACAAAAGCTCCCTAGAAAGTTCTAACACGACGACCACCATCTTGTTAATTCACTGAAATGATCGCAAGAAACTTTTAATATAATTGCCTACTCGACGATGACAGTAATAATCTACTAGAAGATTGTGTGACAATAAAAAAAAATTGAGCCGTCACGGGACGCCTGGCAGATGTGAAACATCGAAATTGTTTTCTATAAATTACATACATAAAAGAACAGATTACGGCAAGGAATCAATTATGGCAAAATGAGAAGATAAAGTTAATAAAATTACCAATTAGTTCCATAAAATAATGACTGTTTATTTATTTTGTTACATAAATATTCATTTTTATTAAATACAAAAATTAAACTAGGCGTCGCTCTGGGCGGTGTGTTTGGCGATATCTATTAAAGGGCGCTAAGTGACAGGAACAAGTGGCCTACAAGATAGGGTTGCAAATTATTTTTTTTGTATCTCATTAATAGTCCAATGTTCGTGTTTTGCGTCGCCATGCCAATAATCATGTTTACCTTCCCCCTATAGATGTTTCACATAAAAAAATAACATAACGGGACATAAATAGGGATCCTAGTTATCGATTTTAAAATGCTTTGCCCGAGAGTTGACGTACAAACTTCAATGGCCGTAATAATGTTCAACGGTCATCAATATTCATAGAGTACGCAGGCCCCAATATGGCGAGTCAACCCTGGAGCGAAGCTGGCCAAACGTTCGTCGACAGTTTATTATACGAAGAAAAAAACAAGATCTTGTTAACTTCTCGGGGAACTAGTCGAGCAAGTGACTCCGTTCGACGCGACCACTGAAGAGAACAAACTGTAAAATTTTATCATCAAGCCTTCATCTTTGACACCGACGTCGACACAGATTACAAAATCTCCATTTATACGTGCGTGTATCAGACTAGCTTTTACTCGCGACTTCGAAAACACAGATTTTGAATTATTGGCGGGATCTTGGAATGTCATATAGTGAACTTTACATTTTATTCATAATCTTATGTTGATTGGCGCTATATTGTACATTTTTTTTTCTCGAACTGACTACGCTATTGACCTACCAAGGTTTTAACAGCTTCACCGGATTACTAAGGCGAGCGCTTAAGGCACTCAGCCAATTTTATTTTGGCAACTAGCTCAAGGGTGCACAACACACCTCGGCTTGGCTGTTGTCTGTAGCATGTAAAATCGCGACCTATCTTAGCTAACCTAGCTAACTATTATAACTATAAATGTATGAGTTGTTGAAACGTATATGTATACGGAAATTTTTAAGGAAAATCAAAAAGTAGAGACACGTCGGATTTAAATCTAATACCTTTAAACGAGAAATTCTTGTATATTTTTCTACATTCAGGATCTCGAAAACGAGGTCATCAAATTCCATGAAACTTAGTATGTAGGTAGTTTCGGGGATGATAAATCGATCTAGTTAGATTTGATTCATAGAAAACTTTTTTATCTGAGTTTTCAGGCAATGGAAAATATAGCTAGAATATAAAGGTAAATTTCGCCGGCGCTGTCAGAACAAAAATAGTTCAGATGGAAATCAGCTGCTTTGAAAATCCGTCTAACCCCAGTACAAATCCTTTTAAAAGCTTTTTTCTTGTAAAAAAAAATGCTAATTTTGTAATGTAAGCCTAACAGTTTATTTTGATTTCAAAAATGTTTTCTAAACAACCGAGCTAAGCTCGGTGGTCCATGTACTTATTATATGTATCTTATGTAATTTGCCTGTATTTTTTGTAATATCGGTGGTATTTTACGTAATGTAGTTCTATTACTGTGCATAAGTGAAGTAGACGGTACATAATATCACGGAGCATGAAAATTGAGATGCCAGAAAAACTCCCCGTTAAATTCCAATAAGGGGTCTGTCATTTTGTTGAACATTGAAATTATTGCAAAACAAATAATATTAATATCCTACTCGACAATGTTAATAATGATCTAGAATATTAGCTGTCAAAAGTACAACAAAGATAAAAAAAAAAGAATAGATGATAGCATTTCAATCATTGGTTCTATTACTGTGCATAAGTGAAGTAGACGGTACATAATATCACGGAGTATGAAAATTGAGATGCCAGAAAAACTCCCCGTTAAGTTCCAATAAGGGGTTTGTCATTTTGTTGAACATTGAAATTATTGCAAAACAAATAATATTAATATCCTACTCGACAATGTTAATAATAATCTAGAATATTAGTTGTCAAAAGTACAACAAAGATAAAAAAAGAATAGATGATAGCATTTCAACCATTGGTATATATAAAAAAAAAGATGATAAATGAATTAATAATCCGCTCCAACCCCGTTTACTAATAATAGTTACATACAAACCGTAACTAATAAAATACAAGAATATTATATTGTGTATACAAATCACTCGCTACCTACTTCCTACAAAACTGGATTCTGTATCGAACTGGCCGCGTACTATTGCTGCCGTGTGCCTACTAGAGACATCTAACGGTTCAACACTGCACTAAAATAATATTCATCCTCATTTTTATTTCGAACTTTTGTGTAAAAAAAAAGAAAAACGGCAATCGAATAACAGGCGATGTAAATACAAATTCTAATACAATTCTTAGTTATCGTCGCACGCAATATGTGTCATCGATGTAATAAAAAAAAACAAGATATATTGTAGTCATAATGCAATCGAATTTGATAGTATGTTTGATATTAAAACCTTATTTTAGCTATTTTGCCGGGTCAACGACCTGATAGAGCTACATTATTACAAGTGAATTTTTTTTATACAAAACGTGTAGTAGTATTAATATTCGTCCAGTAGGTCAGGCAAAGGAATGAATCCATACTGCCAATTCTGAAGTCATTAAAGGTAGTTATCATGTATTCTTTATTCAATTTTCTTCTGAGTTACAAGATATGCTATATATATATGTCCGTCTCCCCCAGACTATACTTTCGCCAGTCAAATGTGTGGCTCTGGCAAACATCTGAATTTTGTCTAGACAATAATTGATACATCAGACTATATACTATTCTTTATCGCAGGTATAATTTATTAAATACTATAGATATATCAATCTTAAATAATCATGACAATTCTTAAATCATGACTTTCTGTAACTATGCAAATATTATTTTGTTTTTACACGATCTATATGAAAATAGTAAACCCCACAGTGAACATTCTAATAAAATGATTAAATAAAGGTTTTGTAGGCAGAGTTACTTTTTACATAGACAATTATGGTTTAATATTACAATTTTAATCCTATATGCCATACAACATAGACAATTTTCAGAGTTTCTTTTGTGTCTAGACTACAAGTTTGTATCTAGTTTACATGTACTATAAGCCAAAAAAAGCCCAATAACATTATAAGATATACACAGTGATGCTAAATTAACTATTGCTAAATATAACTGCAATATTAATTATTTATCCAGTATATTTTCAATTTTTTCTACACCAATAAATAGTTCAAATTAATGTAAAGAATTAAGTAAACTTATCACAGGATTGAGTAATAAATAATATTTCTTTTCTCTTCAAGCCCTACATCATAGGAAACTTTACAAACATACATTTTATACCATGATGATAGCAAACAAGGATGCAAGCTGCCTTATGTTATGCAGTCACCACAGCCTACAAACACTTTTAACATCGGAGGTGTAACATGCATGTTGCAGACCCTTTAATGTCCTATTTACTATCACCTCGAAGAACTCCATACTGTAGTCCCAAGTACATTTTATGGATGCAAAATACCACCCAGACTTGGAACAATAAATTATGGAGCATAATGTTACATGTAGCATTTAAATCCATAGTGCTGAGAACAGTCAACATTCATAACACTGTGTTATCTATGTGTACATGTTTTTTTTTTAAATGTTTTAAATAACTGTAAGAAATAAATATACATTCTTGAGAATACAGTGTCAATTCTGACTGGCACGGGAAAAATTATATTTTTTCCCTCTATATATTTCCTTATGAATAATTAAAATAAAACCACAAGTGTTGATATAAATACAGGATGCTAGCACGGAGTGTAAAAATTCCAAGAAATACAAAAATTTTGTTAAATGTTTATCCCGAGAAATCAAATCAAGGGAATTACACACAACCGATATAATAAATATATCAAACATCATTTGTCTCTTTTCCACTACTAATTTTACCTGTTTAGTGTATTGCCACTTTAAGCATTTTAAATTGGGTTAGAAAAAAAAAATTTGATATCTTAGTATTTGTATTGAATGGACATCAAAAAAGTCAATTAGTATTGACTATAGTATTTACTATTTAGAGATAATATACATAATTTTGAACAACTTAGAGTAAATAGAAATTAAAAGAATCATGGAATGTTTAAGCCATTGCAAATATTAATTTAAGAAATGTTTACTTCCTATATTAGTAAATCTTATGATTTAAGCACTACTTCTAGAATGTTATTTTAAATAACTTGTTTAAATATGTATAATATTTTTATTATGTTTTGATGTATCCATACTCATAAAAGTTCCTAGATAAAATTTAGTTCAAATAAAATGTTTTAAATATCTTTTTTCTTTAAGTTAAAATCAAGGTTAACTTGAAAGTCTACTGGAATGAAATTAAAAATGTGTTTATTGTAATTTTGAAGTCCATGAGAAAAGGTAACATTCTTATAACAAGTTAAATTTTGGATAGGTATTGCCATTTGTCAGTCAGTCAGGTCAGTATGAACAACATTATATTACATAATATTAATTAACATGTAAAACTAAATGTTAATATAGTAAATCACAAAAAATAACATATCGAGATAATCATATTACATTGAAATATTGAATTAAAATGACAGATTTATGATTTTCGTGTCATAAATTATAAAAATTAACAAATAATAATCATTCGATATTAAATTTTAAAATTTATGATATACAGAGCACAGGTTATATAAAATATTCATGAAATAATGCAGGTATCAGAATATAATATGAATTCATGATCAAGGTGAAAGAAGTCATTAAAAAGATTTATATGAAAATTGTGAATTAATGACAAACTCCCATGTATATTTAATCAGATTATTACTGCCCACATGTGGTTTCATATATAATTGTAATGAAAATGTATAAAATACCATTTTAATAGTGGTAAACATAATATAAACCCTATAAAAACCAATATCTAATTACATGGAAACTAATATACAAAGATGAACCACAAAAAATTAACTTCAAACACTAATAAAAATTGATTGCATATGATAGAAACATCCACTACATCACTATCAGACAGTTACTATGTGCCCACAATGAAAGATGTATACCATGTAAACCTATGTATACACAACACTTATAGGTTATGTAGCTTGTTGCCATGCGAGATTTTAACACTACATAATCAGATAAACGCTTAGTATCATTACTTGATTATACTACATACTATTTATGTAGATTCTTTATAAATTTTATGTGTTTTATACGAGATTTTATAGCCAGATTCGGGCGCTTTTGTATTATTTCCCGTCGGAGACCTTGTGACCCTACCGAGACTCGTCGGATGACTTTTTTAAACACGCACTACAGTAAATTTTAACGTAAATGAACATTTTAAATGCCTACCTCGCCTATTATACGAGAAACGCAGAATTTTCAATAGAGCTTCAAAGGCGTATTATAATTTATAGGTTATGAACTGAACATAGGCTCTTGAACAAAAATGACGATATAAAACTTTCTGTAAATTTTTATGATCGTATCAAGACAAGAAATCGCCGCTAATGTTCCTTCGACCATTGTGATCAAGGAACGGGACCTAAGCCGAGGAACAGTATACATACCCCGAGATCGATCTCCCGCTCCTCTCCAGCGTACAACAATTACACACAACACAAAAGGATACAAGCTAAGTCCAGGTTGAATCCGTGCTTGGTGTAGCGTATCCGACGCTTGCTGACTATGCCCTTGAGCGGGTTGGTCATCTTTATGTTAGACATGGAATTGGCCATGGCTGAGATGTGACCGACACGCCGCGGCAGCAGTTCCGCCGCCGCGCCCTTAGCGAGCCCGCCCGGACCGGGTGCTGATCGCTTCTCCGGGGCCTTCCGCTCGCGCCGCCGGCAGCTCACGCAAACACCCATAAAATAACCTCCGCCGCACGGAACGTGCCCCGCTCATCGGGCCGGCGGCGGAGCGCGAGCGGTGCTCCTGGCCGCTCAGCTCGCGCTCGCCATCCACCACCGCCGGACCCGCTGCGACCTCCACCGCCTCCACGCCGTCTCGTCCGAATCGACACCACCACTCTGCACCACAACCACTATATCAGCATAACATCACACTCGCTCGCGAATCTCAACCGTTAGCCGTTCACGCTTCACGACCGAACAAAAATTTTTATCTCGCGCGAATGGCGTCCATCCTCCGTTTGAACTACACTAGTGGAGCACTCAACACAGCCGCGACTCGCGAGTTGAGGAGAAACAGTTGCACAAGAAATAAAGATGGTTCTACTGACTGACAGCCGATGTCGGTCTTACATCCTACTCACGCGGTCACAATTCTCTCGTGTGTGACTGAGACACAACACACTGTTCAACCTTATTTCACTGATGGTAGCATAATGTACTCTGTGGTTAGCTCTTTGTTCATATTAGTTACCATTTTGTGTCGCTAGGTAGCACTGTTCGTACTCAGGGTTGCCGCCAGTTTCAAGTAAAATGAATGAATTATTGTTAGAAATATGTATTATGCACATATTCACAATATAATGTTTTAATAATTATTACATTTTTTTTTCTATAGAATATAAAATTCAAAAAAATCGAAGTGTTTTTTTTTCGTTTCGAAAATTTTAGTGATTATGCGAAACAACAGATGGCGTTAAATTTAATTCTCTTGAGAAATGATTATCTCAGCGGCAAAATTTAAAAGATCAGTATTATGATACCTATCTACATGTTGTATCCCTTTATCTATGATCAACACACATTTTGAAACATTTAAATTATGTTTAATAGACAACACACTATACTTTTAACGTAAGTATTAAATCTGAATTAAGCTCACCAATATATTTTGTTTATATTTTAACTTATATGATTTATACTAATTTATCTACTTTTGTCTATTGCCAAAATGGAGTTTATTTTGGATTTTAATATTTTTTTACCTAACGAAAACTAAATCACAAGATGAAATAAACACATTCGTCATCATAATTAAATATATTAGTTGTTTATAGTTTTGGGGCGTGGTCAATGTGATGTTATGATAAAATCCAACACTGACTTTGCAACCGTAACTTTTAATATCCACTTCTTTTGTCGAGGAAAAATTTGTATATATATGACATCGAATATGTTGCTGTTTTTCCTAAAAGGCCAGAGACAATTTTTATGGCCAGCACGCTACACCACCCCCCTACGGAGTAAAGAAAGCCCAGTATATAAACGTTTACAAAGCATAGCATTATACACATATTTACATTAAGTATAAAAAAGTAAAGCATACAGAAATAAAGACTTAGAGTTACAACGAATTCACAATATAAAACATCAAGTTACAACAGTCTTAAAAATATTATAATATACCTAAAATTAGTTACAATGGCAATAATACAACTATATACATAAAAGTTCTTTACAGATCTAGCGTCGGTTTAAATTTAACACGACGTCCAGATCGAGTAACGTAGGGTGAGGTAATAGATTGTCTATAGGCGGCTTGAGGATAGGAGGAACGGATGTGACTGGTGAAGATGGTGGAAATAAGGGTTGAGGAGTAACTTTCAAGAAGAGAGCAGGTTTTACGCGATCGATACTGACTACCACTTTCTTACCCTTGATGTCCAAAGTGAGCGTTTTGTCGTCACTTGACCGTTCAAGAACCTGATAAGGTCCCGTATAAGGCGGCTGAAGAGGGCGTCGAACAGCGTCATCACGCAAGTATACATGCGTAGCTGTTGATATGTCCTTGAATAAGAACGACTTTTGGTTACCATGGCGAGATGCCGGTACTGGTCGAATGTTCGGCATATTTTTACGCATCCTAACGATCAAATCAGGTGGATCTTCAGCGATACTAAGGTTTGGTGGTGCAACAAGTAATTCTCCTGGGAGTCGCAATGTTTCATCGTACAAGAGCTTGGCGGTTGTACACTTGAGGTCCTCTTTAAAAGCGGAGCGCATGCCTAGAAGTACAAGTGGTAGAGCGTTCAACCAGGACTGTTCATGGCACATTAAAGAGCCCTTAAGTTGCCTATGTACGCGCTCTATCATACCATTTGCCTGTGGGTGATATGCGGTTGTCCTTTGTCTTGTAGTGGCAAAAGTGATGAGGAGTCTGCGGAATAAGTCAGACTCAAATTGATTACCCTGGTCGGTCTTGATACAGAGTGGTATGCCAAATCTAGAGATCCATTCTCTAGTAAAAGTCTCTACCACTTCTTCTGCGGTTATAGAACGCATTATCCATACTTCTGGCCACCTCGTTACCCTGTCTATTGCTGTTAAGCAATAGCGATAACTATCGCAAACAGGCAATGGTTCTATGATGTCCATATGGACATGGAGGAATCGACCAGATGGGGTTTTAAAATTACTGAGGGGAGCGGTATTATGCCTGGAGACTTTACTGCGTTGGCAGGCAGGACACGCTCGCGACCACTCACGACATTCCTTATTAACGGATGGACAAACATACCGCTCGGTGACAAGGCGGGTGGTAGCTCGTGCGCCGGGATGGCTCAAATTATGCAGCTTATTGAAGACAACCCGCCGTAGTTCTGGAGTCACATACGGACGCGGCCTATCTGTAGAAACATCACAAAATAGAGAAACGCCAGTACCAGGAATATTAATTTTGGTAAGTTTAAGGCTTGAACCGTCTTTCAACAATTTTTGAAGTTCTTCATCAGTGCCTTGAGAACGTGCTAAGGTTTCATATTCTTGTTCTAACGAAATTGCCTCAATTCGTGACATGGCATCAGCAATAAGGTTTTCAGAACCTTTAATGTACTGAATGTCAGTTGTGAATTGACTGATGAAAGACAGTTGGTTCGGCTGTGCAGGAGGAAGCTTCTCTCGTCTTTGTAAAAAAGCGTATAACAGAGGTTTATGGTAAGTGAAAATGGTTGCATTACTAACTTCTAAAATATAACGAAAATATTGGACATTTTCGTATATTGCTAATAACTTTCGGTAATAAGCAGGCCACTGTGATTGTTTGGAAGTCAATTTTTTACTGAAAAAAGCTAAAGGGTACCATTGACCATTGACTTGTTGCTGCAAACACGATCCCACGTGAATGCTGGAAGCATCTGTGAACAGACCGAGAGGTGCATTGTTAATTGGATGTTGAATTAAAGTTGCCTTTGAAAGACTAGTTTTACAGGCTTCAAAATGCTCCAACAGCTTAGGCGTCTATAAAAATGGTTTTGCGTCTTACTGTTGGTGGTGACTACAGGCATCAAAGAGAGGGTTCCTTAAAACTATGCAGCATGAGGTATGAAGTGGCGATAAAAATTTAACATACCGAGAAAACTTCGTACACCTTGGATAATTTTCGGCTGTGAATAATTCAGTAAAGCTTGTACTCGAACCTGAGGAGGATGAGTTCCTTCTGAGTTAATGGTGTAACCCAAAAAAACTACTTCTTGGGCACCAAACAGACATTTTGATACGCTCACTATGACGCCATAATATTGTAGGCGTTTGAACAAGATTCTGAGATAGTCTTTGTGAAGAGATTCGATTTCAGAAAATACAAGGATATCGTCCACGTAAGGGAAAACGAAATCCAATCCCTGCGTGACCTCATCAATAAATCTTTGGAACGTTTGTCCAGCGTTGCGTAAACCAAAGGTCATATAGGGGAATTCGAAGAGGCCAAATGGTGTAACAATGGCGGTCTTCGGGATATCCTCGTAGTATACCGGAATCTGATGGTACGCCTTTATCAAGTCGATGGTACTGAAAATTTTCGAACCTGCTAGATTGTGGCTGAAATCGTTCATATGTCGGACAGGATCTGTAGTCCAGGTATGGTGGACTGTGTTGTGCTTATGAAAGCGAGGAAGACCGAAAGGTCGGAAAATGTCTGAGAATTCGGCAAGCACTTGTGCAAATGCAGAATCTGAGGAACCTATTGCCTTAACGCTAGAATGTTCAATAACGGCTGTGGAAGCGTTCGCTGACAGACCAGTCTTACCATCCTCTATCTTTCTTGTTGTGACAGTTTGGCAAAAGGTGGTAATGTGCTAAGAAATCTGCGCCAATAATGGCAGTACTGACATCTGCGACTATAAATTCCCAACTAAAATCGCGGCGTAGTCTCAAGTCGAGTCGGAGTGTGACGGTGCCAAAAGTTCTAATTGAGCTGCCGTTAGCGGCACTGAGCTCCCAATTAGAGGGGCATCTTTTTTCTCGTAACCAGCTATAAGGGAAACAGCATAGATTAGACCCCGAATCGACAAGGAACCTATATTTCGTAACTCTATCCGTATATGATTCAGGAGACATCTGGCTGTGGTTTTAGTAGACACCAAGATCTTATTATAAATGTTTCAGTATAATGACACCATGTTACCAAGTTGAGATACGGTCCTCGTTCGTTTCCTTCGTTGAGTGGTTGAGAGTTATTTCTACTGCACGTTCAGTAAAGGAAAGATCTCACTTGTATTTGAAGTGGATGAGTCACGGGTCATGCAGAGGTCCTGTCCTCTGCGTAGTTGACTAAGGCCTCGCCGTTCGGTTGTGAATATTGTGATTGCTCGATAATATTTGAGCATCAATCACAGGCGTCGGGGTCACCAATTTTGTGGCGTGTTTAATGTGATATTATGATAAAATCAAATGACTTTGCAACCGAAACTTTTAATATCCACTTCTTTTGTCGAGGAAAAATTTGTATATATATGACGTTTTTCCTAAAAAGCCAGAGATCATTTTTATGGCCAGAACGCAACAATAGTAACCAATTTCTCACAATAAAAAAACAATGTGTACTGAAAAGACTCTACAATAAATATTTATATATAGAATACATCAGGCACTGATTAAAAAAACCATGTAAAATCAACTTTTTCTAGTTAAAGTGAAGGCAAACGCGGAATTTGTTAGTTGCTACAGTATATATTATTTTATATAGTTAAATAATACACCATTAGGTCAGGAAAATACGCGGTTTGTATTTAATAAAAAAAAAAAAATACAGCTGGCAGCTGGTTCCACGAAATTTATTACAGTTTCCAAGTACAACACGATATATGCATGAATGTATAAATAAGCCGATGTAGTTACCTCCGGTATATTTCCATATTAATTATTCACTGCCACGCTTATTTAAATAAAATAAGGTATTTATATAGTTTGCAAATAATCATGATAAGTTGAAATGATTCATAACATTGAATTCACAACGAAGGAATATTCTTTTTTTTTAATATGAACAATGACTATTCTGTTAACAGCCATGGATTTTTTAGAAGTGAAAACTTCTTTAAACTCGTGGAGCGGTATTTTTGGAAGGAGATATTATTATTGATTTATAATTGCGCGTCATAACATGCTACGTAAACATGACCAGCTGTATTGCGCTTGGGCGGCTTGCGTCAGAATAGTGACGTGTAGTATCCCTATAGTAGGGACCTATGTACATATAATAAGCGGCTGAGTGCCGCAAGCGCTCGTCTTAGTAGTCCGGTGAAGCTGTTAAGACCTTGCTAGGTCAATAGCGTAGTCAGTTCGAAAAAAAAAACATGTAACATTGATTTTTTAACCGACTTCGAAAAAGGAGGAGGCACCGATTTCAAATATATTATTAGGTAGCGCAAATATTCATATTTTATTTCATTTGGTTGAATTAATAATGTATTTATTTTTCGCTTTTCAGTGCCGTATGGGTTTTGATATCGAAGTCGGTTCAATTTTTTTTTGTAAAATTTTTTATTACAGGTCATCATAGCTTGATTGAATAATAAAAACTTTATAAAAATGTATGTCATTTGTGCTCCGAATGCCAATATATATGAAAACCATAATAATTTTAATAATTTCTATAAACAGATTCTAAAGTGTATATATCGTTATTCCTATCATACTATTATTCATTAGTATGATATTCGGTTATTTCGGTATTATTATATTCGGTTTGATTCTTTTTTTTCTCGAACTGACTACGCTATTGACCTAGCAAGGTCTTAACAGCTTCACCGGACTACTAAGGCGAGCGCTTAAGGCACTCAGCCGATTTTATTTTGGCAACCAGCTCAAGGGTGCACGGCACACCTCGGCTTGGCTGTTGCCTGTTGCATGCAAAATCGCGACATATCTTAGCTAACCTAGCTAACTATTCATATATGTATGAGTTGTTGAAACGTATATGTATACCAAGCATACACGCCTCAACCACTCCTCCATATATATTTGTTATGGGAAAATTAGGAGTTTTTGCAGTTCGATAAGGGAAAAAAATAAACTCTTCCACTTTCATGTATAAGCGTGTAGACGTGCACGTGTTTGGGGGTGATCGTGTAGTGTTGTAGCAGTGATGTATATTTTGTGTCACCGTATCGCGCAAGCAACGCACTCAAGGGTTCCCTACCGAAGGATCGAACCTAGGTTTGAGCCGCTGTCGTGGGAGGCCTAATCGGCTGTGCAGGAGCGAAATTAACCCCCAGACCATGGCGGCGTGATCTGTGGTTACGTGGGCGTGGGCGTAAACACGCTCTGTTTCGAGGGACAGGCTGGTATTGATCGTTCGCTGACATGATTAAATCAAGAGGGTCGGTAAAAATGTGTCGCGGACGTCTTTTATAATGCTCAGCGTTAGGTACGGGTTCATAGTTTGCGGCGGATACCACTAACGGACTGGGATCGGTTTGATTCGCTATTGAATAATTCGTTAACTTCGAATATTTGCACAATCCTAATTATGAAAGAAAACAATTGTGAGAGTGGATGAATATTCGTTTCTCTCTCATGCAAAAATCACTGAACTGATTTCTGACGTAACTTTGCAAGAATATAGCCGGTGTATCAGTGATCAGAACAACACATAGTTTATCTATATATATACAATGTCTAAACACAATGCGGTTTAAAAAATTTCACCGTCCCCTACATAAACACTTAAAGTTACACAACGATACTGTATAGTGTGGCTATTTATGAAATTAGTGGACTCTCTTCCCTCTTGCGAAATACGTCGTATATTTTAGCAAATATTTATGAATTACTAAAAATTAAATTAACAATAGAAAGATTTTTTAGGAATAAGAAATTCCGTATTAATCAAGCTAAGCTAATCAAGCTAATTTAAATGGTAGTTTTACCAAACTCCCAGATTATTACTGCCACTGTCGAATGGATAATAATTGTTATCACGTTGTATATATACGACATAGTCGATGCAGTCAGGATGCCAATAAATACTAAGTAAATACTTTTCACTCTTTATTTGGCCAGAGTTGGCTTACACTAATATTCACAAAGGAATGCGTAGATAACACTGCCATCTTGCCTTTTATAGGCCGAACTATATAATTTATAAGACGAAATATATAACTCAAACCAATTACTTATAATTCTGCTATATGCTTTAAGTAACACAAAGATAATAATTAATGAACAAATTAATATTATTTACGTACATCAATTCTATATAAAATCATTGTTATATCATTGTTATTTATGTATCTGAAATATGTGTATGTGTGTAGAGTAGAGACATCTAGCCCTTTATAGGTCAAACTATTGAAGTCAAAGCAATTACTATTATTATCATAAAACTAATGTTGTGCAAGTAATAAATGAACAATATCAATTCCTATTGAAATGAATAATTCTCATTTATGTATCTGTAATAAAATGGCGTTAGTGTTAATGTGTCTCTCTTATATGTTGGCGCTTGGCGCTAGTATCAATGCGTATTAATATGTAGCGCTAGTATCCCGAGTCTTGAATGACGAGCGGTTCCGGAAGTGGGTAGCTAACATAATATTACAAGTGTCATGCCATCAATTCAATGTTTTAACAAGATGGTGTGTCTTTGTTAAAACTTTCCAGAGAGTTTTTGTGGCATCTCTGAATTCATTGTATGTGATAGAGCCACGCTGGAGCTATTATTGGTTTCAGCATGAATGGGTTGGCTCACCCGGGGTAGCACCACCTTCTCACAGAAAACCGACGTGAAGTAACAGTGCATTGTTGCGGTTCGTTCGGTCAGTTCATGCTCCGTGGTATTATGTTTCATCCACCCCACTTATGCACAATAACCAAAATATATTACGTAAAATGTCACCAAAATAACAAAATATAGAGTCAAATAACACAAGACCTGCAACCCTGCAACGTATCATAAACTCGTAAACACAAGTCATAAACCCAAAACTACTGAACAGATTTTCATACGTTTTTCACCATTTTTTTTTCTCGAACTGACTACGCTATTGACCTAGCAAGGTCTTAACAGCTTCACCGGACTACATGTTTTTCACCAGATAAAGTGATTCATGAGAAAGCTTTAGTTATATAATTTGTCAAGGTTTTTTTTATTATCAGGGTGAGACAACGTCCGATGGGCTCGCTAGTAAATCATAGGGTCCCGCTAAAACCTTTTAGTTAATTGTTTGTCCATTGAGGCGGTAAAACAGCTGGCTTCACGAGTACACCCGATCTAAATGTTAGTTTAAGTTAGAATTCTACGAAAGAGTTATAATTACATAACATGGAGTTTTTCGCGGCATTTCAGTCTGTCATGTAGTAGATTTTATATTTTATTCATAATCTTGTGTTATTTGACTCTATATTTTGTAAATTTCGTGGTGTTTTACGTAATATAGTTAGTTTCTTGTGCATAGGTGAAGTGAATGGAAAATAATACCATACGGAGCATGAAATTCTGAGATGGCACAAAAACTCCCTGAAAGGTTCTAATAAGGGATCCACCATCTTGTTAGAATATTGATTAACACGATGCTTAATATTGAAATGATCGCACGACGCTTGTGATATTATTGACTATGTGACAATGGCAGTAATAATCGGAAAGATTGATTGCCAAAATAAAGTTTTAAAAGAATTACATAACATAACTCCGAGTAATTCGAAAACCAACTTCTTTTTTAATGCTCGTCTTTCATTTTACACTAGAAGATGCCGGTGCGGTTCTCATTAAAATAACTTAATATTTTCATCTGGATGTTTTATTTGATTAAATATGTATCGATTATTTTGACATACGTCAGTTAATATTATTGTGATTGCTTAGCATATTTGGAGAAACTTATATGTATGTTAAGTATACTCTGAAAAGTTCTCCATATTTCCGTAAAAGGCACATCAAAACCAGCCGTTTCAGCAATTTATCCGAAAAGAAAGCAGATGTGTATTTAAATCATTTTTATATACAAATTAAAAAGAAATCTACAGCTATTAGGCACCTAATATAAATAGGAATAGAGTAAAAAAACCTTTTTTAATATATGGTGACTATTACAAAGACTGTTTCAATTAAGGTCTTTAAACATCCCGTACCACAGAAAATGGATAAACATAAAAAAATAGTGCCTTTGTTAACGTGTTAAGATAACTTAACTGGTTAATCTATTCCTAGGTATGTATAGGCATACAATGTTCTATGCAGCCTAGATATATCAACGCCATAATAATTTACTGCTTAAAAAGTACAAAATATGGTCAAAGCGCCACAAACTACTTGGGCATGTTACGCATTAACAATTTTTGTTTGCAGTAGAATTTTAAAAGCATTGACGCATTGGCATTATGTAAATATTTATTGAAACATTACCACACCCACATTAATGTGTATATAGACCATAGATTTGCTGTACCTATTATTGTACTATAGATAATTGGAGGCGACGCGACTTCGTTGCCACCCGGCAGCGCATCTGCGCATCGCATGGTTGTAGGTACAAATTTAACACGCGCCAGGGTTTACGTTACATTGAAATATAATGTAATAGCGTACTGGAATAGGTATTACAAACAATTAAATGGATATTATTCACAGTTCATAATATTAATAACGCAAGTAGCCAACAAAAACGTATAAATTTATAAACAAAGAGATTGAGGAGTTATTTCACAGTTTTTAGTAAATAACATTCATTTACAACCGAGTTGTGTGCGTTCCTTTTTAATAGTTTTCAATTTTGGTATATGGCATAAAAAGCAATAATTTTAATACGTGTTCCCATCAGTCTTATATAGATTTATCAAAGTGAAATCTTTTTAAGCCTCGTTATGATATGGAAAAGTAGATGAAACGAAAAAGTGACATTAAAAAGAGACAGAAATAGAATGAAACGTGCAAGAGAATGAGAAAGAATACATTATCGCCCATGTAATGAATATTTTATCATTTTTTGAAGATTTCAACTTCTACCACGTGTTTCTTTTTACACGTTTTTTATTAGCTTCACCTATATGTTTCTTTGTTAGTTTGTAACCGACTCCTTTGAGTGCGATTTTTATCTACTTTAAATGGTCAGTTTTCATTGAAACTTTGTAGATTTATCGGGACACTAATTTGATAAGATTATTCCATACAAATCTTATTTTGCAAATAGATATAACTTTCATTTATACTCGATAAGGCAGGAATTGATGTTAAGTTAAATTTCCAATCATTATCTTTTTGCAATAAAATGCATTTTTTTATTTACACTATTATTAATTTATATGTCTTAAAAATTTTATAAACTTTTGTTATTTCAAATTTATTGAAATATATTTTGTACTTTTTTAGTTTGGCTTTCTATAAAAGCGTGTTTATAGATTTTTTGTAATTATTATTTATTTATCTTTCTCTCCTCCACCTTCGATGTTGTACAAATTACACTAACCTCACAAACACTTATATTTTAGGCATTTTATAAAATGTCAAGTATTTGCAAAGAAAATTGGAATGTACTATTTTATTCATTTTTTTGAATTACGTCAACCCTATCGAACGGTCGCACCTTCCCATGTATGGGCGACAGATGATTCACAGGCAATTAACCGTGACCTTCATATGTAACAATTCAGAATAATTCATCATAGTTACACGACACTCGATTACAAGTCGTAGTCGCTGATTGGTGAGTCCAATGAGATATCTCTACGAAATTAGTCATTTTCATTCTATCATTGTATTATAGGTTTACGGTGAAGTATAACTTTAAAACAAAAGTAGGGGTAAGTGTTTTGGATGTTTTAACAAGGTGGTGGCTCCCTTGTGAGATCTTTCCATGGAGTTTTTATGGCATCTCAGGATTCATTCTCCGTGGTGTTATTTTGCATCCACTTGACTTATGCACAATAAGTGAACTATGTTACGTAAAATTCCATAAATATTATAGAATATAGAGTTAAATAACACATGATTTTAAAAAAAAAGAAAATCCAATACTTGGCAGATTACGGTCCCGCCAAAAACTGCGATTATGTTCTTCTTCTTCTATTTTATTTTTGGCAACCAGTCTTCTATTTAGTAGACTATTACTGCCATTGTCAAGTGAGTAACTAGTTACAAGTTTATTGATATAACTTCAATGAACTAACAAGACGGTGGCCATCTTGTTAGAACTCTCTTGGGAGTTTTTGTGGCAAGTCAGAATCTATGCTCCGTGGTATTATTTCCGTTCCACTTCACTTGTGCACAATAACTAAAGTATATTACGTAAAGCACCGTTACACAATACAGAGCCAAATAACACAAGATTATGGATAAAATATAAAGACCACTACATGGCATTCCAAGATCCCGCCAAAAACTCCACTTCACAATATCACCGACGAAATATTATTCTGCGATTATGTTTATTTGGCGTTTTAACCTATGACCAATCCAAAACCATAAAGGCTTTAAACATTCAGCCTCCATAGAGACGATTGCAGACCTCATGAGCATGGACTTATACTAAACTGAGGCAGAGGTCAATAGATTGTTGCATAACTAAAACAATGCCTGATTTATTGCAAAACTTTGAAAAATAACAAATTATGTATTGTAAAATCGTTTTATGTAGAATGTATTTTTAAATCATTTTTTTTTCGTTTTTTATTAGTGATATATCTATAGGTATATATTTTTTTAATTGCGGAACTTTTTTACTTTACTATATGATTTACAATTTACTATGTCGTGAAATAAAAAAATTAGACCAGGATCTGCTGTTTTAAGATTTGGGTCTTAAAAATCAGTCGAGTGGTTACGTCGCCAGTGCACCGTTTTTCAGGTTAGGTCCCCCTCGGCAGCGACTCAAGCCTAGGTCAGATCCCTCGGCGTGGAGCCCTTGAGTGCGGTGGTCACGCGATACACTCACACAAAATCTTACATCACTGTAACAACATAACAGAAATAGTTTAGAAAATTATCCGATACGAAATATATATAAGAGTTGTTGAGGTATGTAAGCTTGGTACACATATATGTTCCAACAACTCATATACTCGTATGTATAAATAGTTAGCTTAGGTTAGCTCAGATAGGTCACGAATTACATGAACAGCCCAAGGCAAGGTGTGCCGTGCACCCTTGAGCTAGTTGTCAAATAAAACGGGCTGAGTACCCTAAGCACTCGCCTTAGTAGTCCGGTGAAGCTGTTAAGACCTTGCTGGGTCAATAGCGTAGACAGTTCGAGAAAAAAATGCCAGTGCACCGTTATAATTAAGCCCGTGTTTTATGTCTAAATGCGCCCTTTGCTCTTCAGCGATAGTCTGATAGGCTTCTATTATTGAATCACGTTTTGTCATATCAAAACATTTGACCCAATTAAAAGAACAGAGTTATTGCCATTTCCGATAACGCATTTTAATAATGAATAATCTTGTAAAATTAATTGTTTTAGGGATTTCGTTTATACATTGTAGTTATATTAACAATATATACAAGGTCTTTAGGTTTTTATTTTTAAGTACGGAAGCGAGCAGTTACTATGACGTCGACTGATATGTTTGAAAGAAAACTCTAGTAGATTCAAAGTTATCACAAGTCATCGTGTATAGTTTCTAGTCATTCTAATAATATTACTAACTACTGCTACTATTTTCACAACTTATTTACTATGTACTACTTTCAACGGGTAAAAAGACATTTTAACAACAGCGCATATCTTGAAGCTGGGATAGATCAGTGTTTTTTGTTTCTCGAACTGACTACGCTATTGGCCTTTATTTTTTGGCCTTTACAGCTTCATCGGACTACTAAGGCGAGCGTTTATGGCACTCAGCCATAGATCTGTGTTAAAACGTTCGCAGTATTTATACTTTTACTATGGCTTTTATTGTGACAAAGGGAAAATCGTATTTCTGGACGAATATTGAAATAATATTATGTAAGCAGCAATAAAAAAAAAACAAATGAGAAACTCGCTGCTTTTATTTTTTAATCTGTGGATATTTCGTTTTACCTGCGACTGATTGTATTTATTATCTTGAATTCAATTTATTACAATTATAACCTAACAATTATAACCTAACAATTATAAGGAGATTTTGGCGGGATCTTCGTGTGTCATGTAGTGGATTTTATATTTAATTCATAATCTCGTGTTATTTGGCTCTATATTTTGTAACATTGATGGTGTGTTACGTAATATAGTTCGATTATTGTGCTCAAGTGCAGTGGATGGGCAATAATACCACGGAGCATAGATTCTGACTTGTCAGTGCCACAAAAACTCTCGGGAAAGTTCTAACAAGGGGGCCAATATCTTGTTAATTCTTTTTTTTATATCGTAAGAGACAAACGAACAGGCGAGTCACTTGATGTTAAGTGATCACTGCCGTCCATAGACACTAGCAACATCAGGGGAGTCGCAAGTGCGTTGCCAGCATGTTTGAGAGAATGGGGTAAATAGGGAAATGGTGAGGAGCGAAGAAAGAGTGAGGGGAGGTGAGCCTCCGGCGCTCTCACTGACCGAACGAAACAATGCAAGCAATGTTACTTCACGTCGGTTTTAGGTGAGAGGATGTCACTACCCCGGGGCGAGCCGACCCATTCAAACTGAAACCAATAATAGGTCCAACATAACTTTACCACTTCCAATAATTAAATGATAGCAAGAATCTTATAATATCATTACTTACTCGATAATGGCAATATTAAACTACTAGAAGATAGGTTGCGAAAATAAAATTAAAAAAAAGAAAGTTAAAAAATTATTACAAAAAGTTCTAGGCGGACTTTTAATGTATTTGTAGGCTTTTACAATTTATTCAATCACGGAGAATAAATTTTGAGATACCACAAAAACTGGAAAGGCCTAACAAGGCGGCCACCATCATTTTAGAATAATGAAACTATCTCAAGACACTTGTAATAATATACAAAATTTGTTGCCAAAAAAACTACAATTAGTATTTACATTATTATTCACAACACTTAATGACAATTAGTAATAATCGTGTTATAAATATAGTCGAACGTCCGACATACAGTTCCATGCTGTATATAGATATTTATATATCAATGTAAGTGTATATAAAAACTTAAATAACATTGTTAATGTTTGCGCTGGGATACACAACACGATAACGTACGTAAGGCTGTGTTTACATAAGTCAAAATAGATAGTTGCTATCGGTCGTAGGAGACTTTAAGGCGCTGTAGGCCTTTTGCATAGTATAAAGAGTTAACGGTTTTCTTGTAACAATTTTTTAGTTTTATTTCTGGCAAACAATATTCTAGTAATTATTACTGTCGAGTATGTACGTGATATTACAAGCTTATTGCGATCATTTCAATGGTAGGTGGTAGAGCCCCGCTGAAGCTATTTTTGGTTTCAGCATGAATGGGCCGGCTCCTCCGGGGTAGTACCACCCCTCTCACAGATAATCGACGTGAAATAACAGAGCTTGCATTGTTGTGTTTCGTTCGGTCAGTGAGAGAGCCGGAGGCCCACGTCCCTTCCTCTTTCCTTCCCTTCCCCCTTCTCCCATATACAGGCTGGCATCGCACTTGCGACGTCCCTGATGTCGTTAGTGTCTATGGACGGTGGTGATCACTTAACATCACGTGACCCACCAGTTCGTTTGCCTCCTTTGATATAAAAAAAAAAAAAAATGTTCTAACGAAATGGTCGCCCGCTTGTTAGGACTTTCCGAGGTTTGTGGGAAGTAAGAATCAAGACCAATATTACAAAAATATAGAGCCTAATAACATAAGACTATGAATAAAATATAATATCCAATATATTCACATTCGAAGACACCGTTAAAAACTCCTTTTTGTAACTTATATCTATTGTTAGGTGATGCTTAGCCACAGATTTTTAACACGACAATTGTAAATTAACTAAGTAGGCCTTCGAAAATTTAATAAGTAGCTCATTAAAGATTTATAAAAATATATTTTCTTTGAAACAAAGCTTGAACGTGTTGTCTGGTACTTTTTTTTCGAATTGACTACGCTATTGACCCAGCAAGGTCTTAACAGCTTCACCTGACTAGTAAGGCTAGCGCCTGCGACACTCAGCCGATTTTATTTAGGCAACTGGCTCAAGGGTAGACGGCACACCTCGGCCGGGGCTGTTACCTGTTGCATACAAAATCGCGACCTATTTTAGCTAACCTAGCTAACTATTCATATATGTATGAGTTGTTGAAACGTATATGTGTACCAAGCATATACGCCTCAACAACTCCTCCATATATTTATTATCGGAAAATTGGGATTTTTTTCAGTTCGATAAGGGAAAAAAGGAAACCCTTCCACTTTCATCTGTAAGCATGTAGGCGTGCACGTGTGTGAGGGTGATCGTGTAGTTGTAGCAGTGATGTATATTTTGTGTGACCGTGTCGCGCAAGCAACGCACTCAAGGGCTCCCTACCGAGGGATCGAACCTAGGCTTGAGCCGCTGCCGTGGGAGGCCTAATCGGGTCTTAAAAGTATTTATATTTCCCTCGTAGTATATACAGTGTTCTGATTAATCATTTTGTCCATAATATCCAAACGCATTATTTTAGCAGCCGAATTTTTAAGGTTTAGGGTTCCTGATACATAATATCACGTTATGTAAAGGTGCAGACTATATTACGGCACTGATAAGCGATCCTCAGGCAGACGGATGGCTGATAAGATATCGCAACGGAACTAACGTAGGTACTTGAAACACCAATACTTAACTGATATGAATACACGTACTTACATAGTCGAGTTAGACGCGGTTATATACAGTATGTTTATTTTCATACGCTTCTTCAAACAGAACGCGTTCTTAACGCGCGTCAAGGTGTAATTACGACGCGTACTTCTAACGTGCGCTCCCTGTTTCACGCGTTTCAACTTGAATAGTACAACACAACGCGGTGTTATAACACTACTTTAATACGTGACGTAATTACGCCTTGACGCGCGTTAAGACAGCGTTTTGTTTGACTCCGTACCTGCGGCGGCTGTTAGAGGCGTACCTGGAAGACAGGGAGGTCGCCTACGTCGACGGCGACGGGCGGATGATCCGGCGGGCTACAAGGCGGGGCGTTCCACAGGGGTCGGTCTTGGGGCCGTTTCTGTGGAGCATGGGCTACGACTGGGTGCTCCACGGCGTGCTCTCATATGGAGCGCGCCTAATTTGTTACGCGGATGACACTCTAGTCGTAGCCTGAGGGGAGGACTGGAGAGATGTAGAGCGCCTGGCCACGATGGCCACAACCCTCGTGGTTAGGCGCATAAGAAGGTTAGGCCTCAGGGTGGCCCTCGAGAAGACCGAGGCCTTATTCTTTCATGGGCCTCGGCGGGGGCCACCACCTGGGGCCCACATTATGGTGGAGGGCACCCGGATCAGGGTGGGTGCCCACATGAGGTACTTGGGCCTCACCCTGGACGGGTGCTGGCAGTTCGAGCCCCACTTTGCGGGGCTTGGGCCGCGGATTGCTAGGGCGGCGGCGGCATTCGGCCGGTTGCTCCCCAATATTGGGGGGCCGGGTGCCGGGTGCCGTCGACTCTTCATGGGAGTCGTATGGGCGATGGCACCAATATGCGCGCGCTGCGCAGTACGCAGCGTACGGTGGCACTGAAGGGAAATCCGGGCATACCGGACGGTGTCATCGGCGGTGGCCTTTACGCTCGCCGGCTCCCTTTCCTGGGAGCTGGAAGCTGGGGTGCTCGCCGCCGTGTACGAATTCACGGAATTCACGGAAGCTTAGTGGGGAGCCCCCGGCTCCCAGGGAGATAGAAGTTAAAAGGCGGGAGTTGCGGGAGTGGGCTATAGGTAGGTGGATGCAGGACCTGGCGGACGCGCGCTTCGGGACGCACACCGTTGACGCCGTCCGCCTGGTCCTGCGGGAGTGGATTGGGAGAAGATGGGGCTCCCTCTCTCTCATTAAATCTAGCATGTCGTTCAGGCTGGTGCAGATGCTGACTGGACACGGTTGTTTCGGGTGGTACCTGCACCGGATCGCTCGCAGGGAGCCGACCGCCGCCTGCCATGAGTGCGGCGCTGAGGAAGATACCGCGCAGCACACTCTGTACCCAGCTGCCTCACTATAGGTAGGAGCCCGGTGGCCACCTTCCGCCGGGCGGACCGTTGGGGCGGCTATTCAAGGGGAATAGCGGAGAACGATCCCTTGCCGCCCCAACATCACGGTCTGATGATACATCGTGGGGTTTTAGTCCGTGCGGGTCGGATATAACCCATCCTGTCCCCCGGGAGGGTGGGTATCCATAAGGGATTTTCCCACGTAAAAAAAAGCGTTTTGTTTGACGAGGCCTTAAGACATCAAATCAACACCGATAGCACATTAACGCTGCTCGTTAGGTAACCTATAAGATATTAGTTGATACCCGCGACCTCGTCTGTATCGTTTATTATGTTAACAATATACTTTAAATTTGATATAGTCTCTAAATTTGTTAAATCAAAACTTACAAGTTCGCGTGATGACATGCTACTAAGCGTAAACGACCGTATCATGCTTGTGCGGCTTATGTTCAACTAGTGACGCTTGGTATAGCGACATGTGTATCTACATGTAATTGATATATTGCAGCTTGTCATAGGTTTCATTGATTAATAAACTTTACAAGAATATAAATCGCTCTGTGTGCCTATAGATATAAAAATCAGCCTAATGTTAATAATTTGAAAATTCAAAAGTATTATAGTTTGCTTATTATGCAAAAGTGAAGCGGATGGGCAATTTTGATTCTGACGAATTGCAACTTGCCACAGAGTCCCTAGAAAGTTGTAACCAGACGGCCAACATCTTGTTAGTTCATTGAAATGGTCGTGAGAAACTTGTAATATCATTACTCACTCGACAATGGCAGTAATCTACTGAAAGTTTTGGTGTAAAAAATAAAATAAAAGGAGTGGAATAGAGAAAGGAGGAATTACATACGGGGACGGGATATCTCCTGGCAAAATATATCGTATAACGAAAAGTGATGATTTGGACAAATAAAGAAGAGCACCTGGGCGACCGAGCTAAGCTCGGTTATAAAAAAAAAAAAAAAAATAAACTGTTAGGTTTGCCTTATAAAATTAACATTTTTCTACAAAAAAAGAGCTATTTTTGTTTTGACAGCGCCGGCAAATTTACCTTAATATTCTAGCTATATTTTTCATTTCCTAGAACTCAGTTAAAAAAGTTTTCTATGAATAAAATCTAGCTAGATCGATTTATAGTCCCAGAAACTATGTACATATTAAGTTTCACGGAAATAGGTGACGCCGTTTCCGAGATCCTGAATATATATAAATATAAAAATATACAAGAATTGCTTGTTTAAAGGTATAAGATATATAGTCCAGATCTTCTTAATCTAAACCACTATTACAAGTGAGACTATATAATTAATTATGTTTTTCATAACTCGAATAGCAAAAAGTCACCTTAAAAGATGTTTTATGCTAATTATTGCGTTTTACACACAAATTTATCACAATATCTAACAGATTACAAAAAAAGATTTAAATATTTAGAGTTGACAGATTAATTAATTTCCAAACGACATCTCCCCTCGACGTAAGCATAAAATTTAGAGGTCGACTGTTATTCGCAATACAATTGATTTATTCTTCCTTATAAATATTTAATATGTAGCTGATAAATTAATAATTTGGTTTTAGAAACACTATGTTCTTATAAACCAATTTATAAAAGAGAAGACCAATGAAATCAAAATATATAAAAATCCAGTGTCGTTGTTTGCCCACGGTGAACTGCGAAACTACTCAACTGATCTTCATGAAATAGTTGGCATTTATGTAAATTTTGGCCCAATTTGAGAGATAGGATAATTTATAATTCGATTAATAGCCTCAATATTTTTTAACTACTAAATTAAATGATTGTCAATGTTTATTATCGTATTAATATAAGTTTCATCGGTTTTGAACAGATGACGCCTTAAACTAGTTTGTTAACAGAAAATTTTAGGCCCAATTGTTGTAGACAACTCATAGATTGAGCCATGTTTTAATTTTAAATTCATTTTTCAACTCCAGTTTATTTTATGGTACGCGTTCCTTTATTCTATTTACTAGGTAACCTCGCTTTTTCTGTATCAAGTTTTAGGCAGACTTATTACCCCATAATACCAAGATACATTATCGTAATTTTAAATCAACATGTAATAACTGAGCCACAAAAAATGTGTGTACAGGTATATAAAATCAATTGGCGAATATATGTAAGCGCATCATTTGAGAACAGCTACACCTATTTGGCTAATTACTTTTGATCTATTCGTATTTGAAAAGACAAAGTTTGTATCAAAAATAAAAAAATCGTACGAAGTATGACACCCACCCTTTTTTACGTGGGCAGATCCTACATATCCTGAACGACCCTGAGTGCCACAAGGTCGCGTGGCTCCAGCGCAGCGACAACAAAACCCAGCGCGAAAGCCGAACCACCCTCTTGCGGAGATAGCCCGGTCGATCTAGCTACCTTCCAGTCCGTCGAACAAGTACAATGGAAGGTCAGATCCGATGCCAACTCTAGCAAGCCGCTTTGGAGGTGCCACGAGTCCTGTCGCAATACTTTACTTTCAAATGTACGAGGCCTACTGATATTATAAATGCACAATTGAATTTGTTTGTTTATTTCTTAGAAAAAAATATAAAGTTTTTATTGTTGGACACATCACGGTTACAAAGTAAATAAAAAATATACATATATACCAGGTGACAGTTTAAATATCAAAACAAATACTCATAAACAACAAAGAGAACCTTAATTAAAGTTTATTCTAAAGCTTATAAAATATAGGAACGATACTCTTAAACGCAAAAAAATCACATCTAGGACAACACAATGAACAACATTAAAAGGGCGCTTTTCAAGGTTAATTATTGCGTAACTGCTTATCGTGGGAACTTGGCACGGTGTACAACGGGAAGCGGAGTGCGGGTTGAGGTGCGGGACTGTGCGACACGGTGTGATTCATTGCTTTCCTTATTATTACACCAGTTCCTTTCTGCGTAGATCATCTGATGTTCAGTGTATATAGTTTTGTTTTTCTCTAGATAAATAAGTCAAATATTATGCACCTATTTTTTATTGATTTAGAACGAGAATCGATTAATAGTTATCCTGTAAAAATATTACTGGCGACTAACAAGTCGCGCTGTACATTCATTAGACATGCCTAACATGTTACATGCTCCAGTACAACGCCTTATCTTACTTACGCGTTACTTTGTGCCCGACACTCCGCGTGCAACCTAATGTAGAAAACTAATAAAATCATCTGAATGTATTAAGTCCATTTACTTATCTACTTTTCTCTCGTACTTAAGTCGCATCGTCATTAAAATTACAATAACTTTTGATATACCGCATCACTTCTAATGAAACAAAGAGTAAATGACTCGAAGATATGCTTTATGATTTTCTTAGAAAAGGTTTTATCATGAACGCAGTACTTTGCAGTGATGCATGTTTAAACAGACAGACAGATAAACGGAGAGGCAGACATTTCTATAAATGTTTGAAATGTATTTTAATACTTATTCCTACACCTGCAATAATATCTTTACCAAGAATCTCAAATGTACAGACACGTTCAATTACAATGTAGAAGAAGAATAAATAATAATAATTTACATTTCACATGTATAGATGATTCTGGTGACAAGATATACTCCTGTAAAGTGTCATCAAAATTCTTTGAACAGTTTTTGCGTGAAAGAGTAATCAACATCATCTCATTCGAGTTTTTGACGGAATTTTAGTCTGTCATGTAGTGGATCTTATATTTTATTCATAATCTTGTGTTATTTGACTCTATATTTTGTAAATTCAGTGGTGTTTTACGTAATATAGTTAGTTTATTATGCATAAGTAAAATGAATGGAAAATAATACCACGGAGCATGAAATTCTGAGATGCCACAAAACCTCTCAGGAAGGTTCTAACAAGGGATCCAAAATCTTGTTAGAATATTGATTCACACGACGCTTGATATTGAAATGATCGTACGACGCTTGTAATATTATTGACTACGTAACAATGGCAGTAATAATCTGAAAGATTAATTGCCAAAAATAAAGTTTAAAAAAATCATCCCACCCTCACAAACTTTCACAGGATTAATTAAAAGATCGTACAGTAAACGTTGAGAACAAGATATATACAGCGTACATAATGATTGTTCAAACATTTTGGAAGAAATCCGAACAAACTGAGAACCAAATATCGAGGCGAGAGCGTCTTACGCACAAGGGCAATGACCTTGTTACAATCGGACACGATCATATGATAATATATTTTGTTTGAGATATCGTTTATATCATATTCTATTTACACACGATTTGAATGAAATGTAATTTTACTGTAACCAAACTACTATTACTTCGTATTATTATTCAAAGTACAAATTATTATAAGACATTCATCATCTTTTTAAATATCGCTTCTATATGTAAATTATAGCTACATGTAAATAATTATTAGTGTTTTATTTCAAGAAATAGGTAAATATGTACACGAATAAATTCTTATGGGCATACATAGCACAATGTACTAGACACATATAGATAGGCAAAAATAAATCAGTTCGGGACCACTCACAGGATACTGCGTATCATTTAGTCTGATTTTTGACGTGAAACGTCTATAGGCGGAGGGTAAACCTGATTATTGGCGTGGCGACGCAAAACACGAACTTTGCACTATTAACGAAATACTCAAAAATATTTGCTTGTAGGCCACTTGTTCTACTAGTGTTACGTGGCACGTGTCGACGACCTATCGCCCTTTGATAAATGTCGCCAAACACACCGCGCCAGCGCCTTGTTGAATTTTTGTATTTAATAAAAAATGAATAATCATGTAATAAAATAAATAAACAGTCATTATTTTATGGAACAAATTTGTAATGCTTCATCTTTTCATTACGTCATAGCTGATTCCTGTCGTAATCTATTCTTTTATGCATATAACTTATACAAAATAAATTTCAATGTTTCACATCTATCAGGAGTCCCGTGACAGCTCAATTTTTTATACTTGAAACTCTTTACTATAGATATTCATCTACAATATTGGTATACTCTATGAAGTAAAAAAAAGTATTTTACTATTCGAAACGTCATCTCTCGTTGTTTAGACCACAGACAAACGGACTTCATATTGTGAACGTAAACGTGGATACCGAACGTGAATAATATAAAAAAAAAATATGTGCGAACGAAAATCGTATCCAAGACTGTCTCACATTTCCTTTATTGTACGATTTAAACGGGCGTTTACTATTAAAATCGATCCGGTCTCGAATCTTGCGGCGTGATGCATTTCCTACGGTGATTATAGGTCGTTGCTTCTAGATAATTTACTATAATTATATTAAGTACGTACGGGAAATAGAAATTAATTTATTGAGGATAAAATGTTTATTAACATACTTATATAGTCAATATTCATAATGAATGTGGATTACAGTAAACCCACGATACGGTACAAGTCAATAAAAACCAGGAATAGCATACCTTTGTTAATTAAATTTACTAAC
The DNA here is from genome assembly GCA_014332785.1 of Antheraea mylitta. Classification (NCBI taxonomy): domain Eukaryota; kingdom Metazoa; phylum Arthropoda; class Insecta; order Lepidoptera; family Saturniidae; genus Antheraea; species Antheraea mylitta. Next base: position 13,145,668 of record JACEII010000004.1, on the reverse strand, counting down.
TTCTCGTGAATATGTTTTCGTAATGTTATAAATACTGTATGTATTATCTGAATTAATTATATGTTTCTATTTTTATAATAGTATTTTTTCTATTAATATTGATACACTTTTTATTGCAAATTTTGAAGGACTCATTGACGTGGTAACCAAAAACAATGGCGTTGTAAAAGTAAAAGTTGAACTTTATCGAATTGTTCGAATAATGACGTCAGCATTCTAGAGTATATTACCCACTTTTTGAAAGATATAGATTTGATAGATAGCTGTACGTTCAAGTAGAGTTCTATTCTGGGTATCGGAGCAGATAAGAAGAGAAAAAAAAAACGAAGAAATATTGAACCGATCCACGACTTCAAGGTTATGTTTGTGTGACTGTTTTTTTTTTCGAACTCACTATGTTACTACCCTGACGGGTCTTCACAGCTTCACCGGGTTAAGGCTAGACGAGAGCTTAGGCACTTCATCGCTTGGCAACAAGCTCAATGGTGCCAAAATGGCGGAACTTCAGCCTGGATTGCATGCAACTTCGCGGATATGTCTAAGCGAAGCTAGCTATATTAAGTGTGACTGTAGTGTAATCTTATTATAGTGTCTCCCCTGATCATGCTCATCAAATCGCTGGCCACATTTCACACACCGCTTAACGTGTAATACATATGAGAATCGTGACTTAAGTTTTTGATGTAATACATTTATAGACGAGGTTAAACCTAATTGTTGGCGTGGCGAGTGAGTCGTGGCGACGCGATGCCGTATTGAGCTCACATACCTATAGTGTATATACTGTTGTTTACAAATTTCGATGTTCACATCTGCCAGGCTTCCAGTGACGGGTCACAATTTTTTAACTAACTTTATGTTAAATGAAGATTTCGTAATATGTTTTTTTAGATAAGGACAGTGTCTTAAAAAGCAAAACTATTTTTTCATTGAAATATATCGAGTAATTTTTGTGTGACATGTTAACAATGCCGGACATTTTTCTGAGTATTTCAAGCTATATAGTTCTAATGGTTTGACTGGTGGAATTTATTCCAATGTCCGCAGGTTTGACCCCGGCATGTATCAAGGATTTTCTTCCAAATCCGCGTATATTTAATAAATTAAAATAGTAACACTATCGGCTGACGGCGAAGGAAAACTGAACCTAACAAATGTCCTTGTAGTATTACTGTATGTGAGAAAACATAGAACTGTAGATTTGTCAGAGTTTAAAATCGCCAATACATCGTGGGCTGGCGTGGTGATTACACCCATACCTTCCTTCGGGAAGAGGCCTATGACCCTGCAATGGATACTTAGTGATAATGATATACGATGTCTTTCTCCATGAAGGCTAAGCAGTCAAGAAAAAAATTAACAACTGTAACTTAAAATAGGCGAAACGGGTTTTTAATTACAATTAACCAATCTTCTATACACCCATACATATAATAACAATGTAAATCTAACGCTAGATTTTTGAGAAAATTTTTGTTGCAGGCGTCTAGGAATAAGTAGTAAAATACATATAAATCATTTTTAGAAATGTCTGCCTGTCCGTTTGTCCGTCTGCTCGACGATGCATCGCTAACAAAGTACTGCGTTCACGATAAAAACTCAATCAGAAAATTATAAAGCATATCCTCGAGTAACATTTAGTCTTTGTTTCATTAAAGTCGGTTCACTCTATCAAATGTTATTGTAATTTTAATGACGACGCGGCGTAAGTACGAGAGGGAATTAGACAAGTAGATAGACGTACTCTGGTGAAGCTGTTAAGACCTTGCTAGGTGAATAGCATAGTCAGTTCGAGAAAAAAAAAAGTAGATAGACTTAATACATTCAGATGCTTTTACTAGTCCCTGCTTTTTTTCTATTTGATTCGCAGCGGACGGAGTTGTAGGCACAGCTAATTTTCAATAAAATAAAACTGCGATGTGTAAAAAAATATATTTACAATTTTAATTTGGATTCAAACATAGTCAATATCTTATCGACTTCCAAAGATCTCTCCTTTAACGTTGACATTTCTTCCTCACTGAGGACACTCGTCTTCTTCCCCGCATTCTTGATCAGAAAGTGCTGAATGAACAATCGAAGGCTTTCCCTAAACATGTGTAGTTTGGGAGGCTTCGAGATCCTGTGGAACACCTCCAGGGAAGCCTTCAAGTCCTCGTTCATGATAATCGCGAGGAGTATCTGCCGCATGAAGCGGACCGTATGCTTGTTCAGCTCGGAGAATTGAATAACCTATGAAAAATTGTTTCAAGTCAGTCTTTCTCAATGTGGTAGAGCCAAGCTGAAGCTATTATTGTTTTCAGCACGAATAGGCCGGCTCGTCCGGGGAAGCACCACCCTCTCACAGAAAACTGACGTGAAGTAACAGTGCTTGCATTGTTGCGTTTCGTTCGGTCAGTGAGAGAGCCGGAGACCCACCTAACCTCCCCCTTCCCCTTCCTCCTTCCCTTCCTGTCCCCCCTCCGTCCTCCTCCCAAACACAGGCTGGCAACGCACTTGTGACTCCCCTGGTTGTTGCAAGTGTCTATGGACGGTGGTGATCACCTAACATCAGGTGACCCATCTGTTCGTTAACCTCCTATGACATAAAAAAAAGGAAAAAAAAAATGTTAGTGTAAGCTTTCCCAAGTCAGTGTTGTAGGTGGTAGAATCACACTGAAACTATTATTGGTTTCAGTATGAATGGGTCGGCTCACCCGGCGTAGCACCACCCTTTCACAGAAAACCGACGTGAAGTAATAGTACTTGCAGTGTTGCGTTTCGTTCGGTCAGCGAGAGACCCATCTCCCCTCCCCTCTCCCCGTCCTCCTCCTCTCCTCTAACAACTCTCTCTTTCTCTCCATTCACCCAAACACAGGCTGGTAACGCACTTGCGACTCCTCTAGGGTTGCTAGTGTCTATGGACGGCGGTGGTCGCTTAACAACAGATGACTCGTCTGTTCATTTGCCTCCTATATGATATAAAAAAAGTCTAAGTAAATATTTTTAGCCGCTTTAAATAAAATTCAAGTTTGGACTGCGTTAGTGTATAGACAATTTAATATAAAACAACGGTAATATATTCTTATAGAAATGGAAAATTAGCATTTACTTGTACTTTAATAGTCTCGATGTCATACATATGAGCAATTATATTATATCTAAAAAGCTGTGGATACATCATAAACGTTTTCAAAACGTCTTGATAAAACTTGGCTAGTTAGTTTATTTATGACGGCTATCTAAGCAACATATAACTATTTCTTTCTCACCACCGATATTAAGAATTTGCCATCTTACTTACACATTTTATCTAAGACAGTGTCGCGTCACGATATTACTTTACGTATGTGTGCGTTATCGTGTCAAAATATCATGTTGGTAATATATCTACAGTTTTTTACTTATAACATCATTACATATGAGTCGTAATATTCCGAAATTAGTTAAACCCAAACATATCCTAATATTCTATATTATATTTTCAAAATCTTAAAACTGTTTACATGTAAAATACGATGATGATAAAAAAAACTTTATGGTCTGTAACATTTCAACTTCGTTCTCGGTGTACAAAAAGTGAAAATCTATAAAAAAATAAAAAATATGAACGATAAAATCTGATAAAGCTCATTTCTAGATGTAACGACATACGATAACTATGGACATATAACATAAGTTTTTTCTCTGGAATGAACTCCCAGCGGCAGCGTTTCCTGACGAATACAATCAGCCATTTTTCAAGAAACGAGTCTACTCCTTTCTCAAAGGCCGGCAACGCATTTGTGATTCTTCTCGTTTCGCAGGTGTCCATGGACGGTGGTGATCACTTATCATCAGGCGACCCGCATGTTCGTTTGCCGCCAATAGTATAAAAAAAAAGTTTGGGGCTGCGTCCAACATAGTTATGAATTTAATATAAAACAAAGGTGAAATAATGTTATAGGCATCTAAAAAGGGTTAATTATCTATACTAATATTATAAAGAGGTAAAGTTTGTGATGTTGTGACGTTGTAGGGGGTAATCTCAGGAACTACTGGTCCGATTTGAATAATTCTTTCAGTGTTACATAGCTCAGTCACCGAGAATGGTTATAGGCTAAGGCATCACGCTAAGACCAATAGGAGCGGAGCACAGATGAAAAATGTTTCAAAATCGGGATGGTTTTTCCTTTTGAGAACTGCTGCGTGTTAGTGTATTTATTCCACGCGAACGATGTCGCGGGCAGAGGCTAGTTATCTATATATTTATTTATCCTTGAGTTCTCTCGATGCTATTATTGTATATACGTTCTGGGTAATTCTTTTCAGAGCGGTCAAAAAGTTTGGCACGGACTTGGGGTCATTCAAGGAATACGTGGGCACTAAAGAGTCATTGATTTGCTTATTTTTGATGACACAGGAATTTAGGAATTTCTGTGTAACGTTTATTCGTTACGTGTAAATGTTAACGTAAGTATGAGGGGG
>JACEII010000004.1:13029567-13136135 GCA_014332785.1 Antheraea mylitta | reverse complement strand
TGATGTATAATGGTCACGACCCAGGCAGGAAAATACACAGTCGATAGTACAGTAGCAAAGACTCTTACCCAGCCGCTGCCTTCTCGTTCATCGCCGCAACCTTGGCCTGAGTTTCTTGGACAAAGTTCTTCAAAGCTAACGGTTCTTCCTTCCTGAGTACACCCCCAACGATACGCAATGCAACGATAACACACTCTATCGTCTTCTCCGTTATATCTTCTAGAAGACGAGCGAGTATATCGTAGAGTAGTGCCGCCTGATAAATCTATTAGATTAAGTAAGAATTGGAGAACCTCTGAATTGTGCCAGCTTATTAATGAATGAATGAATGAATACTTTATTGCACACTTTTTTTGTACACTGGCGAGCTTAATGCTATAAAGCATTCTCTTCCAGCTAACCAGCGGTATTATCAAGCAAATAGTTTTGTAGGTGCATATGTATAGAGGTCAAATATATATACAAATAAAAATAAATAATAATATAAATATATCCATATACATACATAAATAAACATACATACAAATATATAACCATAACAAAGATATAATAAATATATATATATATATACACAGCAAAAATGGATTATAAATACAAATTGTAAAATCACGAACACTCTGCCGCCTGTTTCTCAAATAAATATTATTATCATTAAATTTACAAGAGAATATACTATGAGTAAAATAAAAGAAATATTGTAACGAAATGGACAATACATGAAACATAATTTATTTTTATATCTCAACTGTAACTTGATATGTCTTCTGCTAATGTTGCCAGAGTTGAACAAATGAGTAAAATTGAATTGAATATAAGTTTCTAATTAAATAGGAACAATTTAACAACACAGTATAGATTTAAAACAGAAATACCTTAAAACTGTAAAGATGTGCCAAACAGGACACCAGATTGTCTAATCTCTTGTCCTCCACAGGTTGAGGGGTCTGCATCATCATATCGAAGCGTTTTGCCAACTCTTGTAAGAAATGTGCACCTAAGAATTCATTTTTTTTTAGAATTTTAAGAACTGATGAATACCTTTAAAATCGCAGTCATCTTCATTCTCGCTGCAAGGCTTCTAACAATATATATTGCCTAGTAGTAGTTATATAGCATTTGGGAATGGACTATACAATGTCACAAAACATTAAAAATGAAAATAAGGAATGTTATTAATAGTGACAAAATTTTACAAATATTTGGATGTTTTGCTAAGTTTCTAATAAATTATATTAAGTTGTTATTAATATTTCTCACAATACACTAATGATACAATATGTTCAAAAAAAATTTTTTATGTCATAGTGGGCAAACGAACAGATGGGTCACCTGATGTTAAGTGATCACCACCGTCCATAGACACTTGCAACACCAGGGGAGTCGCAAGTGCGTTGCCAGCCTGTGTTTGGGAGGAGGGTGGGTGGGCAGGAAGGGAAGGAGGAAGGGGAAGGTAGGTGGGTCTCCGGCTCTCTCACTGACCGAACGAAACACAACAATGCAAGCACTGTTACTTCACGTCGGTTTTCTGTGTGTCGGGTGGTGCTTCCCCGGACGAGCCGACCCATTCGTGCTGAAAACAATAATAGCTCCAGCTTGGCTCTACCACTACTAAACATTTGGTTACTTAAATTTTGGTTATACATAAGAAAAACTACAATTGTTTTTATTTATCATTCTAACATGTTGCTAAGCAAGTTTAGTAAATGGATATATGTTACCCATAAAGTGTGATACCTATATCGGATATTAGGTCAATAGGATTTCATAGAAGATGAACTTTACCAATACGAAAATAGATTTACTACAAATTTTATATCATAAAATAGAAGTTGATCTTTGCCTTACTTGTTCATATTTCACTTGAGTAGTTTCGATACAAAATGCTTAACCTATTCTTTTTTCTTAATCTTTTGTACAATACTATTAATACTATTTAAAATACTGCTTAACTTCTCTGACACCGTCGCTACTACTGCTTGCTAGTATTGCTACTGCTCTATACTTCTTCTGTTCTAATTATTCTCAATTTTATCTATTCCTTCTACACCTCACATCTATCTTAGCATTTACATCCTGCCACGCACAAACTTCTTTTTATCAACCTACTTCATTGCATAGCACTCAGACTCCTATAGCACAAAAAATCTTAAAATACCCTTATAATAATCTTATAGTATTCTTTTCCTTCAATTTTGCCCGCAAATGTAATAGAGTTATGTTGTCATTTCATTAACACAGCATTTTTGTAACCCTGATACCCTGGTCATAGGCGATGACTCTGATTAAAGTAGTTTTGAATCATGAACCACTAATTTGAATACATAGTAAGTCTTTATTAAAAGTTTAACAATCAGAACTCATCGATAATAATTAAAATTAAATTTCATAATTGAAAAAAAATGGTAACACTTGTAAGTGATAGGTCAAATAATGAAAAAAACCCCAATTAACATTCAAACACAGCACAAAATAGGCATTATAGATACTTACCAATTTCAGCACCAACGTTTGCATGTGTCACTGCTAATAATGCAGCGTGTTCTCCCACCATCCGGTCCGGTGTCATCGAAACCGACACAGTGCCTTCTGTCCACACCTGCATTAGTGCACTGTTCACAGAGTTGCGACTGTTGCTGGAATACAGCTTCTCTATCGACGTGCAAGCCCAGTGAAGGTTGGTTCCGGCCAATTTGTTTAGAACACCTGGTATTTTGATGAGTTTCAATGAAGTTTTTTGGTGGTTCAATGCCAAAACAACCAACAAATCCAATAATCCAATAAATTTTAGAAGACATCCAGTTAAAAGTCGTTTTAGAGTATTCTAAAAATACATTTCAAAGGATTTTGTGAGGAAAAACATCATTAAATTCTTTGCTTTGTTCCATTATTCTTTACAATCAAAGTTTTATATGTAGTTACATAATAGCTTTTTAATTTATTCTTTGGATATTAACTGTCAATTTTTATGCCATGTATTCAAACTTCTCATGCAAATGATCAGTGTATTAGATAGTTTGAACTTAAAAATAATGATATTCCTGGAATTTGTAGGTTTTACTGCAATCTAGCCCGATGTTTAACAGCCTAAATTCTTTCACACAATAAATTTAGATGAGAACTATCACCCAAGTACAAATGCCGAAACACATCTATAGTGACTTTGGCATGAGATTTTGAACTTGAATCTAGTACTGCTTATTTCCCAATTAATATTAGAAATAGTAATACTACCATAGTTAACAAATAACAAGGAGAAGACAGTGTACAGTAAAAGTGGGGCCTGTCCTGAAATGCAACTAACAATACAACAGTTTCTTAACTTCATTGTTAAAATTTAGTTTTGTGAGCATCACAAAATACTCATGCTATGATTTTGTCACATTCTAAAATTTTTTGCTATTGACCTAGCAAGGTCTTAACAGCTTCACCGGACTACTATGTGTTTCCTTACATCAAAAGCTCAAACCCAACTCTTAGCAGAATTTAACCTTAATCTATATTTTATTTTGATGAGAAACATTACAGGTGCGTGTATGCCTGAATGTTGGCGTGGCGACGCGATGCCATGCGCAAGCGACTGTGCGCAATCTCTCTTGCAGCACTAAGCTCACATACCTATAGTGTAATTCGAGAATTTGAGATTCGTTCGATTCAAACAATTTCAATGTTTTCATCTGCTAGGTGTCCTGTGACAGCTCAATTTCTTTCTACCAATAACTCGACAATATTTTAAACATTATATTATCAATTTTCATTATAGTTCCTAAACTCTTCATATCATTCATCATAACAATTATGTTTGTAGGTGGTAGAGCCACGCTGAAGCTATTATTGGTTTAAGCATGAAGGGGTCGGGTCGTACGGGGTAGCAGCACCTTCCCACAGAAAACCGATGTGAAGTAACAGTACTTGCATTGTTGCGTTTCGTTCGGTCAGTCAGAGCGCCGGAGACTCATTTTCCCTCTCCTCTCCTTGAACCTCTCTCCATTCCCCCAAACACAGGCTGGCAATGCACTTGTGACTCCTCTGGTGTTGCAAGTGTCTATGGACAGTGGTGATCACTTAACATCAGGTAACCCACCTGTTCGTTTGCCTCCTGATATATTAAAAAAAACCTGGCATTTTAGATTTGTGTATTTTAAACATATCCACTTACTTTTTACTTGCCTCTTCAGTTGAACTAAATCTTTGTCAGAGATTGAATCCTTATTTCTTAAATGTGGAGGTATGTAAGTTCCTTTTTCTTCCTGTAAATAAAATTAATAACAAACATTAATATCTTTTAGCTCTTTATGATAATCATCAGACTGGACAAACAACATATTAAACTACAAAAAGGCATCATTGTATTCAAATTAATTTGTTTTTTTGCTTTTATGACCAAAATAATGCCAGCCTACAAAATCAGCTATATAACAAAATAGTCGCTAACATAGCTATTATCGTTGGAAAGTGTAATAAAGTATTATTTTGATCTCAATTTCATTGTTTGTAACTTTAAGATATGGCCCTTTTGATTTTGTTACGGGAGTTTTTGCCGGGATTTTATATCTTATTCGTAATCTTGTGTTATTTCACTCTATATTTTGTAAATTTGGTGGTGTTTTACGTAATATAGTTAGTCTATTATGCATAAGTGAAGTGAATGGAAAATAATACCATGGAGCATGAAATTCTGAGATGCCACAAAAACTCCATGGAAGGTTCTAACAAGAGATCCACCATCTTGTTAGAATATTGACTCAAACGGCGCTTAATATTAAAGTGATCGCACGACGCTTGTAAAATTATTGACTACGTGACAATGGCAGCAATAATCTGAAAGATTGATTGTCAAAAATAAGGTTAAAAAAAATTGTTACACTTAATATAGCTGTTTGGACGTCTGTAAATCATCTGGGCCTATCGAAAATCAGCACTGCGATACTGCAGCTTGTTTGCAGAATGGATTTGCAAAGTGTTGGATTTTATTTTATTTACATACATTTAATTTTCTTTGTTTTTTTTATATCATAGGAGGCAAAGGAACAGATGGGTTACCTGATGTTAGGTGATCACCATCGTCCATAGACACTTGCAACAACCAGGGGAGTCACAAGTGCATTGCCAGCCTGTGTTTGGGGGGAGGGCGGGGGGGGGCAGGAATGGAAGGAGGAAGGAGGAAGGGGAGGGTAGGTGGGTCTCCGGCTCTCTCACTGACCGAACAAAACGCAACAATGCAAGCACTGTTACTCCACGTCGGTTTTCTGTGAGAGGGTGGTGCTTCCCCGGACGAGCCGACCCATTCGTGCTGAAAACAATAATAGCTTCAGCTTGGCTCTACCACTACTAAAATTTTATTTGTTTAATTTATTTGTTTTGCTTCTGCCAACAATAAACAATTTCTTTCTTTCTCCTGATGAGTGTGAGATAAATTTAACTCATACCTTAATAATATTGCCCTCTTTATCCCTCTTCCTTCCATAAATATCTTCCCAGACATCAGGTTTTTCATCCACTTTTAGATCAACATCATTCTCATCACCTGAGAGATTTTCTACTACGTCGTCACCAGATAAATGTGATACTTCATCGTCACTGAATACTTTAGCCAATTCTTCTTCACAGATAACTCTCTCCTTAACAGTTTTACATCCTTTTTTATTCTTTGTTTCATAAACTTCACCCTTGTTCTGAGTTTTTGCAGATTTAATTTCTCTATCAAGTTTATTGGGTTTCTCTGCAAAGGTTGTAATAAAAATGTATACAAATTACGAAAAAAAATCAAATGAAATCATGTTATTGGACATTTTACTGGAATAACAAAAATTTATATGTTGTGTCTACTAAAATTATCACAGAGGCATATTAATATTAAGAGAATATCACAACATATTATAAATCAAAGTCCTATGCCACATCTGTTTGTTTGTGATAAACACAAAAACTACTGAACAGATGCATGCGGTTTTCACTGATAGGTAAAGTGATTCATCAGGAAGGTTTAGTAGTTAATTTGTGAAGATTTTTTTTATCGGGATGGGACAACGACCACCGGGCTCCCTAGTCCATACTAATATTATAAAGAGGTAAAGTTTGTGAGTTTGTGACGTTGTGATGTTGTGACGTTGTAGGGGGTAATCTCAGGAACTACTGGTCCGATTTGAATAATTATTTCAGTGTTATATAGATCATTCATCGAGAATGGTTATAGGCTATATATCATCACGTTAAGAACAATAGGAGCGGAGCACAGATGAAAAATGTTTCAAAATCGGGATGCTTTTTTCTTTTAAGAGCTGCGTGATAGCGTTAGTGTATCTATTCCACGCGAACGAAGTCGCGGGCAGAGGCTGGTGTATAATAATTTCGAAAATAATCACCCTTTGATTCGTTTGACATCTCACTTTCTTCTGCAGAATCCTCATCATCAAAGCCATCTTCAGTTTCTGCTTCATCTTCAGTTACGTCTTCGTCACCTATTTCACTATCCTCATTATTGTCCTCATCACTAATTCTTTCTGATTCATCTGTTTCACTAAAATTATCACCATTCTTCTCCTTTTTACTGCCCTTAACTTTCTTCTTATCAATTTCTTTCCCTGTGACAGCAGCTAGATCTTCCTCAAAGTCTGATTCACCATCTACTTCAGCTAAGTGTTTTTCAGCAGCTACAATTTGTTCTGTAGTTGATCTGTCACATATTTCTAAAAGATCTATTTTCTTTGTTAAGAATTAATAGTTAAAACATGAGTAAAATTTACCTAAGATAATCCTGATACACTCTAGTAAAATATTGAATTATTATGTTTTTTGTTTTAATTCTCTCCCGAATATCACATGATTTAAACATTAAAAAATGGGAATTTCATAGTAGATTATGATCAACATTTTAGCTTTACATATATGTTAGTATGTTACATATAATAAGAATGTAAATGGAATGTGTCTGTACATTTTAGATTTATGTAAAAAAAATGTTGCAAGTGTGTAGGAATAAGTAATAGAACACCTTTCAATCATTTTTAGAAATGTCTGTCTGTTGACCTGTTTATCTATGTGTTGGTCTGTTTATTTGAACAAACATCACTGTTAGAGTACTGTGTTCATGATAAAATTCACTATAGTCATGACAGTTCACAATTTAACTGTTTTTTTTTAAGTTAACACATAGGATGTCATGATCAAAGCTAGTATAATATAAAACCCTACTTTAAATCAATCCTTATTAATTACAAACTTTTATTATTAATAATTAAAGTATGGTATGGATGGACTGTGTGAAGAATATGTCCATAAATGGTGTGAATACTGAGAAGACATCTGATAGGCGAGAGAGGAAAAAGAAAACATGTTGTGCCGACCCTACTTAGGTGGGATATAGGTAATGATAATGATGATTAATAATTAAAGTATTCAAGCAATCTATACCATTGAAATTAAAAAAAAAGTCTGTGTGTACTTATGTACACGCATTAGAAGTTATACTTCTTTGTCATAACAAGATAAAAATCTTTTCAAAAATCTTATCTTTCACTTTGTTCTATGTTTGTAGAAAAAACAACACGACCAATAGAAAAAAGGTATTTAATACATTAAAAGTTTTAATAGAAAGAAATACAGAGAAGCAAAATGTTAACTATAGTTAACTTCAGGGTGTCGGTTTTTTATGAAGGTGTGCTCACTCATCAAAAAATTTACTCTTATCTTTTTCCCTAACACACCAAAAGAAGTATAACTTCAAAAAGAAATACATAAAAAGGATACAGTCAAGACCATCATTGGAAAAGAAGTTGTTCTTATTTTTTGACTTCTTCAGACCAAGTTGTTTTTCCAATTTTCTTATAACTTTATCTTCTTCCTCATTTGCTTGTAATAGCATTTTCTTCCTTTGGGTTTCCATTTCCATTTTGAGTTTATTAGTAGCATTTTTCTCCTTTTCTCTTTCCTTGTTGAGAATATCTTGAGCTGAACATTGGATATTACATTTTTTCTTCTGAAATATCAATTGTGTTTCGTGTTTAATTTGTTCTTCATTTACTTAGTTTCAAATAAATAAATGAATGAAATTATTTCAATAATATATATTATCTACCTTAAGATAGCATATTCACATAAGATTTCATGATTGTATTTATTAAGCATAGATGTGCATACATATAATTTAGGATAATATAGCTGAGAAAAAAATATACTAAACATTGTAATTGTAAGCATAGTTAAGTACTTATTATCTGTAATGTGAGCTTTGTAAATAAATTAATTACCATATGTTGGAATTAAAATTATTCCTATTAAAAAAAATATTCACATGAAATTAAACAAAGGCATTCAATTCACTTAAGTAGATACTGTTAATTAACAAAGCATATCTCAAACCTCAGGCACTGTTTCCAACTCCAAAGAGTCAGCAGGTCGTTTCACATATTTCCCTGGAACATATTTAGGCTGAAAATCAACAGTTTTCTTTTTCAAATAATGTTCTTGACGATGTATCTTTTTCTGTTGTCGCTTTTGTTTACGTTGTGCTTTTCTTGTGTTTTGGAATTTAGGACGCGGCTTGGATTTTGGTTTTTTCATATTAAATTCTTATAAAGCACGTTGAACTAAACTAAATTTAGCAAAACATAAATTAAAACATAATAAACAGGCACATTCCAACCTCCAAATTGTAAGGTTATGTTTTATTGCTACTGTCAAGTGTCAGCTGTCAATTCATCAATTGTCACTCTTTAGGCATTTCCACACGGTATCGAATAGAAAGTATCGATACTGTACACATGAGTACTATTGAAAAAAAAAGTATCGTACTCATAAAAGTATCAATACTTCAAAGTATCGAGTACTTTTTGTGGGGCCTAATTAATGCTAGAAAGTATCGATAATGTACTCATGAATAGTATCGAATAAAAGTATCTTACTTATGAAAGTATCGAGTACTTTTTATAGGGCCACTCATACGTTCAGACGTCAATGTCACTCAATAAGTAGCTTTAGTAAATGACAATTTAAAAATATTATTAAAAAAAATGAAACATCTTATTACACTGTTCCCATTCCTCCTCCGGACAATCGCTTAAAAATGTAAGTTTATCGAGTCGTATTGCTGATTAGTGGTTTCGGATTTTCGATAAGTGACTTGCCGCTTTAGAAAATAATGTTTTTTTAAAAACTTCAGTATTCAATCATATTTATATATTAATACGTGAAGCAAAGTTTTTGTACCCCTTTTTAACCTATTTTCCGTCAACGGGTGAACTTGAAATTTGGCATAGTTAAAGTTTATATGGCGGAGAAGTGCAGAAAGCTGTTTATTTTATATAAAATACATTAGAAATTAAATTAATTAAAATATGCACTACTACTTGAATTTTACACAACTTATACGCACATGTAAATAAAAAAGACATTTTGACAGACGTGAATAATTTCAAACTTCAAAAAAGGTTATGAAGGAGGTTGTTATGCTCGACTATATGTATTTTTTAACTCTTACGTTTTAATTACCATTTTTCATCCTATATTCAACAATGATATTATAAAATATAACTATTATTGTAATTTTTATAATTTTTTATGGTGAATTCACTTCAAATGATGAATTAATTTAAAAAAATGAGCCAAATAATACTTTTTATGAACAAAATAAGAATTTGGTTCATAAAAGTAATCCATGACTTAGTCCTCCGTGGTTACAATATTGCAATTCCACCTCATATATCAACAAAAAATAATTTATTTTCAAAAGCCAATGGTAGAATTAAAAACGTCTTTGTCTTAGATTCACCATTTGATTGTTTTGTGCATCATATCACCCAGGAATACCACCCCATGGTGTCGTGTAAAATTAATTGAAAATTGTGTCATGGGTTGAGATAAATTTCTTTATTTTCGTAAAGTTATGTTTGCTTTAAATTTGAGAGCTTTACCACGTGGTTTTTGTTTCAAATTTATAATTAATTTTCATTTTCATTTACACACAGATTTTTTTTATATGGTTATATAATAAAGATAATGGCAAATAGCAAATAATTGAGTACCCATGATGAAAACCTTTGATTATAGAAGGGTATACTTTCGACAAAAGAATTCTAATAAAGTTCAAACTTTAAAAAATTAATTAACTATGGTCGAATGTCGCCCACTATTATTATTAGAACGACGAACTAGTGAAATGAATTAAAGAAGGGATAGGAACTCAACGTTTATGAACCGAAGTAATGATTTTGACCTCAATGTTTTAGAAAGTTCAGTACGATTGAACTAGATGGCGTTGTCATAAATATGAACCGTAAGATCTAGTTTAAAATTTTTCTCTAATTCTTTCGATATGATACCTGACAAAAAGTACTCATTGAGTAAAAGTATTGAATACAAAGTATCGAGTACAAAATTATCAGTATCGAAAGAAAATGTACTCGATACCACAAAGTATCGATACTTTTTTCGTGTCCCTATCCACAGGACATTTCACGGGCGCGTTCCAGTAGAAGCTCACAACGCCCTTTTCGCCGTTCCACTAGACAACCGCGAGCGTTGCGGTTGTGTAGAAAATGTCATTGATGACGTCATAACATACGCTCACGCGAAGCTCACGACGCCCCATGTCTGAAGGTGGATCGACGTGAGCGTTGACAAAATTGGCGGCATTCTCAATAAAGATGGCGATCGTGAAAATGTCATTACTTGATACGGTATAGGATATTTATATTAAATAACATATTGTATTGAAATATGAAATGAAATATGTTAATAAAGTTTTGATAATTTTACTTCTTTTGAAAAATGTTGTGAATTCTAAAATTCTATGTAGAAATTAATTTATAATCATTTCATGGTAATTTAATATTTTTCATTTAACCAACAAGGTCATTTTTATGTTTTTATGATAATTAAAGTAAAAAAATTGAATTATACATTGTTTCTTTAATATACTTAAATGAATTTACTAATTATATGAATTTATTGTTAAGACTTACAAAGTGTAACTTAACCTCTCAAAGCTTTTACTTTATTTTTTCTAGATCGCCATTTTTATTATTTATCTGAACGCTCAAAACGCCCACAAATGCCTTCCACTAGCGCTTACGATCATAACGCTCGCGAGCTAGTGGAACGGGAAAACTCGCGGTCGTGAGCGTGAGCGTTGTGAGCTTCTAGTGGAACGCAGTCCACGTGAATACAATGCACCGTGCCCAGAGGAGCATAAGTAAAACGCAAAAGTGATCAAAAATTTATTCATATTCAGCCTAATAGGACTTGTGGTAGGTATGAATGTGAATTCACAATTTTTATCAAGTTTATTTGTTAAGTTACAAGCTTTTAAACGCTGAATAAAGAACTTTTCATCATGGCTTCTAAAGAATTTATATTTTAAATTCGGATTTTTTGCAAGTAGTTTTGTCAAGCGTAACGTAAAGAGACACTTACACAAGCCGGCATGACAGTGGCAACCAGTGATGGATAATCCGTCTCTCGGTGGTTGCCGATGTTTTTGGATTGTACTATGCTTACCATCAGGCATAGCACAGTCACTTTGTCGTGCTGCAATAAAAAAAATGAACGTAATATATTTGCAGTAAAATATTAAACGCAGCGATTTGTATAGAAAATTAATTGCTTCTTTTAAAAATAAAATAAAACTTGAAAAAAACCGAAAGTAAAATTTTCAAAACGAAATTTGAGTAACTTGGCCAATTGTTTTTGTATTCTCTTTTATATCAAAACGTAGTTCAAAATACTCATAAAATATATTAGAACTTTTAAAACGGGAACTGCATTGGTCAAAGTGATAAATCGATAATATTCACACATGTCGCACTGCGCTGAGGTTTGGCGCTTGCATAAGTAACTGGGAACTAACCCAGATATCCCATTAAAATGGGTCAATACTAATATACCACGTGTCATCCTGTTTAAGAATATGCAAGCTATAACAATTATTTAAGGTGAATATTTGATATTTGAAGTTCATAAGTAAAATCATTTGTAATGAACAGAAATGTTGTGACAACAAAAAGCAGCACCATTACTTAGTTGCGTAAATAATGACTCCTATACCGAAGTAAATCTGATTCATATAATAAAAAGAAGTAGAAGTGTGCACTAAGTCATTTCATATTCTTCTTTATTCTTCTAATTATTCTCAGACATCCGATTGTATTGTTAATATTCCAGGATACTTATATACCTGGCTGATTATCTATAGATTGTATTCTATGTTTCTATAATGTATTATATATACATTATACGCATTTTAAGCTACATTTTGACAGAAAAGGAAATTAAAAACGTTTGGGCTAGTAGACAATGTTACTTTCGACTTGTACATTAAAAAATATATATTTTTTTAAGTTTTGTTTCAAATTTCATTTAAATAAAGCAATTGTTTTTCTATATAAATCGCAGCGTTTAATATGTTATTGTAAATTTCTTCAATTAGCAAAATTACTTAAAAAAATAAATCGAATTTAAAATTTGACTGTTATTGAATTATGGAAACTAGCTTATCTGCTACTACTACTATAAAAATACCTACTATTAGTCTGATTAGGCTGAATATGGAAGAATTTCAGATACCTCATATTTTTTGATGTGATAAAGTCTAATAAATCATGAACGCTAGCTACACGAACGAAAGCATGACTCATTGTCAAGTTCCACCTAAGCTGAGCGTGTAAGCGTTTCCGGTGAAGTTGTTAAAACCTTGCTGGGTCAATAACGTAGTTAGTTCGAAAAAAAAAGAGATAGCGCGAAACAAGCTATAGAGAAGCGCGATGGGCATAAGCATTCGGCGTGTGAGGCATATATCTCTCAAAATCAAAATCAGCAAGAATAACTTTTGATTATATGTATATATAAATCTAATGCTTTTGAATATCGCGAAGTTTTGTTTATAGTTGCAATAAATTCAGGTGGGAAGATACTATTGTCATGCGACATTACGACCAATCGGAATATGATAGATTGAGCACAAGTCGGCCTACGGTTTTTACACATAAAGGCTTGTCAACGCTATCTTATGCTTTTGCAGGAACTAATTATAACGTTAATTTTTAGTATGACATGTAGGTATCCAAAGCTTTATTATGTAGGTATGGGACTAGAAACTTCTCCCATCCCTGTGTATATCGTCACGAAGTTTTGTCTATGGTTGCAATTAATGCAGGTGTTGCGACGCCTGGCATTGTCGCTGTGTGTTATAAAGTATCCGACGATAATTCGGTGATATTTAAGCATGACAAATAAGTTTGTGGACTTTAATTTCGAGTCACTGGAAAGAATTAATTGTGTGAACGTGTAATCTACGTCATTATTGGAATATTTATTTACGTTAATTTGAGCGTAATAAATTGTCGAAGCTTGGTATATGTTTACTGTTTAGGTGATAACATGTTCGGCTGACATGAATGGATTCTTCTTCGAATATAGATGAAACTATTTTTTACTTTTGTATTATGTGTAGCGTGAGCATAAAGTGGCAACACTACTTGTCCTAATAGAAATATTATATGACAAAAGTCTATATTGTTTATTATTCAAAATTTACAAAAGCGTGTTCGAGTGTGATATTTTTTTTATATTCCTACTAAATAACGTTATATTGAATAGCACACTTATCTGTGAACTTGGTTCGGTTTCAATTCGTAGCGATAATATTGTTCGTTAGCAGGCATGATGGTGGAAGGGTCAGCATTTACGAGGAACGATGTATTTCAAATGGCAATTCGAGTTGCGTTTGTATCTGCAGTGACATATTTCTCAATAAAATGGTTAGTGAACCAGATAGACCCGACTTCGAAGAGTCGGAAGAAAGCTGAAGAGCGAGCACGGGAACAGTTACGCAAGTGAGTATCGATCGTGGAGAATAAATACGTCATTTTTCTTAGATCAGAATCATTCTTCACTATATTTTTTAGACAAATCGCTCACTGTTCATTACTAAATGTAGTAATGCTAGATTACTATTTATATACGATAGTTATTCCATCATGAGTTATATTATGACAATCATATTTTGGATCTGTCCAATTTACCTTATCAGAAAATTTGCAAAGATTTCTTTTTTCTATACTGTTATTTTTAATTAAATATATGTATAACATAATTACATAACATATTGAGGAATATCCTACAATTAGTAGGCTTAGATAAATTTTAAGGATTTGACCCCAACAATTTTGGGGTCTTATAAATATCATGCTATGAAATCAATGTAAGTCTTATTGCATACTTTTTTTTTTGTACACTGGCAAGCTTAATGCTATAAGTCTTAATAGATAAGCATTAAAACAATATATATTTATTTTGCAAAACATGATTTAAAAAATAATACAAATTAATAACCTATTGAATTTATAAATTGTTGAATTGTATGATGTAGTCGATTACACTTTTATAAGTGTACTTTTTTATATATATTGTTTCTAAATAAAGTGGTTGAGTAGAATAGAGTGTAATAGAATCTATCCAAACTTTGTGTTCTCAAGCTCTAATGCCTCAATTTTATTTACTGCCAAGTAATTATGTGTCTGCTGCTATGTTTTGGGTCCAAAGAGTTTGGTTGCCAAAGTATAAAATAAAAGTGGCATGCCACATGTACTCATGAAGTTTCATATAAATTTATAACTAAATTGCTGTTTTTTTTTGTGTCTATATCGACATATAGTTAGTATAAAAACTTATTGAATGTAATTTTAAGACACAACATTAATTTGGTACAATAATTTCTATATTATATATCTGTATTAGGGTGGCCCAAAAAACCGACTATTTTTTTTTTTGAGTCTCGGGTGAAAATATGTTAGTTTTTGATGTTTTAAGAGCCCACTCCAAAAGACAGCTCAAAAAAAAAATTTTAAGAGGGCACTCCAAATTTTTTAAAATTTCCAAAATCATCAAAAATCTCAAGTCGAAATTTTAAAATTTAAAGGTTGCAAGAAAAAAAAATATCAAGTTCGTTGATATTCATATTCAGAAGTAGCTTGAAAAGATATAAAGTACTTGCCTTGTAAACCTTGAAAAATTTGGAGCGACCTTTAAATATTAAAATTTCTACTTGAGATTTTCAGGATCTTTATCATTTTTCTTGTAGAAAAAAGTAAAATAATTAAAAAGAAAATTGATTTTTGACGATTTTGGAAATTAAAAAAAATTTGGAGTGACCACTTAAAAATTTTTTTTTGAGCTGTCTTTTGGAGAGGGCTCTTAAAACATCAAAAACTAACATATTTTCACCCAAGACTCAAAAAAAAAATAGTCTGTTTTTTTGGGCCACCCTAATCTGTATAGAACTTATAACATTGTTTTGTGGACATTTTTTTAGCATTTTGATTTTCAAAAATAGTGCTATCTTACAGAATCCTTAATTGATTATAATTCTTAGTATACATATTTACAACACAATTTGGCATTAAAATTTTTCAAAATTCTAAATATTTTGTTCTATATAGTGATATTTATACATATAATAGGAATATATATCTTATGTGTCAGTATTTTTTATATTTTTGTGAACAAAAATATTGTAAATGACGGCGAATAAGTACTAAAATATATTTCAATCATTTTTAGAAATGTCTGTTTGCATGAAAAAGCAACACTGCTAAATGAAATCACTAAATATAACAATAAAATCTCACCAATAAAGTCATAAAACATTTCCTCGAGTAACGTTTACATTTCTTTTATTAAAATAGGTTCACTCTTTCAAAAGTTATTGTAAATTGAATGACGACTGGAGTTAAGTATGAGAGAAGAGTAGGGAAGTAAATGCAATAAATTCTCCTTACTAAAACAGGATATTACATAATGTATAACTAATATCTAAAACACAAAATGAAAGACTTTTGCATTAACTTTCATGCAGAGGAAGTTTCGATCATAGCTACAATATAAATAAAATTAGCTGTCTATTCTTTATGCATAACATTAATACATTTGTGGTTGTTTTATTATAAATGTTAGAATTAAGATACAAATAATATCAGCCACTGTATAGTATGTGCATGTGCAAGGGTGTCTTGCAGAGCTGGTCTGGGAGGGAAGCATTCACTAGCACTGGACAAGCTGTCTGACCATGAGATGATCATCGCATCACAGCTAGTGGGACCTGACGAAATAAATGTGAGTGTTTTTGGTTTTACTCCTATAATGTTTGACATTTAGTATTACTTAAGCAATAAATAATAAAAAAAAAATGTGTATAATAAATAAAATTATTATATTATAGCAGTTTATTTAATCTGCAAACATCTACTTATTGCAAAACAGCTGGTAATCCACCATCCAGCAGATTCAAATATAAAAAGTCAGGCAAATTAAGAAACCTTGTCATCTAAGAGCTAATTCAGCATGTACACTATAATGCCTTATGTACAGTGTCAATTTGAAAGACAAAAAACAGACAATAACTTGGCTTGCTGCTAATCTACCATTAGCCAGAACTAACATAGGCCAATATTGCTATTTGAATCCTATGATGTTTTTTTTTGTAATAGTTAATGTTTTAAATTTAATATATCCTTTTGTATTTCTTTGGCTTGAACTAAAAAAAATATTATTTGAATGCTTGGTTTATATAAATTTTCCCTTATTTTAAAGCAATATTTTCTCTTATTTTGTACATGTTGCATTCACCTTTATCAGGGTTAATGTTAATTTTTGTTCATCAAACTCAATCTTGTGGGCCTTGAGTAAATAAAATTTTCAGTGTGCATTATAATGCTATGTCCACATTAGCGGGAATTTTCTAAGGTTCACATTATTGCAACTGGTGTATCTAAAATATTCATCTTATATATGAAATTTTTATCGAATTTGCTGCAACTTTAATGTCAATAATATCGGAGTCGGTAAAATAGAGAATCTCAAAAGGATTTATCTTGACAGTTCTTAGTCTAACATTTATGTAATCTCATGAAGTTTAAGATGTTGTTATCTTCCAATATGTAAATGTACGTAGTCCGGTGAAGCTGTTAAGATCTTGCTAGGTCAATAGCGTAGTCAGTTCGAGAAGGATAAATGTAGTGAGCAAAAAAAACCTAATTCGCAATTAGCACAGTAGGTAGAACAATGTGTTGGAATTCATTCCAAATTATGTACCTGAACCAGTGTTTTTGGACTCCCAGTTAGCCAAATTACAACAAAAAACTTAATAAATACTATTAACACCTATATATCAATGTCTTTTAATTTTTTAAGTTTACTTTATTTTTAAATAATTAAAATAAATTCAATATTTACTAGCGTATTATACGCTAATGTGTTAATTACTATACGTCAAAGCTCAGATCGTAAAATTTTGAAATTTGTGTAAAAATTTGCGGAGAACATACGTCACATACTTCGCTAAAGGTCGACATCGAATTTTTGTGGCGACAACCAGAACCGAATATTCACAATGCTTTTTTTTCTCGAACTGACTACGCTATTGATCATGCAATGTTAACAGCTTCACCGGACTATGAATATTCACAATGTGTCACTAACATTACAGTTGAAAGTTTTATAATCAATGCACGGTATATATATACACACAATATAATGACGTTATAAATAAATCATTTCGCTCTACATTCTCAGTGTAAAACAAAGAACACATGTCGATGAAATATATCTTTTGTATACAACACGCAGTTCTCACGGAATATTTGCCAAATGTTTTGCCAAACTCAATTACGCATCATTACAATGTGATGGTTTGTTGTTTCGGAGATTTCGTTTGAAAGGAATCATTATAATCGATTTTCGGCCACATCAGTGGAAACTTCTCGTATGTTGCTACTAAATAACTACAAAATGTTATGGTGCCACATAAGAAGCCAATTCTAAATCGTATAGTATAACTAACATCTGCCCGCGACTTAGCCCGCGTGAACAGTTACTTTCAGCTAATGGTATTTTTTTTCTAATTACTACGCTATTGCCCTAGCAAGGTCTTAACAGTTTCATCGGGCTACCCTGGGCTAACCGCTAACTTTAACTCGTGACCTCGTTTGAAGGTGAAGATATTTTTAAATAATATGTATGTTAACTCCGATTTTAAAACATTCTTCATTGATGCCTATCTCACGTGGTCTTAGCGTGAAGATATATAGCCTATAACCTTCATTAATAAATCAACTTTCCAACACTGAAATAATTTTTCAAATCGGACAAGTAGTTGCTGAGATTAGTGCATTCAAGCAAATAAAGTCATCAGCTTTATAATATTAGTAAAGATACCAGATGAATTGTGACTTAATTATGACCATATCTTTAACAGAGTGTTAAGATATTTGTAGTGTTTTTTTTTTTTAATTTTGAACTGTTGTATAAAATTCTTGGATCCTTAATTTTTTTAACTTTCGACTAAATGATGGATCTTTTATTTATTCCATTAATGCCAAATGTTCACAATCTTGTTTCCTGAGACCTTTTTGGTCTTCTCGTCCCAATATTGATTTTATCCAAAACAGGAAACATTGTTAGTTGTATGTATGTCATTTTGCAAGTCTGGGTGTGCCTTTAGTATTTATTTACTGCATATTGGTAGTACATACTCGCTAAGACTCATATGAAATACAGAGTGACTGCATTTTTGTATAATTTATAGTTGTTATTATCTGATTGCAACCTTACCTGACGTTTTATTATGGCGCATAAAGTTAAATAGGTAGGTAATCGTAAAAATCGTATGCGGTAGAGCCACGATGAAGCTATTATTGGTTTCAGCATGAATGGGTCGGCTCGCCCGGGGTAGCGCCACACTCTCACAGAAAACTGATGTGAAGTAACAGTGCTTGCATTGTTGCGTTTCGTTTGGTCAGTGAGAGCGCCGGAGACCCATCTCCCCTCCCCTCTCCATTCCCCCAAACACAGGCTGGCAACGCACTTGTGACTCCTTTGGCGTTGCTAGTGTCTTTGAACGGCGGTGATCGCTTAACAACAGTTGACCCGCATGTTAGTTTACCTCCTATATGATATTAAAAAAAATACTACATATTATAAAACAAAGTCCTCTGACTCGTCTGTCTGTCTGTTCGCGGTAAACTCAAAAACTACTGAATGGTTTTTGATGCGGTCTTCACCAGTAGATAAAGTGATTCATTAGGAAGGTTTAGGTGTATAATTGGTCAGGGGTTTTTTTATTATCAAGGTAGGACAACGTTCGCCAGGCTCGCTAATTATTATTACTAATAAAATCTTTCACTAAATGTGGATATTAACGTTAGTCCTATACAAACTTGATCGGTTTTACATTATTTTTCACTAGCTCTTGCTCGTGACTTCGCTCGGATTAATGTAGATTTGTCCTATCCCTTGTGAACGATTTACATAGTGCTTTAGGATTCTACTTGCCAAATCGGTATCGGAACGATATTTGGAAACTTAAATCTACTACCTTTCAACGCTTTTACTGAGCCTATAACATGGGATCGCTGATTTGTGATTAGTTCTAGTATTAAAGTCAATTTAGCTTATAACTAGCCTCTGCCCGCGACTTCGCGTGGAATGAATAATTTGGGCTAACACTAACACGCAGCGGAAGCTCTCAAGAGGGAAAAACCCCGATTTTTAAATATTCTTCATTGGTGCTCCGCTTCTATTGGTCTTAGCGTGATAATATATAACCTATAACCATCGACGATAAATGAGCTATATAATATTAAAGGAATTTTTCAAATTTGACTAGTAGTTCCTGAGATTAACCCCTACAACGTCACAAACTTTACCTCTTTATAATATCAGTATAAATTATAACTTATTTGAATCTTAAAAATATCCAAGTTGCTGTTATGTTACTTAAAATGATAAGAAGCTAAACCTAGAGGTGAATTGGCTGTCAAGTGCAGCCTCCGGAACATACCTACATTGTGCTTGCCGACAGATTTTCATAGTATGGTTTCATAATAATATTTTACTTCACTGTAGGTCCAGGTACATTGCAGGCACCGAACCTACATCGATCTATGCATTATGTGAACAAGTTCCCATTGCTTCAGCTGGAGATGTTACCACTGAATCATTTAATACTTGCTATGTCAAACTTAATATAGGGTATTATTTAAATATGAAAAATAAAAAAAAAACAGTGTGTCGTAAAGATACACGATAGAAGTGAAAGTTTTGTATTTGTAGGAGAACATTTTGATTAAAAAAAACAACAAACGTGATACTGTGTTCTGAAGCGTTCACCCATCCAAGTAATGACCTCGTTCGATATTGCTTAACTTCGATGATCGTACAAGAATCGGTGTTTTCAACACTAGTCCACACAGTGTTTACCGCCATCGCTTTTCGTTACACAAAAAGGTTGCTGATCATAATTTCAAAACGCTCTCATAAGAAGTTTCAATTTTAAAAAACATTGTAGACAAATACACATTTACAACAAACATTTACATTTACAACAAATACATAGAACCATGGAAAAAATAATAGCAGAGTTGGTTTGTGTGGATCATTTACATAATATGTAATGTAGGCACATTGTGACTCATAAGAACAATTGTTATATACATGATTTTCTTCAGCGAGTATCACTAATACACGAACAAACAAAATAATATGCTCACTTGAAGTCTGACTTTGAAGAAGTGATAAATCTAAACGTCATTTGGCTCATTAACAAGATTAGTTTCACAGATAGCGGCTTAACGAGTAACTAGATAATTGGAAAGTCAGCAATTAGCTGAGATCAAATATCCGTAAATATTAAATACTAGCTGACCCGTGCAACTTCGTCTGCACCAAATTGGTTATCACTGGTTTCAATTGTATTTTTAAACGCGAAAAAAATGAATAAAACTGATACCCGATTGCAGCCACAACTACCGTTTCCAATTGTGAATCCAAACTATCCACGGATTCACTGAAACATATACCTAGATTACATGTGATTTATTTTTAAATAAGCCAAGTACCCGTTCGTAGCATCATCTACCACTCCGTTGTTTGTAGTTCGGTGAAGCTGTTAAGACCTTGCTCGGTCAATAGCGTCGTCATTTCGAGGCAAAAAAAACATCTACCAGGATCAATTAAGATAAAAACTAACCTATATAAAACTAAATAAATATCTCTACCACTTACTTTATCATAACTATCCTCAACTTGTATTAAAACCTTTTTATACTCCTTTGTATTAAAGAAAAATATATGAACACCGTATCGAAGCGTCAAACATCGCGCTGAAGCGTCAACTGTCACTTGCTTGAAACTATTGTCTGAGAGTTATAAACTGTTTCGAAAACGTATTTTAAATATATTTCCAATAAATAATCTCTGTACCACTCACATAGTACCTATCACCTTTTGGTAATTTATCCATGTTTTTTTCCATCCATTGTCCATTGTAGATTATTCTACGTTGTTATACTAAATATTTGGCATTAAATTTGTATCGTGTATTTGTCACACTTGATATTGGCGAAATTACCTACATAGGCAGAGGCCATACCGGAAAGAATTTTTTTTTTCTTGAACTGACTACGCTATTGGCCTTAATTTTTTGGCCTTTACAGCTTCACCGGACTACTAAGGCGAGCGCTTAAGGCACTCAGCCGATTTTATATTGGCAACCAGCTCAAGGGTGCACGGCACACCTCGGCTTGGCTGTTGCCCGTTGCATGCAAAATCGCGACCTATCTTAGCAAACCCTGCTAACTATTCATATATGTTTGAGTTGTCGAGACGTATATGTATGTGTACCTGGCTGCCGGTAAGAGTTGCTTTTATTTGTGCATATCCGTACCTTTACAGACAAAAATATTGATTTTTAAATAATTTTAGGAGGTTTTTTTTTTCACTAACTTTGAAACATTATTGAAATGGAATTATTATTGAAATACATTTATGGTATTGACAATAATGTGCTTGATGCTATTTTTTGGAAATAAAACTAAAAGTAATCTTCATCCTTGTTACAATAGCAGTAATTTTATTATTATTATATTTAGATATAAATAAGTACAAATTTCATCTTTCACACAAATTCAGTTATTAACTCAATATTTAGACCGATTTATTGCTATAAAAATAATATGTGTATAGAATATAGCTATAGGTATAGTTTAGTTCAGTACTACTGGATGCACGACAAAGATAGCGATAATTGTGGCAGCGTATGTTATCGACGCATTTTTTATTTTTTTCGAAATGTATACGCTGTTGACCTGGAAAGGTCTTTACAGCTTCATCAAACTATTGAGGCGAGCGCTGAAGGCACTCAACCGACGTGGGATGTTTGGGCGACCAACTCAAGGGTGCACGGCACACCTCGGCTTGGGCTGTCGCCTGTTTTGTGCAAAAATCGCGACCTATCTGAGCTAACCTAAGCTATCTAGATATACGTATATAAGTTATTGAAACATGCATGTGTACCGAGCATGCGTGCCTCAACAATTCTTATATGTATTTTGTGTAGGAAAATTTTCTCTAAACTATATAGGATAGGAGAGGGAAAAATAAGGGTAGAACTCTTTGTCGTTTATTTCTCTGCAAAAGAAAAACAGCGTGTAAGCGTGTAGGCGTGCACGTCTGTATAGGTGATGTGTGTAATGTAGCAGTGATGTAAAGTTTTGTGTCCCTGTATTGCGTGAGCAGCGTACTCAAGGGCTCCCCGCCGAGAGAACGGACCTAAGCTTGAGCCGTTGCCGAGCGGGCCTAATCTGGTGTACGGGAGTGAAATTTACCCCCATTTATTTATTTAGATATTTCGATTTCGTATAGCCTGATGGTCGACGACGCATACATTTAAGTTGGCGTCAATCCCAAGTCATACGTTTACGTTTATCGTTGTTTCATTGTATATGGTGAAATCTTAATATCAATAATGTTTAATAAAATGAAATTTGTTCTTTGCTATGGAAAAAAATAATTGGTTTGAAATTTATTATTTTTATTTATAAAATATATCAGCGGGTATATATATCATTAATGTTTAATAAAAAGAAATTTTGTTCTTTGCTATGGAAAAAAATAATTGGTTTGAAATTTAATATTTTTATTTATAAAATATATCAGCGGGTATATATATCATTGTTTATAAAGAAACGTGTTTGACTGTGATCAATTCATGCTTTTAATTGTGTTTAAAAGTTACTGAAAAAAATGTTCCTAAACCTATTCATAAATCAAAATTAATTAAATCAAAATGCGCATTAAAAATACAACGTTAACCGGTTACCAAGTGTCCTTTCGGGCTAATACCACCCTCTCACAGAAAACTGATGTGAAATAACAGTGCTTGCATTGTAGTGTTTCGTTTGGTAAGTGAGAGCGCCGGCGGCCCACCTCTTCTCTCCTTTCCTGCTTTGCCTTTCCTTACCCTCCCCCATATACAGGTTGGCAACGCACTTGCGATACCCCTGGTGTTGCTAGTGTCTATAGAAGGTGGTGGTCACTTAACATCACGTGATCCACCTGTTCGTTTGCCTCCTATGATACAAAAAAATATACATTGATATATTAATAACCAGGTATTCTAAAATTCTTGTTCTTTCAACTTTACCGGCTCTTGTACTAAGGTGTCGCAAAAAAGTCTAGTTAGGTTAACTACAGATTTTTGTTTTTTGTTATCCTGGAGAACCCCTTGCGTTTTATGGGACAAAAAGTATCCTGGATGTAGCCTTGTAATATCAGTTATTTCTGTGTTCAGTTTCGTTAAAATTGGTTCAGTAATTTCAGAGTAATACGGGTTTAGATTCTAGGCTTTAATCCTTTATCCTGGAGAACCCTTTGCGCTTTATGGGACAAAAAGTATATTTGATGTAATCTCGTAATATTAGTTATCACTGTGTCAAGTTTCGTCAAGATTGAATCAGTAGTTTCAGAGTGATGCGTGTTCATAGGGACAGACAGACAGACAGACAAAAATTTTAAAAATATTATTTTTGGCTTCTATATCGATAACATAGTCTACCCTGATTAAAATATTCAAAAAATATTTAATGTACAGATTTCGACTTGTTTCAGTTTTATTATAGTAATATATAGATTAACGAAAGAATTTTGACTCAATCAAATTTTTTGTTGAAAATTTATCGTTTAATGAGATTTATCCATTCATTTCAACAAAATGCAATCTCTTCACAGTTGGCAGGTAACAATAATGTTCAAAAATGTTTTCCCTATGTAGTTATATGAGAAAGTTTAAAAATCGATGTACTCTTAGAATCGAAATTAAGAGGTGTCCTTTGAACAGATATTTTTAAATATATTCTATGATATTTTAGAGTGAGAGCGAAAACAAATAATATTAAAAAAGAAACAACTTTTTTCGCACACCTATAGTCCCTTTGAGCTTCAATCACTAAATATACTGTACGTATCGACATATGACTACTAATATTTTGTATTCCATTGACCCTTTACCATTTTTTTTCTAAATAGTTTATTTTTGTAAATCGAAACCAGCCAGTGTCAGTTAATCTAATTTTAAAATATTGTGATGATTATTTGGAATTTATGATCTAGAAAAATTATACAAATATGTATAAATATTTAGCAGTTTAATTTTTTAACAAGTAAATATCGCTGAAATAGATTAATTACGAAGCGCTAACGGCCTTGACTAATCTACGCGGCCTTGTATCATTGTTCCATACACTTGAACAAACAGTACAAACGTATAAATGTCACAATTATTACAAAGTTGACTAAATACGGCGAAAATGACCGAAATGTGAATAAAGATTGCCTCCTTCGTTACCACTGTAAATGGAGAAGAAGAATAAGTAATAATTAAGCATATTACTGATTTGCCAGACTATAAATTTTAAGCGCCATGTCAAGCGGGTTGTGATGTCATAAGACTGTGATCTGTCTTAACTCCTCTTTATGCATCTACTAAAAACGATTGTAACGTGTTATCGATTTTAAATATGTGTATGTTCAAGGATAAATCATATAGTGTTCCTTGCCAGTTATTCTCGATGACTGGATTGTTTTTTGAATCCTTCGGCTGATTTTTAAGACTCAGATTTCAAAATGGCGGCTCATGTTTAAAATTTTTTTTTTAATTTCATGACATCACAAATGTCAAATCGGAAAATTTCACGGCTTAATGAAAAGTTCGTACAAATGATAATTTAAAAATGTTTTTTAAATTGTGATTTTACAATCAATAATTTTTTATTTTTAGAATTTTTTAATAAATCAGGTATTTTTTTAAGCTTATGATGCCAACAGTTTATAGACCTGTGCCTCATGAAACTTAAACCTTTACGGCTTTGGACGGTACAGTGTTTAATTTCGTAACATATTTCCTTTAGTCTCAGCAAGCAACACTTCGTTTAATTTCTCAGGTGAACTGGCAAGACATCGCTGGGTTAGATTATCTAATACAGGATCTACGTGAGACAGTCATCCTGCCGGTACAGAAGCGCGAATTATTCGCCGACAGCCGACTCACACAGCCGCCAAAAGGCGTCCTCCTACACGGTCCTCCAGGTAAAATTATTCTGTTCATTTTTTATCCATGACTAGCTTCTGCCTGCGACTTCGTCTGCGGGAAATAGTTATTTTGGACTAACATGAACTCGTGACTTCGTTTACATAGAAGGTGAAAATATATTTTTAACTCAAAACGTTAACCCCGATTTTTAAACATTGTTCATTGGTGCTCCGCTCGTATGTGTCTTGGCGTGATGATATATAGTTATATTTCTCGATAAATGATCTATCTAACACTGAAATATTTTTTTTAATTGGACCAGTAGTATCTTAGATTAGAGCGTTCAAGCAAATAAACGGTTCAGCTTTATATTTTTATAGCTTAAAAGACTATTCATAATCTAATACATTATGTATAAGTACACTGTATGTGTCTATAAGTACACTGACTTCGAAATATAACTCTGCAACTAGTCATAGCAACGGGATTTTAAGCCTCGTGGTAGTAAATTCAGTCGAGCGTAGGACACTTATAAACCGCTTTAGGTATTATTATAATTAAGTTTTGTTAAGTTTTTATTCTTAGTTTATTATTGTATTTATACGTGAAGAACAAAGTTTATACTACTCACTCACACACGAGGATTGTGAAATTTGTCTTCGTTAAAGTTCATATTAGATTATGATCCTTTTTTTTACGTGGGGAAATCCTTTATGGATACGCCACCCTCCCGGGGGAGAGGGTGGTTATGTCCGAGTCCCACGGACTAAAACCCCACGGTGTACTGACAGACCGTAATTGATTATGATCCTAAAGCGATTAGACAAAACTTATTTTTAAATGTTGTAAATTTTTGTATTTCATGACCTTAGAATGCTTACATACTGACAGTTTTGGATCTGCCACAAATGTACAAGTAACAAGTGAGAAAGGTTATTAAAAATAGGAGCTAATTTACTAAAATTTAAGTTGTTGTCTTTCTTAAATCAATGTTAATTATTATCTTTTTTAAATGAAGATGTAAAGTTATTGAATCAAAGGTAATGAGTATTTTACTATAAGAGGTATACATTTTTTTTTTCGATCTGACTACGCTATTTACCTAGCAAGGTCTTAACAGCTTCACTGAACTACTAAGGCGAGCGCTTAAGGCACTCAGCCGATTTTATTTGGGCAACTAGCTCAAGGGTGCACGGCACACCTCGGCTTGGCTTTTGCCTGTTACACGCAAACTCGCGACCTATCTTAGCTAACAATTCATATATGTTTGAATTGTTGAGACGCATATGTGTACCAAGCATACACGCCTCAACAACCCCTCCATATATTTTTTATCGGAAAATTAGAGTTTTTTCAGTTCGATAAGGGAAAAAAATAAAACCCTTCCACTTGTATAAGCGTGTGTAAGCGTGTAGGCGTGCACGTGGGTGGGGGTGATCGTATAGTGTTGTAGCAGTGATGTAAATTTTTGTGTCACTGTATCGCGCAAGTAACGCACTCAAGGGCTCTCTACCGAGGGATCGAACCTAGACTTGAGCCGCTACCGAGGGAGGCCTAATCTGGTGTGCGGGAGCGAAATCTACCCCCAGACCACGGCGGCGTGATCTGTGGGTACGCGGGCGTGGGCGTGAGCACGCTCTGGTTGGAGAGACAGGCTGGTACTGATTGTTCACTGCCGTTATTTCATCAGAAGGGTCGATAAAAATATGTCGCGGCCGTCTTCTATGACGCGCAGCGTTTGGTACGGGTTCGTATTTTGCGGCGGATACCACCAACAAACTGGGATGATTCACGGCTTTTTCAAAATAACTAATCGTAAGGGATCTCTAGGTCTCTATGGAAATCGACTCTCCGGATGTACCACGGGGCACCGGTCATTTTACGTAAAACACGATTTTGGAGAACCTGCAGCTTATGAAAGTTATCTTTGAACATATGCGCAAAAACGTGGCAGCTATATGTCATCACGGGACGGATACACGTCTTATACAAAGTGAGCTTGTGTCTGAGGGACATCTTACTCTTATGACAAAGCAACGGATGGAGGTGACCCAAGACCATAGCAGCTTTGTTTCACACTCTGTCTATATGTGAATTGAATTTTAAATGTCTATCTAATGTAACACCGAGATATTTGACCTCTTCGACCCCAGGGATATCGATTCCGTATAGGCTGATGGGCTCAAATTTATCAGCGCGTTTCGTGGGATCGAAGAGTATTGCGGCACTCTTATCGGAATTAACTTCTATGCGCCATCGATGAAACCATTCACCAAGAGTATAAACGGCGGTGTTATATTAAAATCTGAAATCGTGACCTGGAGTCGGTTCAGAAGGAGCCGCTCGTAGAGTTTACCTAAAGAGGTATACATAAATGATGGAGATGGGGGCTCTTGATTTGCTTTATTTTTGAGGACATGGGGGAAGGGGGGTGTTTAGACATATTTCAAAATAATTATATAAAAGTTTACACGTTTGCATGGGAGGAGGTAAGAGCATTTTTTACTTTTGCTGACCAGAGGGAGAGGGCAGTCTCAAATTATAAGAATTCTGCTTAGATGTTACTTGAATGATCACATATTAGTCAGGGTGTCGGTTTATGTTATTAGGTTGCGGTAAGACTCTGATAGCGAAGGCTACGGCAAAGGAGGCGAATATGAGCTTCATCAACTTGGACGTGTCCCTCCTCACGGACAAATGGTACGGCGAGACCCAGAAACTCGCCGCTGCCGTCTTCAGTCTCGCCGTCAAGTTGCAACCCTGCATCGTCTTTATAGGTGAGTTTTTTTAAACTTTATTTTTTGCAATCTATCTTTCAGATTATTACTGCCATTGTCGCGTAGTCAATAATATTACAAGCGTTGTGCGATCATTTTAATATTAAGCGTCGTGTAAATAAATATTCTAACAAGATGGTGGATCCCTTGTTAGAACCTTCCAGGGAGTTTTTGTGGCATCTCAGAATTTCATGCTCCGTGGTATTGTTTTCCATTCACTACACTTGTGCATAATAAACTTACTATATTACGTAAAACACCATCAAATTTACAAAATATAGAGTCAAATAACACAAGATTATGAATAAAATATAATATCCACTACATGACAGACTAAAATCCCGCCAAAAAACCAGGTGAGTTACTTCCAGGTTTTTTTTTAAACTTCATAGCACGAGCGACCGATCACGTTTTATTTTATCTTTTGCAACCAATCTTCTAGTAGAATATTACTGCCATTGTCAAATAGGTGATGCTACAAGTGTCATGCGATCATTTCAACGTTCTAACAGAGTTATGGTTCCTTCGATGTGGCAATCGGAATCCATGGTCCGTGGTATTATATCCCGTCCTCTTCACTTGTGTACAATAACCAAACTATATAACGTAAAAATGCCACCAATATTATAGAGCCAAATAATATAAGATTATGAATAAAATATACAATCCACTACATGACATTCCAAGATCCCACCAAAAACGCCTACTATGTGAATATGTAAGTGTATTATCAAATTAAATCAAAATCACTTTATTCAATATAGGCCTTAAGAAGGCACTTGAGTTTTTGGCGGGATTTTAGTCTGTCATGTAGTGGATTTTATATTTTATTCATAATCTTGTGTTATTTGACTATATATTGTGTAAATTTGGTGGTTTTTACGTAATATAGTTAGTTTATTATGCATAAGTGAAGTGAATGGAAAATAATAAATAACACGGAGCATGAAATTTTGAGATGCCACAAAAACTCCCTGGAAGGTTCTAGCAAGGGATCCACCATCTTGTTAGAATATGGTTTCACACGTTGCTTAATATTGGAATGATCACACGAAGTTTGTGATATTATTGACTACGTGACAATGGCAGTAATAATCGGAAAGATTGATTCCAAAAATAAAGTTAAAAAAAAAAGAAGGCACTTATGAACGTCATAACTACCACCGGTTCAGACAAACAACCCAGTCATCGAGAAGAACCGGCAAGAAACTCGATCTGGTTTATCTTTTTAACAAATATATATATATAATATTTAGACTATATTACATACACGATAGAAACGTTTTTAATGGATGCACAGAGATAAGTCAATTCCAGACATCACTATCGTTCACATATTGATCCACTCTATAATGACACCAAAACCCGCTTGACATGGCAAATTAAATTCACAATCCGCCAAATCGGTAATATCCTTTGGAACGTTGTCATAGAACCGTACACTATTTCCCAAAATACTATTACTCGTTTTACTAAATATAAAACATGGGACAACCAGTTTGTTACATTTCCTAGTATTTAGATTATGCCGGCTATTTACGAAATCTAGCTTCTCAAGGTTCTTACGAACATACTTATCAAGAATGTATTGGGAGGGCAGAGTTAAGATACCGAAGTAATTAATGGGTATTATATACTTACATATTTGTTTAGGAACTTAGTAATCCCAATGGTAAATTATCTTTTTGTTCTATTTTATATATATGGTGTTCTAAATCACATGTTGATTTCTTTCGTTGGATTTGTTAAAAATCTACATGATATTGACAACAATGTGGAATCTTCCACAAGGGTCATGTATTAAAATTAACAAAAAAATAACCACTAAATGAACCAATGAATCTATAATATTTGTGTGTTAACTTGTCAGATGAGATCGAGTCGTTTCTGCGCACGCGCACGCAGCACGACCACGAAGCGACCGCCATGATGAAGACTCAGTTCATGTCGCTGTGGGACGGGCTCATCACAGATCCCACCTGTACTGTCATTATTATGGGTAATTATTCCTAGGATTGTTTCTCTATTAGCGATGACGAATACATTCCTACTTTATTCAGCGTTATGAAAAATATTTTTCAAAAATTATTAATAATAAAGAATAAGGAAAATGGATTCTGGGAGATCTTTTTGTCTGGGGAAAGATTATTATCCTGTAGTCCATATAATTAATGTGGTTAAAATGTTGCCTTAGTGATCATTTCAGGGTTCTTGAAGAGAACACACTATAAACATTTAGGATTGTATTACATAAAAAAAGCTTTACAGTATTCATATTGTATGAGCCAGTGGTGATGCACGTTTCACCTTGAACCCTACAAATATTTCGTACTCACAACTCGTACGTGTTCCACACCTTAGTTGCTACACCACTTGACCATAAATTATACATTTTTTATCTTTTAAAAAACGTAGAATTCCGTATACACATAGTGGTAATAGTAATAAAGTATTTTTGATTTTATTGATAATGTGATGTGTTGTTTGTATGTCAAGTGAATATTCTTTTTTGTTTGTTTTGGTAAGTTGATCGGTTTAATTGTAATGTACAGGAGCGACGAATCGACCCCAGGACCTGGACAAGGCGATCCAGCGTCGCATGCCCGCCGCCTTCCACGTGCCG
This sequence comes from Antheraea mylitta, assembly GCA_014332785.1. Lineage (NCBI taxonomy): Eukaryota > Metazoa > Arthropoda > Insecta > Lepidoptera > Saturniidae > Antheraea > Antheraea mylitta. The sequence goes on along the minus strand of JACEII010000004.1, from coordinate 13,105,381 downwards.
CTCCCCTCCGAGCAGCAGCGCGCCTGTATCCTGCGCCTCATCCTACGCGCCGAGCCTGTCGACGACGACGTTAGTACATCCACACACCACACTCACCACAACTCCTAACAACCTACACTCAACACCCACGAGCCTATACTCAACATTCAACAGTCCAAACTCAACACCCAAGAGTCTAAACTCAACATTCGACCGCCCACACTTAACACCCAATAGCCCACACTCAACATTCAACAGCCCACACTATACACACAACAGCTCAAACGCAACATTCAACAGCCCACATTCAACTCCCAACAGTTCAAACTCAACATTCAACAGCCCACACTCAACACCCAATACCTTTGCTAACTTAGACACAGCCACCTTCAAACTTAAGAGCTTCTTTAATCTTATCTCAATAGCCCAGCTATTACCTACGTAATACGTAAGACTCTTGACTTGTTACCACCCTCAAATTGAAACTCTGTCTCCAAGCACCTATTATAGGTGGGAGAGCCACGCTGAAGCTATTATGTGTTTCAGCATGAATGGGTCGGCTTACCCGAGGTAGCACCACCCGACCCACAGAACACCGACGTGAAGTAACAGTGCTTGCATTGTTACCGGAGTCCCATCTCCCCCTCCTCTCCCTTTCTCTCCATTTCCCCAAACACAGACTGGCAACGCACGTGCTACTCCTCTGGGTTTGCTAGCGTCTATGGACGGTGGTGATCACTTAACAACATGTGATCCGCATGTTCGTTTGCCTCTTAAATGATATAAAAAAAAGTGTGTACCGGTAACTGAGCTGATATTGTGGTGAAACACTAAAATCTGGAAAGTATTAAAAAAAAATGTTATAAAACGTTCCAGATCGATTTCGATTGGCTGGCGAGTTCCACTGTAGGGTTCTCAGGGTCGGACCTGCACGAGCTGTGTCGTCAGGCGGCCGTGTACAGGGTCCGGGACCTCGCCAGGGACCAAATGGCTAAGGAGATGAATGAGGTAAACGATTCACACTATTTAATTATACCAGGTGAATGTTTACACAGTAGCAATATTCATAGAGGACGCTCCGAACTCGATTCTTGTTCTAAATCAATTAAAAAAATAAGTGCTTTATATTTGACCTAATTACCTAGAAATATACCATAATTATACTCAATCTAAGCGTTTATGTTAATATATATGTTAAGCACAGTATCAATGACCGTCGGGTGGACTGAAAGGATAAGTTTGAACAAACAAATGAGTTGTGGTCAATCAATCTAGGTTTGTTTAAGTTATTATCTATACTTTGAAATCCTTAGAACAAACTCTACCCAAAGTTCTCTTTGTTGTCTATTAGTTTTTGTTTTGATACTATTATTTTATGCGTTCAGTGTCATACCCTCGAATACTGCGATTGTCTAACCGTTCACCCGGTATGTAGATATATAAAAATATAGTGTTTGTCCATGATGAACTCCGAAACTACTCAATCGATCTTCTTGAAACGTTGGCATTTTTGTATAATTTGGTCCAACTTGACAAATAGCGTAATTTACATTGCAATTAATGTATGCAATATTTTTTGATTACAAATTAGATAATTATCAATGTTGGTAATTGTTATTAATTGTAATTTTCACCGGTCTCGAATAGATGGCGCTTTAAATTAGTTTTATTGAGAGAAAACTATAAGACCGACTGTTATAGATATCATAATGGATTGCTCTATAGCTTAATTTGGAATTTCTTTTTCAACTTCTGTTTATTTTATGGTGCTAGTGTTCTGTTAATGTATGTAACCTCGTTTTTTCTGTATCAAGTTTTTAGGCAGACTAGTTACGTCTTAATACCAAATACATTACTATAAGTTTAATTCTACATGTAATAACTGAGTATAAAAAGCAATAAGTGGCCGGTATAGCTAATACTGTATATAGATTTATTTATTTAAGGGTCGTCAATATGACAATACACTAGTAAATATATAAAAAGTAGGACTATTGTGATACATTATAAATGTAGTCATATTTAGAGACGACCATGGGATGCTCCAACAGTAAATGAAATATTAACCTATTTTAAGATTTAACTTAAGTACCTGGGCAACCGAGTCTAGCTCGGTTCTTTAAAAACATTTTTAAATCAAAGTAATCTGTTAGGTTTGCCGCACAAAATTAGCATTTTTTTTCCACAATAAAAAAAGATCTTTTGCTGTCACTCGGGTTTCAATTGGAGTTACACGGATTTTCGAGGCAGTCGATTTCCATCTGAGCTATTTTGTTTTGACAGCGTTGGCGAAATTTACCTTCATATTCTAGCTATATTTTTTCATTGACTGAAATCTCAGTAAAAAAAAGTTTTCTATGAATAAAATCTAGCTAAATTGATTTATCGTCCCCGAAACTACCTACATACTAACTTTCACGGAAATAGATGACGCCGTTTCCGAGATCCTGAATAGATAAAAATATACAAGAATTGCTCGTTTAAAGGTATTAGATAATACAAATAATTAGGAAATTGAAATAGAAGGAGAAAGGAAATACTAAAACTAATTGATACTTTAAAACAATATTTTATAAAAAGAAGATTAGGAAAATAACAACTTAACAGAAAGGTTTATAACATTTCCAACCGACAGAGGCAATCATCACAAGCATCACAGAACGACTCCGATGAGGAGTATAAGGACCCGGTGAGGCCCATCACGATGCAGGACCTCCGTCTCTCACTTAACAAACTGAAGGAATCCAAGATACAGTGCGGTTCACTTCCCAACACGCGGATAGATCTCGATTAGACAATTCACTCTGTATATATGTTAAAATATATTTTGAACACCGTATCGGGTAACTCAACCGGTCTTCTAATGGAGATCCGGTGAGAGTTATCTCTTGTTTTATTTTAAAAGGTATCCGTCAACAAATAAATGTCTCCGTAAGCTCGTAGGTGGGCACATCCCAAAGGGAAGTACGGGTTTAAAGTAATTCCAGGGTTATGAGATATTACAGGTTCCGAATACAGATTAATCCGTAGTTATGTTTTTACTTTTAGATATTATGGTTTAGTTTTAGGAGATTTTCATTACAGCATTGTACATCATAATGTGTACTTGTCGAAAAATAGTATTTATTTGCTAACATTTAATTGTGGTCCGGTGAAGCTGTTAAGACCTTGCTGGGTCAATAGCGTAGTCATTTCGAAAAAAAAAGCTAACATTTATTTCTGCAGGAGTGTCCATTAATTATGTGAAAGGTTTTTTTTATTGTGTCAAGCTCAAGAGTAACTTAAGAAATGAGTGAACTCTTCTTTAAAAGGACGGCAATGTACTTGTGACTTCCTCGGTGTTGCTAGTGTCTACGGACTGTGGTGTTTATATATGGATAATACAAAAAAAAGGAAAAAGGTATCCGAGTGGCCGAACTACGGCTTGGACTGTTGTCTTTGACGGTATAACGTGAATCTATCTAATCACAACTAACTAAACTATTCATATATATTAGAATTCGTGGGATAAACATGTGTACCAACATAATTGTGAAACCTAACAAACTCAATTTAGTGTTTGGTATTATTCAATTCGGCTAAATTGAACTAAAAATGTTGATAAATAAAGGAAAAATGTAAAACCATCCACCATTTGTTTACGTACCTGCGTGTGCGTATGTTGGGGGGGGGGGGGGGGGGGGGGGTAATCTATGTTGTAGTTCTCTTTTAGGCTCGCGTAATTAATGGATGTAAATATTAGTTGAAAGATCCACGTTTTTCTAGAATGGTCTAGTCGATACTTCTCAATGGCTCTTGAATCGAAGTTTCTTCATTAAGGAACTAATTTTCTGACAACAGAGTCCAAGATTGGCCCTCATTCCTTGCGTAGTAATACCTAGTGGATCCATATGTGTCACGTAGGCTCATGTCCAGCTATGGACACGGTACCTGCTTGACCAGTGACTATTTAAATATATAAAAATCATGATGTTTGTCCATGATGAACTCAAAAACTACTCAACCGACATTCATAAAAGTTGGCATTTGTGTATAGATTGGTCTAATTTGAGAGATAAGATATAATTTATATTTTGATTAATGGTTTCTATATTTTTTAAATTATAAATTCAATGCTTGTCAATATTGATTATTTGGTTATGTAAGTGTCATTATTATCGAAGAGATGGCGCCACGTTTTAATTTTGAATTTTTTTCAATATCTGAGCCACAGCAACACGTGGCCGGATCTGTGTGTAAACTATAATATCTAAGACTATATCTGGCATGTGGTTTAAATTTAATCATATGCATAGAATGCGACAAGTTAAGATGAACTTAGTTTTGTTTCCTCTTGGATGTGCGTATGTGGTGTTTAAATTTAATGAGTTATAAACTTATTTGCTTGTATTATAATGATTTATTTAGAGTTTGTACATTAAATTGACTTGTGTTAGTTTTTTTTTATACAAATCGAATAGTGTATTTAGAACAGATATTTAAGTATTGATATTAAACTTGACTATATTTAACATGTAAACAGTCGAGCATGATTAAAAAGAGAAAAATATAAAATATATGGGTCATCCATAAATTATGTTACGCAAATTTCATGATTTTGGGAGTCCTCTTTCCCTGTTATAGTGACGAAGCGTCACGTTTATATCACTTTGGTCTGGTTTTACGTCACATACTTTGCAATTATATATTTTGAAATTATTAATTTAAAACTGGTTTTTAAATTATATAAATAAAATGACATAGGTCGTTGAATCATTCAAAAATTGCTTTATACATTTCGTTCAGACTTTTAAGTTTTGTTTCTTAGACACTAGGTTCTTGCCTAAGAAAAAAAATTAACATATTATTTAGTATTGTTATTGAATATAAATTAATTAATATATTAAAAAAAACTTATAAGTACTATGCGTTCTGTGGGAAGCGGGCCGGATACATTTTTTTATAAAGAAGATTAGTAAAGGAAGTATACTTTCGCTTTTTTTTTTAATGTCTTGTCGATATTGTCAAGATTTTAGATAACTAACACTAAACTGTGAATAGAAGCTAGTTTGCAATAATATATAAACTCATGCGCACGTCAAGTGTCAAAATGCGCTACAAACAAATTGAAACCTTATAATAATATTGATAGATTTGATAAATATATTCCTATTTTCGTTAGAGTTTTGATATCTTTATATTTGTAAATGTAACGTCACGAAGCTTGTGACTCTTTGTGGACTCCTCAATTCCGCGTAACGTGTAACGTAATTTATGGATATTCCTAAAATATACGTTTATGTTTAAGTGATAAAATCTATAGTAAAAATAACATTTCAATATTTGTTTGTAAAAATCACACACAAAACATCGGGTAAAGGCTTCTATAAGATGATAATAGTTACATTGAGTTACTTTATCTATAATAAAAAAAAAGAAATCGTTCAATAATCAAGAATTTAATAAGTTTCAAATTTATTAGTGGGATTATGAAATTAATGAACTACTATTAATAGTAGGTAGTACTATTAACTATACTACTATTAACTACTTTACGGTACCGTACTGTACTAATACTGTATGGTACTAGTACAGCACTGTACTGTTATACTACTATTAACTACTAATATAGTTTCAAAGTAAACTAATATGAGATGTTAAATTTGAAAATATGCTAGATTTAATTATATCCTTTCCTAATATTTCACCTATAATTTTGAAGAATATCAGAAAATTTTGTACATGTTAAATATGAAGATCATTAAAAACTAAAACCTTATTTATGTACGGCAAAAATATAACTTTGTTCTCGGTTTATAAAAGCTGGAATCTTGAAAAAAATAAACATGTGAACGATTAAAATTGGATCTAGCACTTTTGAAATGTAAGGACTCGTATATTATAAAAAATATGATATTACTGTTGTGTATAGTAGGGATAAGGACGAGGTTAAATATGAATTGCTAGATTTATTTAAAAAAAAAAAAACAATCTTTCTATGAGGTATTAATATCTTCACGCGAGTAACCAATAGTAAGATGAATAAATTCATTGAAGATTAAGAAAAAATAATCAGACCTATTTGAAGTTACCTCTTACATAATAGAAGTAGCAAATATATAAGAATTAATCAAATAGTGCGGTAGTTTATTGTTATATATCTCCAAAAAAAAATCTATTACTAGCTTTTTCATATTTAAATAGTGCTTTTGGTGGAGTCGTTTTTAGAAATTCTTTGGGTAAAATTGTCTCTAAAATTCCGTCGAAATAATTACTGCAAAACGAAATCAAAACCAGTAATGCCCTGAAAGCCTAAAAAATCCTCCGACGAAATTGTACCCAAGAATCCCCCGAACGAAATTACCTCCAAAATGGATTCGCTCCTTGCCTGATCGTATCTGTGTCGATAAAATGAACTATAAATTATTTTAATCTACTATATAAAGAATGTTCTGGAATTATTTTGTGAAAATTTACACAAAAGCACATAGTTAATTCAGAAATGGTATATATTTGTATGTGAAATAAAATGTCCAATACATGACTATAATATTTAAATTAATTTTTCTCTTAAAATAAAACATTTTCCCTCTCAAATGAAGTTTAAAAAACACTTTCTTTCCTTCCTATTATTATCTTTTTCAATTAAACTATTAACTCATTTATATTTTCATCTCTTTCTTTTACATTGTCTACCAAAAACAAAATATACCATAGACATTTTTTTCTTTTTTAATAACCAAGACAAGCAATAGTCGTCTTATATATTTTTTACATTGGTTTCTTATTATCTTTTGTACATGGTTGTGACATTTTGCTGTAAAAAAATAATAATCGACATGTGTAAGTAAGTGGGTGAGCAGAGGTCGCATTGTAATATAATTTTTGAGACATAAGATGTAGTTTCGACCAGTGTATGGAATAATTAATATCATGTCTTTGGAACCGAAATTAAGGGACAAAAAGTAGATATATTAGAGTTTTTTTTAACATTGACGGCCGTGGAACGCATGAAACATGCTAATTATATCATAATTCATGAATATTAAAAATTATTGAGAATGTTACTAGCACTCGTTTAAAAAAAATAAGTACACTTAAAATAATATAGGTAGTTATTATGATCAATTTTGTCATTAAATCATTTACACTTGAATAGAACTCAAAACATATTGAACCAAGCATATTATTAACAAAAAAAAAAAAAAAAAACGTTCGAACAATCACCGATAGATGGTGTTAAAGACGTATTAACTGTCAAGTAGAAAGCTCTAGAAATGTTTGACGTATTTCAAGGTTACAACATCAAAGAGAAAGAAAGCTTTTTTACTTTATTTATTACCACTTGAAGGTCATCGATAGTATGATGTTGTGTGATTTGTTTTCATGTTTGTATAGTTCGTAGCGTTTAGTTTAGTGTTACTTGAGTTTAGGCTGTGGATATAAAATGTTAACTTATTCTCGTGCGAAGTGGCATGAAGCTATTTCCTGATCGTCGTTGTAAAAGTCGATTATAATTCAGGCTGCTATTTTTTTCCCAAATTTATATATTAAACTTTTTCGTTTGTGTCTGTTCAATCTCCTATAACAAATTTCCAAAGTTCTTGCTTTTTAATATTTGACATTATAATAGGGGCACGCTATGATAACCGTTTTGACGTTCATCCACTCGGGAAGCTTCGTATAGGAAAGATAATACGTTTGATGGCGCAAATGACTGTTTTGTTGCCGTATAGTGAGGTGCAGTTAGTACTAAAACATGTATATCGAGTGTATAAGTTTAGGGCATAGAATTAATTTGTTACAGATTTATTAATTATATTTATATATATTAATTACTACTATATCCAACTATACAATTATTCCCGCAAAAAAAAAGCAGCGCCGTTTTACTGAATCTTTAATAGATTATGATTATTAGTTTATACTTATTTACAACACAATTCGACATTTATATTTAAAAAAATTCGAAGTTATATACTTACTAGCGGGCCTGGCGGATGTTATCCCGCCCTTATAATAAAAAAACCTTGACAAATTATACACCTAAATTATCCTCATGCATCACTACATCTACTGGTTTTTTTTTCTCGAACTGACTACGCTATTGGCCTTTATTTTTTGGCCTTTACAGCTTCACCAGACTACAAAGGCGAGCGCTTAAGGCACTCAGCCGATTTTATTTTTGGTAACTAGTACATCTACTGTTGAAAACCACATGAAAACCCATTCTGTATTATATATGATTGCTGGCTAGTACAACTACCAACGCCGGCAATCTCGCGTCAGTGATTAATACAAAACAGTGCAGCGTTTGGTTATATTTTTGTTCGAGGATATATCGACATTTCACGTCATTATTGTAATGTTTCAAAACGGCAATCGCAGCGTGCCGCATTATAGTCTACTTATTTTATCGATTATTTAAAATTTATCGACTTTTATATCGACAACTTTGGGAGTACGGATACGCACAAAGTTAATTTAAATCTTGGGTTATATGTGTTATAAGATAGATTGTCTATGAAATAGCTTTTAATATTAGTTTGAATACACTCGTAGAGTCCGATATATATATATAATTAAATGGTTTGCTTGTGGTCTGTTCATATTCAGATGTCTGCATGTAAATATTTGTTTTTTTTTTATACAATTGGGTGTGAATATCGATGCTCTAAAATCTAGGCTTTCTTACACAGAATATGCTTTTCTATATACTTATAGTATTTAATTCCACGAGAAATTGAGGCATTTGTTCTCGAAAAAGTGGCTTCTTCTGACGTTTTTTTATCGGTGTCTACAGAAAATTGTATACTGAGAGCGAAAAAAAAAATTCCGGTGTATGTACTGTGTCACTATTTTTTTATTATCTAGTATTCTACGACATTTTTTTACGTCGATTTAATTCGTCGAAGTCGATAAGATTTTTTCTGTCGAGATTTCGCTCACCGAAAATCGGGGTTAATTTAGACTTAAATGTACTCTTTTTCTGGTCAAGGATTTCTTGTACTATCTAGATATATCTTTTCCTCAAATCCGTGTAAAAATGTTTTAAAAACGGTACGGAATTTTATAATTTGTCGACTTTAATGTAGTCCTGAATTATTTATTATTATTATTAGGGAATGGATACGTTTCAGATACAGTGTGTCGTCTAAATCCATGTTGACGTTTGTAGTACATTAAAAAAGATAAAAATAAACTATCTATATGTGATTTATTTTGTTTTATTTCATAAATGTAATGAACTCTACTGTAGAAGTCAATGAACTTTCATTTAAGGACGACGGGCGAACTTTTTTTATGCCATGGGAGACAAACAAGCAGGCGAGTCACCTGATGTTAAGTGATCACCGCCGCCCATAGATACTTGCAACACCATTGAAGTCGGAAGTACGTTGTCAGCCTGTGTTTGTGGTAAGGGATATGGGGGAGGGGGAGCGAAAGAAGGTGGACCTCCGGTGCTATCACTGACCGAACGAAACGCAACCATGAAAGCACTGTAACTTCTGTGGGTCGGGTGGTAGTACATAGGGTGAATCGACCCATTCATGCTGAAACCAATAATAGCCTCAGCGTGGCTCTACTTCCGAGATTAGAACAAAAGAAAAGTTAAGGCAGTCTTATGACCTTATGGACTGCTGATAGTAGTGAAAACTCAAAACGATGGAATGGCATTCTGAATAATAATTATAAAATAATTAAAATATACTTTATACATTTTTTTAATTTATCAAACATATGATGGGCGTCACAATATCAATATTAGATATACCGAGGCTGTTATACTACGCGTTGCAAGCGCAATACTTTCGGTCATACGTACTAGCATGTCATGATGCGAAATTATATAAAGCATAAAAACGCAAGGAGGTATATCTATATACGTATATACATGGTATATATATAGCTGATGGGAAGCGTGCGGTGACGATAAGGTGAGTTTCACGCATTTTATTTACCCAAAAAGTGCTTGACATGCCTAAAGAAGTTCCCTTCAATAAAATTAAATAAAAAAAAGCAAAGTATTTAGTTCTTACTTTATATTTTAATGGCCTCTTAAAGTAAGGCGGTATATACCACCCTTGTTCTTCAGTTTCCCTTCCATAAACCTCAATTTTATAATTTACCGGTATAAGATACCGTCTGGTATATGGTGAGTCTTCTGTAGAGCTGTTCAATTTAATCCAAGGAGGGGACCTTTTCACAACCGAACCACGGGCGCTGCTCCTCGAAGCCACAGTTTTACGGTAAACCCTATCTGGGTACGAACTAAAAAGTTCGCAACATTCCTTCTTTGCCGTACCGTGAAGCTGTGTAACAATTTCCCGGCCAGCATGGTCCCTCCTTCCTATAATATGGGGTCCTTCAAGCGTAACATGAAGAGGCATTTACGTAGGCCGGCATGACAGCGGCGACCAACGAAGTATGGCGTATCTCTCGGCAGTCGCCGTTGATTTTAGATTGGACTGTACTTACCATTAGGCATAGTGCAGTCACTTTGCCGTGCTACTATAAAAAAAGTAAGATTATCTTATCTATACGACTTAAAATTACTTTCACCTATTCTTGCAACGTAAAAGGTAAATTCCATCATTCTATAATAAAAGTAGCATCAAATTTAATGCTTTCTATAAATATCATTTATTGTTCATAAAAACAAAGTTAACATATCAGTCGATTACCCATATTTGTTAGTAATAAATTTATATTGTGTGTAATTTAGATAGGAACGATTTCCTATGCAATGTTTTTGAAAATGGCAATTCTAATATTAATCATACAACCGATATGAATCGTTACAGTACCTACTGCGTAGACCACCTGTCTTTGAATGGCTTTGAATGCAACCACAAAGCGAATTGCTTGCTAAATGAAATCTAACATGTAATTAGGTATTATTATTTGATTCTACTTTGAAATTCATAATTATTCAATGCTTTCATTTAAATGAAACTTCACAAAACCACTTATAAAACATTTTATAAGCTCATCTCATAATAGAACAGGAATTTACACCATATATCGTTACGACTTGCTTAGTTGAAATTCACTATTGTCGACCCCCATTTGCAGTTCGTCGAACCCCAGATTTTGTTTTCATTAGCATAAACCCCTTGAAGTAATTGTCGCCCAGGGCCCCCTTTTGAAACCTATAATATATATAAACAAAATTATAGAGGTACACATTTGTGCATCTCTCACTCAAAACTTTGGTAGTTATGCTTCGTAAAGACTGTCCTTTTCTAAAAAAAATATCACGTCTACTTAATATGGCATCATTGGATTTTTGTAAACATTGCGAAAAACTAGAAAAAAAAAATTAAGAAACAAATTATAATTCTGCTTTCAGTTTTTTGTTAGGTTTTTTCTTCTATATATAAATTATCGACGAGAGATATCGGAAATGCATTTTGCGTAAATCACTTTTTATCATATTCTAGTATAAAAATACCGCTTCGAATGAACGACGAAATTATTTTCCTCATTAAGATTTAGAATCATAGCTTTTCCTCTTTTTCTGCTGCAAACAGGATTGCTTAAACACATAACGATTTTAATTTGGTGGCCATGTTGTTCAAAATCAAAAATACTTATTCTATTAAGGTCTATGAACGTCAAAACTACCTCCGGTTCGAGAAGAACCGGCAAGAAACTCGATCTGATTTATATTTTAAGCAAATATATATTTTAAATACGTTACAATGGTCTTTAGTAAATGTACAGAGAGCAGTCAAGTCGAGGCGTCACCATCGTTCACATGTAGACACCAAAACGCTTTTTTTTTCTCGAACTGACTACACTATTGACCTAGCAAAGTCTTAATAGCTTCACCGGACTGCAGTCAAACACCACTGCGCGTTTGACAAGGCAAATTTACAGTCCGGCGAATCGGTTATATTCTTTGGGACTTTGTTGTAAAACTTAACATTATTTCTTTAAAAAACTGTTACTGGTTTTACTAAGTCTAAAACAATCGCTTTCAAAGTTGGTTTACACTAGTCTAATATATAGTTTGGTTAATAAAGTATGACATAACAAAAAAAAAGTATGAAGTCTATAGAATATTTAAATGTTAGGTTGACTATTATCCCGTGACAACTCTTGGATAGACATGTAAAAACAGGTAAAACGATACTAGTAACTTGCACTGGTCGGGTTAATCAATTAAAGTTAAATTAAAATAAAGATTAGTTCATTACGAACACGTGGTATAGGGTTGTCTGTGAATAACCAGTCCTGACTTACGGTTGTTGAGTTTTAAAAAGTTAAATATTATAAGAGATTGTACGAGACAAAAGTAGATCAATTAATGGACTTAATACCTTCAGATGATTTTATTAGTCACTGTTCACGGTTCAACGCGGACGAGGTCGCGGGCACAGCTAGTGAATAATATAAAAATGAATTAGTCCAGAAAAATTCCAATCGCGTTTTGCCTTTCATGTATATTTTGTTATTTATTCATGTATTATTGTAATCAACCACTAGATGGCGCTATACTATATTTCATTATTATCATTCTAATTTAATCCGAATTCGTGAGTGTATTTGCAAGTGTAACATAATAATTAATTTTATTTGGTCATTTTAAGTTACTAGTATTAATGTCGCAACAAAAGACTACCACTATTTAAAAAACTTGGTAACTGATGGACTAAAAATATTGGTACACATAATTATCTTATTTAGATAAAACAATAATGATGACGTTTATCAATATGATTGAATGACGTTTGTGGCTCTTAGAACTGTACTGTTATATTTTAAAACCTATATGGGATAAACTGTACAAATATACTGGATTAAAAACTGTAAATCAATGTTAAGCTGAATTACATTTTTTTAACATAGCCGATATATCGAAATATCGATATTTTTTTTTCCAATATATCGAGGTCCGATATTGATATTTTCATAAATATCGATATATCGAAAATCCGATATTTTTAAAAATATCAACAGTCCTAATTTCAATAGTTGCTCACAGAATATACAACGATTTTTGACGTACATAATAATTTAAGAAAGGCAGAAAAGAGATGCGGACCAGAAATAAAAGCAACACCTCTCTTTTGAAGTAGATGTTTATTTTAAAAGTTACGTTCAAAACGTAAGAACTTGATACGCGCGCCTTTGTTGTTAACAAAGATATCGCTTCAAAAATGAAAGGATCGAACCTAGGCTTAATTGTCGAGCCTTAAGATTGATTTTATAATTTTGAACCTACATATCTAGCGCTTGACGCAATTATAACCAGTATATTTTTTGTACAGCGCCATCTCTTAACGAACAATAGATTTATTGTAACTTATATGTTATTGACATTTCAGTACATAATATTGAATCAGTGTTAATTACATACATAATTAATATTTCCATTTACAACTGAAATAAAAGATTTTAAAATCATTTATAATTACGATTGTGATTAAATTTTGAACATAATAAACGCCATCTACATCTGTTTGATATTTCCCTTAATTCTCGTAAACTCTGCAACAAATTTTAATACAAGTTTAACTGTCGATTAGAGAGTTTATTCCAGAAGGTTTATATTTATAATAAATATATATTTTTACAAATATCATGTTATAAATAATATATAAATATGTTTACTAATATACGAAAAAATACGAAGTATCCTGTTGAAGTAATGAGAAGGAGTTTTCGGATGCTCAAATTGGAAACGCTGGATAAACCTTATGAGATAGCTACATCAAAGTAATGTACTACAAAATTGTACGTCTTCAAAATATATACAAAAAAATCTTTGATGGTACACGTTTATCTATTGATGATAACACCCAGTGAATAATTTTATCTTTTAGATATTATTTTAAAATGTTTATTTACGATACTAATTTCACCAATACAGTATTAAGCTTTATCCAATTAAATGTTTTTATTTATTTATTTTCGGCAACAAATCTTCTTGTAGATTATTACTGCCATCTTCGATTAGGTGACAACATTACAAATACTGATTCTATCACTATTCTATAATTTCTCATTGTCTTAATACTTGCAGTTTATTATTAAAGGCTTATCTAATCAATTACCAGATAACGACAGAAATAATTTAAGACAAACTAGACAATAAAATGTTTGCAAGTACAATAAACTTTTCAAATGTACCTTAAATATGGTATCTGTCACCAGGAAATAAAGGTAATAAAACGTCATTCAGTAAATTAATCAATATATGTATTCATAATGCAATATAACAATAAATTAATTCAATGACATTAAGCACTTCAGAGTTCAACATGGCGGCGTGACGCGACGCAACAATAACATCGTTTTAAACAATATATAAAAAAAATACTGATACAATACACTTTTGTGTTCTTATGCTTATTTGACTGCGTTTTTATAACAAATATTTTACAAGAATAAATAACATTTTACTGCATTAATATTTCTAGAAATTCTTAAGGCTGTTGATCGAGTGTTTAACCAAAATTAATTTACCCAAAAAATAGCAAACGTGTTTAAAGTCTTAACGATGTTAGTCTCTCAATTTGTTAATCATCCCAAATACCTAAAAGATTGCTTAATAATAATGGCTGGTTATCAGAGGGTATTGTTTCTGAGGCAGCAACTGAACCAGTAATCGTAATGTCCGAACAGGCACCAAAGTTCTCTTGGTTTCCGCAACCCAAGCCTTGGGTGCCATTTTTACAGTCGCCCCAATTATTCCCTGTTGTATACCTCCACTGGAGAACGCAGTGGTCGCAAGCCAAACCTTCAGGAAGGCGGTATCTCATATGATATTGACCGTTGCCTTTAGGATAGTATTGGGTACCGCCCTCTTCAAGTTCTAACAAGTATTGATCAAAGCATTCCTGCTCGTTATTGTTCGGGTCAGGGCAAATCTTGAACTCCCAGTAGCCGAGATGATAAGCGGTTATTAGCACCGTTACGTCAATCACCTCGCCAACCGTGTATTCTTCGACGATGATGCCTTGACCATAAGTTCCTCCTAGTTCGTGGGCTCTTGGAGTGGCGGAATCATACGGGTCCCCGCAAATACCACACCTGATTGATAATATTATTTTTGAGTACAATATAAACCACACAATTATAAACTTTATCGCAGTTTTTAATAACTTCGCCTATAACAAAGAGGTCATCTGAATTTAGCCCATATTAAGTAGAACTGGCGCTCAAATATTGTTGCCTGAGGGAATATGAGCGTTTATCAATAGACTGTCAACTTTAAACAGACTATCAACAAAAAGATGTTTACTTTGAAAAGCATCACTCAATATAGTAGAGAGAGAGAGAGTAAATATAGTATAGGTAGATTGTCTCTATGTGACTGGATTACTACTATTATACAGGCTCTATTGCATATATTTAGTTGCTAAAACGCTCGCAAACAGGGATGACGTGGACTACGGGTGTTAAGTGGAACGTGTCACGAAGGTCATCATTGGTTTTAGATTGCACTCTTATGATGCCATAATAACCCAGTAATAGTGTAAATATTGTAACAACACATTGATCCAGGTAGTTTCGAATTCCTACAATAAGACTACACTTTCGGTGGAGGAAACTGAAGCATGTTGATAGAGTATTTTATTATGTTAGTTAACGTCCTAAAGTTAAAAATTTGCTACCCAACACTTGTAGGTATGTTTCGTGAGTTAAATTTGAGAGACAGATATGTTTAAATCAGTTAAGATCGAATAAAATTGTGGTCAAACGCGCTAACTAAAAGCTATTAAAAATTAAAAACTCAGCTCCAAACTTACTTCCCACCGTTGACTTCCCACTGATGGTAGAAGCCGCCGCAGTTACAACCATCGTCGTCGTAGTTAGGAATAGTGTTGAACCCGACACGCCACGCGGATGCCCTAGAGACAGGCAGAGTCACACGTCCATGCCCGTATACGCTCGCCACCATGGCTGCCAACAGCAGCAACACTGACCACTTCATCTGTCATCAATTATATTGGTTTATTTATTTTAATATATCTTCTTTTGTCTTCGTTATACTTTGCAGGGATCTTTGATAAAGTAAGAGTATATGTTTTTTTTCCAACAGAAAATTATATGTGATTCGAGTTCAATACGGTGGCACGAAAAGGTGCGTATAGTAGTTTTATAAAATTCGATATTTTTTGCACGAGTATTTAATCTTTTGAAGGGTACTAATAATCATATCACAATATCCAGGAAAACATTTTTTTTTTTCAAACATTCTGATTTCACGTAGAACGCCCAGTGTAGGTCGGTGAAAAGTGATAATATCAAAATATCACCTTATGAACAAATTTGAAAAAACGAATCAGAATTTACAAAAAAATGTCATTCCTTAAAAAAACCGCAAAATATAACAACATCCCTTATGAAATATTATAAACCTCTGAGATTTCTAGTAACAACAGTATAGACAGACAATTTACAGCACTAATTAAGGTTACCTCAATGATGTAACTAGTAATAGTTAATATATTAATTAACAATTATCATAAATTTAATGTCAGAAGTAATTTTATTAATTATACAAACGATAAACACGGTATAATTATAACATACTAAAAACAAAATGAAAAAATATCAATTTAATTCAAATAAATAGTTTTTTTTTTTTTTAATTTATTATTGGCAATCAATCTTTCAGATTATTACTGCCATTGTCGAGTAATCAATAATATTACAAGCGTCGTATGATCATTATAATATCAAGCGTCGTGTCAATCAATATTCTAACAAGATGGTGGGTCTCTTGTTAGAACTCTCCAGGGAGTTTTTGTGGCACCTCAGAATTTCATACTCCGTGGTATTATTTTCCATTCACTTCATTTATGCACAATAAACTAACCATATTACATAAAAAACCACCAACTTTACACAATATAGAGTCAAGTAACACAAGATTATGAATAAAATATAAAATTCACTACATGACAGACTGAAATCCCGCCAAAAACTCCAAAAAAACACCCTCCCCGGCGGGGAATCGAACCCCGGTCTCCCGCGTGACAGGCGGGGATACTTACCACTATACTACCGAGGATTGTAAATAAATCGTTATTCTCCGTCCGACAAAAATGTAAAAGATATAACATCTAAAGAGAATAAGTTGACACGGACATTGCATAGATGTCACTATTATATGTTTGTAAACTAAATATTTTCAGTGCTTTGTAAATGGAAACAAATGTAGTACTGTGATTGGTTGAAAATAATCATTTATCAAAGTCACATACGAAAACAAACTACAAAACGAATGAGCAATCAAATTTCTAACAATGACACTGATTATTCATCTGTATATTCTACATGTCGCTTAAGGTACAAATACGAATGATAATTTGTAATCATTGTCAATATAGAAAAGTATTATTCGGATATAATAAATACGTTACTCAGTTTAGAAAATGTGTTTAATTATTCATCACTTCCGAAAGTAGAAATTAAAAATAATTCCAGTTGATTCAAAAACATCGATCGTTCTCTGTTTATGATTTTAAAGGATAGAACAACATTAACAAATTTAAAAATGTAATTGTAACCAAAATCTAATTGATAAATCTCTAATGAACTATTTTTTTAATACTTCGGTAATTGGTACGTAAGAAAGAGCTAAATTCCATACCGTTTTCGTTCAAATGACTAATTTAATTTTTTATGCATTCAAATATTCATAATTTGTTTAGAATGTGGCAGTTCATTTTTTTTTATTGAAGCACGACAAAGTGACTGCACTATGCCTGATGGTAAACATAGTACAATCCAAAAACAGTGGCGACCACCGAGAGACAGATTACCCATCGTCGGTCGCCGCTGTCATGTCGGCCATAATGACGAAAGTCACCCGGTACTGGATATGCACAGGCTGATCCCGAAACGCGACGTGCAGAAGCAAGTCACTATGACGGGCTTTTTCGCCAATATTTTCCTCTATCCATTAATATATTTGATTGTAACTCCGTTTAACATAAAATTCAATATAGTTTTGGGGGAAATTGAGAAGCGAAAAGAGGTTTTATTGTCTGTATGTGGCATGTTAGTAATGTACTTTTGGTTACTTATTATAGTTTCATACGAGACAAGGAGAGATACCCAGCATTTCTCGAATCTTTACCCTTTCTTTAATCATGTTGGTTCTTGGCAAAAACTTAAGTATAAGAAGAACAATGCAATTATATAATTATAATTGAGGGATCATTAACTATATGAGTATATAGTTATACTGAAGATTGAAAAAAATAATGCATCAAAATCAGTCCAAAACATTTTTGAGATATAAAAGTTCTTTTAAACATACATAACCTAATTTTTAGTTATACATTTATGTAGGTGTCTATATTTAGATATGTTTATTTTTTGTTATTAACTCTTTTTTCTATTTTGCGTTTAGTTTGTTTTTCTGAGTGAGTGATGTTCTTAGGGTAAAACCATAAAACGAAAAATCACACTCTAAAAGCATCACAGCCCGTTTTTTTTTTTCGAAATGACTACGCTATTGGCCCAGCAAGGTCTTAACAGCTTCACCGGACTACTAAGGCGAGCGCTTAAGGCACCCAGCCGATTTTATTTTGGCAACCAGCTCAAGGGTGCACGGCACACCTCGGCTTGGCTGTTGCCTGTTGCATGCAAAATCGCGACCTATCTTAGCTAACCTAGCTAACTATTCATATATGTACGAGTTGTTGAAACGTATATGTGTACCAAGCCTACACGCCTCAACAACTTCTCCATATATTTATTATCGGAAAATATCACAGCCCGTATTTATTTTGTGTTGTATGAACAATTCCGAGCAGGTTTGGCTCTACGAAGGGTTCTAAGCCCAGTTATAACAAGTGTGACACCTATCACAAACTAACCAAATAACAAAAGTTCAGGTTTGTAGTTATATTACTTACTTCAATGAGATATTTATATTAACTGACATTTTATTAATTTCGAAATGCTGTTAGACATATGTTTTTCGTTTAAACAAATATATGAAAGGCTACCATAGTGCACGCGTCACGCAAACACTGCATACATTTCGATCATTTTTTTTTAGTTTTACTTAGTAGGCCCTTTACCCAAAAATCATAATAACTTCAATCTTATATATACATAATTCTTTTGTCCGTATTTATGTTACTGAACTCCTAAATGGCGGTACAGTTTTTAATGATTTTTTGAAAGAAAGAAAGAAATATTTTATTCATAATGCTTATTTACAAGTATACAACAGTGGAAAAACAAATATGCATGTGCCAACATTACGAAACGGAATCCAGCTCAGCATATGCTAAAGTGTTATGAGAAACACTTAGCGCTGATTTTCAGCTGGAACCCAATGCAAGTCACGGAACGATATCAATTAAAAGTATGAAATATAATATATATAACGAAAACAAGTGACGTAAAAAATAATATCATACACTGGGGAAATAAATAAATAAAATTAGTAAGATGTATAAAACAACATATAAGCAATTGCAGGCGTGACTCATGTATATATATTCAACAGAAATTAGATGCAAAACCATTTGCGATTTTTGCGAGTGTTTAGTTGGATTCAGGATTCACAGTTAGACCTAAGAGGCGACGCTACGGTTGAATTTTAGAATTTTTTTATTATCGGGACAAGACTACATCCGCCGCACCGAGACGTATTTACTTCCCGTAGAAAACTGAACCAAGCGTGGGCACATACACAGAACTACGCAAGCGGAGTGTCTATTTTTCAATAATTCTAATGTGTCTCCGATAACAAAACATAATATTTTTATTCAATTTTACTCACCTTTAGAGAGGAATATACAAACACACTAGAACTTTCAGTACTTTGCGATCACTGCAAAACGGTATCGTCCGGAATTTATTATATAGTTACGAAAAAATTACTCACAGAAATTATCAGGCGTTTTTCTTTGATATGAAACCATAACTTCTGGAATACAGGGCAATAACTCATGCGTTTCCTTTGAAGTTTTTAATCGGACGATAATCTTGGTATTATAAAATAATATTGTGGCAATAATTTGATTGACTTTTATCGCAAATATTATAATTATTAATAGCGTATATTAAAATCGTAAATATTTATTTCAACAATAACATATTTATTACATTCTTTACATGATATCGGTCACGAACGTCTTATGGATTTTTTTAAAATTTAACTTCTCCGAAAGGTTATTTAACTACTATCTGTTTTGGTAAGAGATTGAATTGCATTTGCTTACATACTCTTTTCTCATACTTAACTCGAGCCGTTATTTAAATTACAATAACTTTTGATAGAGTAGACCAATTTTAATGAAGAGAGGACTAAATGTCACTAGAAAATATGCTTTATGATTATACATATAACATTTTATCGTGAATACAGTACTTTAACAGTAATGCGTGTTCAAACAAACAAACATACAGACAGACTGGCAGACAGACATTTCTAATTAAGTTTCCATCTATCTCATAAGATTTAGCCAGTGTTTGCAATGTGAGCACCCGAAAATTCTTTCTCAAGACATTATTAGTTATAAATGATTATAAAATCTTTTATTTGAGTTGTAAATGGAAACATTAATTATGTATGTAATTAACACTGATTCAATATTTTGTAAAGAAACATTAATAATTTACAATAAAACTATTGTTCGCTACAAGATGGCGCTGTACAAAAAATATACTGGTTATCATTGCGTCAATCGCTAGATATGTGGGTTTAAAATTATGTAGTCACCGTTAAGGCTCGACAATCAAGCCTAGGTTCGATCCTTTCATTTTTGAAGCGATATCTTTGTTCTCAACAAAGTCGCGCATAATTCTTAATGTCATATTATCAGCTATCAATTTTGAAGGTAACAGAAAATACATGATAATGATCTACTTCGAGAAATTGGTGTTGCTTTTTTTTGCTACCTTTTTTAATATATTTTGTACGTGTTAGCTATCCACTTCCGGTACCGCTCGTCATTCAAGACTCGAGATACTAGCGCTACATATTAGAGATACGCATTGATACTATCGCCAAGCGCCAAGAGACACATTAACACTAACGCCATTTTATTAAAGATTTTTATGATAATAATAGTAATTGCTTTGACTTCAATAATTTGACCTATAAAGGGCTAGATGTCTCTACTCGACACACATACACATATTTCAGATATATAAATAACAAATCTTTGTGTTACTTAAAACATATAGCAGAATTATAAGAAAACGGTAATTGCTTCTTTGAGTTATATAGTTCGTCTTATAAATTATATAGTTCGGCCTATAAAAGGCAAGATGTCAGTTGTTAGACACCACGTATTTGTCAGCCGGTTCGGTCAGCGAAACCATTAACATTCTTTTTTTTTTTATGGAGGGGAAAATCCTGCATAGGGTACGCCTCACGTTGCTGGGGGACAACGTGAGGGTTATGTCGGACTCCTACCGACTAAAAACCCCTCTGCCGCTTTTGCGCGTAGGTGGACCAGGGTGCGAGATCACGGTTTGCATGCTCCGCTCCCTGGTCGCGCGCTCAGATCGCCCGTAGGTGGTAAGACGGGGATCTTCGTCTCGTGGAAAGACTGGAGTTCTCACCACATCGCTTCAAGTGGAAGCTGCGGCTACACACCGTGCTACTACTGTGACTATTCATCCGAGCAGAGCTCCGCCCCACAACATCGTTCCCATAGAAGTGCGCGTAGATTGACTTTTTTCTTTTTTTTTCTCGACCTGACTACGCTATTGACCTAGCAAGGTCTTAACAGCTCGAAGATCGAACCTAGGCTTGAGCCGCTGCCGTGGGAGGCCTAATCGGGTAATAGATTGACGGTATCTTTCCTTTTATATGCCAAACTGTGGAAGTCAAAGTAAGCTATTCACTCACGTATCTCCCATATTTTTAGTAACACACACAAAGATGATATTAAACAGCAGATTGTTATTTAAGTGATATCTAAATTATGTATCTCTAATACGGTGGATCTAGTAATGTTCCGGTGGCGTTATAGTCACGCCTCTCGGGGTGTATCGTAGCGGTACCGGACGTAGTCATTTAACACAGTGTTATCAACGCATTCTTTTGTAGAAAGTACTGTAAGCCGTAACTCTGGGCAAATAAAGAGTGGAAGTAATAATTACTTAGTATTTATTGGCATCCTGACTACATCGACTATGTCGTTTACAACCTGATAACATACGTCAAGAATCGATGTTTTTTTTTTTCGAAACTGATTACGCTATTGACCTGGCAAGGTCTTAACAGCTTCACCGAACTAAAAGAGAATCGATGTATAGAATATACATGAACATGAACAATGATTGGATTTTGTAATATACTGTTCACTACTTTATAACGGTATTTTTTATATTAAAGTGATCACCGCCGTCCATAGACACTAGCAACATCAGGAATGTTGCGAGTTCGTTGGCGGCCCTTTTAAAGAATTTTTAATGAGGTGATTGTCTTTATGGCGGTTACATTTTGATCCTTTATTGTCATTTTAAAGATATGACCTATTACGTAGCTATATATTTGTTGTATGTATTTTATTAATATTTAATCGATATCTTTAGTAATTGTGATTTGTTATTTGAATCGTTTATATCCAAGGATAGTCCCATTTAAATGTGATGAAAATACTCTAACGATAATAGGGTAGTATTATTTGATTTTTACGATAATTATTTGATTCATTTAATGTTGAATGTCGATGTGGTCAAACATGGTAAATACGCATAAGCTAGAGAGTCCTGGCTCTCAAGTGCAATTGCCAGAACACAGTAACAGGTGTTTGGCGACAGATTTACAACGCGTGGGTGGTAGCTAGCCAGGCAGGCTTAGAAAATGCCCTACTATGATATGGTTCCATTATGATGTTTTCTCTCACCGAAAGCTTCGGCTAAGTTGATAGGATTAATACTGAACATACCTTACTTTCATTATCAATTACTTTATGTAAATTTAATGTTAGTCTTATAGGCAAATAATGAACTACTTACAATAATTATTGTCGTACACACTTGCAACTTTCCTGATGTTGTTAGTGTTTTGGACGACGGTGATCACTTAACTGTAGTGACCCACCTAGTACATTAAAAAATCCAATAGTTGTTTACAGAACATACAACGATTTTTGACCGTACATGTAATGAATTTAAAAAAGGCAAAATAAACATGAGGACAAGAAAATAAAATTAGCACCTATCTTTCGAAGCAGCTAATTATTATGTAATTACAATAACAATAACATAACATATTTATAATACCCTTTACATGATATCGGTCACGAACGTTTTGTGGATTTTTTTTTAAATTTGATTTCCCCGAAAGGTTATTTAACCACTAGCTATCTGTTTTGTTAAGAGATTGAATGGCATTTGCTTACATACTCTTTTCTCATACTTAACTCGAGCCCTTATTTAAATTACAATAACTTTTGATAGTGTGAACCGATTTTAATGAAGCTAAGATAAAATGTCATTAAAAAATATGCTTTATGATTATACATAGACATTTTATCGTGAAAGCAGTACTTCAACAGTAATGCGTGTTCAAACAAACAAACACACAGACAGACTGACAGACAGACATTTCTAAGAATTATTGAGATGTATTTTATTACTTATTCCTAGACACCAGCAACATTATTTTATAAAAATCTAAAAGTACAGACATGTTTAATTTACGTTCTTATTATATACTAGCCGCTGCCCGCGACTTCGTTCGCGTGGAATAATAGACTAACACGCAGTAGTAATTATTCAAATCGGACCCATAGTTCCTGAGATTACCCCCTACAACGTCACAACGTCACAAACTGACAAACTTTACCTCTTTATAATATTAGTATAGATGTAGATATTAGACTAAGTTGACAATAGTGTGTTGCTGGGTATCACACTCTATTATAAATTAAAATCGGGTTAAAAGTTTAAAAAATAGTGGGATTATTAAGTTCTGTTGTATTCACTGTTTTTAAAATTCGCCAGCTAACAAATATTACCACTGCTAGGTTGATTTTAGAACTCGTTATCGTCGTTATCAGATGAAAAAAAGACAAACGATAAAAACTATACAATATTTTAAAACTACAGAGCACGGCGGACGTTATCCCGCGTTGGTAATAAAAAAATCTTGATAAATTATATAGTTATACCTTCCTCACGAATCACTTTATATACTCGTAAAAACTGCGAGAAAATCAGTTCAATTGTTTCTGAGTGTATTGCAAAGTCACTGACAAATAGAAGACATGGCACAGGACTTTGTATTATAATAGGTAGTGATAGCGATGGGTGCAATGTCCTAATATGACGTCATAACTGTCTAAACAAAAATGTTTTTTTTTTTTTTTAACTTTCTTTTTGGCAATCAATCTTTCAGATTATTACTGCCATTGTCGAGTAATCAATAATATTACAAGCGTCGTACGATTATAACAATATCAAGCGTCGTGTCAATCAATATTCTAACAACATGGTGGATCTCTTGTTAGAACCCTCTAGGGAGTTTTTGTGGCACCTCAGAATTTCATGCTCCGTGGTATTATTTTCCATTCACTTCACTTATTCACAATAAACTAACCATATTACATAAAACACCACCAACTTTACACAATATAGAGTCAAGAAACACAAGATTATGAATAAAATATAAAATCCACTACATGACAGACTGAAATCCCGCCAAAAACTCCAAATGCAACAAAAATGTTTTTTGTCACTTTAACCTAAGAATAAAGTTGTATAAGCTATAACGTAAAAAAAGTCACACAATCAAGTTTTTTTGTTGTGCCTAATATTAAATCATCCAAGATATTGACTTCAATTATATGCTTTAAAGGACAATTATGGTCTAAATGAAATGCTCAACATAACTAATTTAGTTTAATTGTTTAAGCATTTATACTATATTGCTGAAATTGGGGTCATAGTCATCATCAGCTTGTAAGAGAGCCGATGCAGGCAATAAGCCTCTTCCTGAAGGTAGGTATGAGCATAATCATTACACGATGTATAAGCGATTTCAAACTGACAAATCCACAGTTGTATAATTTCCCATATACAGTAGTACCACAAAAACAATTTTCAGGTTCAGGGTTCCTCACCATATTCTTCTTCACCGGCAACCGATAGTGTTACCAATTCAAATTGGTAAATGTTCGCGAATTTTGGAAAATTCCATAATACATGCTAGGGTTCGAAACTGCGGATATCAGAATTATATTTCACAGGTAATACCGTTAGGCGACAGCTATCACAAATAATCGTAATTTAAACATTTTTTTTTAATAAATAAACGTACACATTTCAAGAATTTTTTATAGATATTTTTAAGACCTACAATGCCGTAGTACATACTCGTATCCATCCATCTATCTCATAAGGTTTAGCTAATGTGACCACCCGAAAACTCTTTCTCACGACCTCTTTAAAATACCTCGCCTTTTCTCTTATATATGTAAACATAATATACATTTATTATGCATATAAATATTCTGGAATAAGTTCTCTAATCGACAGTTAGATTGTATTAAAATTTGTTGCGGTGTTTAGGAGAACTAAGGGTAATATCAAACAGATGTAGATGGCGTTCATTATTTTCAAACTTTAATCACAATCATAATTATAAATGATTTTAAAATCTTTTATTCCAGTTGTAAATTTGAAACATTAATTATGTGTATAATTAACACTCATTCAATATTATGTACTGAAATTTCAATAATATATAATTTACCATAAAACTATTGTTCGCTAAGAGATGGCGCTGTACAAAAAATATACTGGTTATCATTGCGTCAATCGCTAGATATGTGGGTTTAAAATTATGTAGTCACCGTTAAGGCTCGACAATCAAGCCTAGGTTCGATCCTTTCATTTTTGAAGCGATATCTTTGTTCTCAACAAAGTCGCGCATAATTCCTAATGTTATATTATCAGCTATCAATTTAGAAGGTAACAGAAAATACATGATAATGACCTACTTCGAAAAGAAGGTGTTGCTTGTTTATGCTTCGTATTTTTTTCCACCTTTTTAATCTATTTTGTACGTCAGGAATCGATGTATATTCTGTGAACAATTATTGGATTTTTTTATATAGTATTCACTACTTTATAACGTTTTTTTTTATATTAAAGTGATCACCGCCGTCCATAGACACTAGCAACACCAGGAAAGTTGCGAATGCGTTGGCGGCTCTTTTAAAGAATTTTTAATGAGGTTATTGTCTTTATGGCGGTTACATTTTGATCCTTTATTGTCATTTTTAAGTAACTACCTATTACGTTGCTATATTTGCTGCATGTATTTTATATTTAGTAGTTGTGATTTGTTTTTTGAATCGTTTATATTCAGGGGTAGCCCTATTTAGAAGTGATGAAAATACTCTAACGATAAAAGGGTAGTATTATTTGATTTTTACGGTGATTATTTGTTTCATCTAATGTTGTCTAACATGGTAAATACGCTTAAGATAGAGAGTCCTAGCTCTCGAGTGCAGCTACCAGAACACAGTAACAGGTGTTTGGCGACAGATTTACAACGTGTGGGTGGTAGCTAGCCAGGCAGGCTTAGAAAATGCCCTACTATACTATGGTTCCATTACGATGTTTTCTTTCACCGAAAGCTTCGGCTAAGTTGCTAGGATTAATACTAAACATACCTTACATTTACTTTCAGTATCACTTACTTTATGTAAATTTAATGTTAGTCTTATACGCAGATAATGAACTACTTACGACAATTATTGTCGTACGCACTTGAAATTCCCTGATGTTGCTAGTGTCTTTGGACGACAGTGATCACTAACCATCACGTGACCCACCTTTTTGTTTGCTCCCTTTAATATAATAACAATGAAGCCCATGTAATTCACAGTTCATTTAAAAAATCCAATAGTCGTTTATAGAACATGCAACGATTTTTGACCGTACATGTAATGAATTCAAAAAGGCAGAATAAACATGCGAACAAGAAAATAAAAGCAGCTCCTATCTTTCGAAGCAGCTAATTATTATTTAATCATGTAGCCTGCAGGGTTCAAAATTGTTACCATAAAAGTAGGGATTACGCGCGACTTTGTTGTGCACAAAGAGATCGCCTCAAAAATAAATGGATCGAACCTAGGCTCTAATTATTGGCGGGCCTAGAGATTGCCTCATAATTGTAAATCTACATATGTAACGTTTGACGCAATTATACCCAGTATATTTTTAGCACAGCGTCATCTCTTAGCAAGCAATAATTTTATGGTAAATTATATATTGTTAAAATTTCAGTACAGAATATTTAACCAATATTATTTATATACATAATAAATATTTTCATTTACAACTGAAATAACATATTTAAAAAACAATTTATAATCATGATTATGATTAAATTTTGAAAATAATGAACGCCATCTACATCTGTTTGATATTACCTTTAGTTCTCCTAACCATCGCAACAAATTTTAATACAATTTTAACTGTCGGTTAGAGAACTTATTCCAGAAGGTTTATATCTATAATTAATGTATATTATGCTTAAATATATAAAAGAAAAGGCGAGGTATTTTATAGAGGTCGTGAGAAAGAGTGGGGTGGTCACATTAGCTAAACCTTATGAGATAGATGGAAACAATGTACTACGGCATTGTAGGTCTTAAAAATATCTATAAAAAAGTCTTGAATGGTATATGTTTATCTATTAAGGATAATACACAGTAACATTTCTATCTTTTTGATATTATTAAAAAAATTGTTTATGTTACGATTAATTATTTGTGATAGCTGTCGCCTAGCGGTATGACCTGTGAAATATCATTCTGATGTCCACAGGTTCGAACCCTGATATGTACCATGGGATTTTCAGGAATTCACGCACATTTACCAATCTAAATTGGTAACACTGTCGGTTGACGGTGAAGAAGAATATCGTGAGGAAACCTGAACCTGAGAAATATTCTTGTGGTACTACTGTATATGGGAAATCATACAGCTGTAGACTTGAAATCGCCTATACATCGTGGGCTGGCGTAGTGATTATGCTTACATCTTACTTCAAAAAGAGGCCTATGGCCTGCATTGGGTCTCTTACAGCCTGATATTATGGTGATGATGATCCTAACTTCACTAATATAGCATTAATGCTTGTACAATTAAATATTTTAGTTATGTTGAGCATTTCATTCTGATCATAGGCGCCCTTTCAAACATATAATTTAAATCAATATCTCTGATGATTTAATATTACCCACAGCAAAAAATTTATTTGTGTGAAAATTTTTATGTTATAGCTTTTACAATTCGATGTAATGTTAAAGCGACAAACAATCATCTATATTCGTAAAATATTCGCACTGTTTTTGCGGATGCGAATTCGCCTTTGAAAATAAACGCGAATATTTATGAATGCGAACTTATTAATAACTACTTATTCCTGTAAATCCCATCTCTTAAGATAAAAGAAAAACAAGTGTATGTACTGTTAATTATTATTTATTTAAATAGATAATATTTCGTCGGTATCTTAACATTGGTAACTTAAAAATAATATTTCTTAAAATAAAATTAATAATTATATAACACTTGCAAGTACTCGCGATTTCGCCTTAGAATGATAGTAATGAAATATAGTATAGCGCCATCTAGTGGTTGATACAATAATACATGAATAGAAAACAAGAAGAAATACATAAAAGGGCAATGTATGTTAATTTTGTGAAACAGTGTGTCAATTTTCAATAATTTAGATTTTTTTTTATATAATACACTGTGCGACGCATGACCTCAGTCACACCTAATGGAAAGTGAGGACGAGGCCTAAGATGTAATGCGTTCACGTAGTAAATGTTCATTCACTCTTTTTTGAAGATTTAAACGATGATGAAGTCTCCTTCATTTTTAGATAATACTAACTATGTCCGCGACTCCGTGAGTGCTTAATAAAATCATCTGAATGTATCAAGTCCATTTACTTATCTACATTTCTCTCGTACTAAATCGCGTCGTCATTAAAAGTACAATAACTTGTGATAAACCAAACCGATTTGAATGAAACAAAATATGAATTTTACTCGAAGATATGCTTTATGCTTTGCTTGATATGGTTTTATCATGAACGCAGCACTTTACCAGCGATGCGTGTTCATACAAACAGACAGACATATCTAAATATTATTGACATGATTATTATTACCTATTGTAATAACCTGCAACAATTTTTTTCGCCAAAATATTAAAAATACAGACACATTACTTTTACATTCTTATTATTTTATTTTTATTTTTATATGTATAGCTATAGAGAATTGCGATGTGACTTGTACTGCTCAAGTTCTTCTGTGGGTCGGAGGTCACCTCAGTGGCTGGTTCTGAAAACATATATAACAACATGTCATATGAAAAAGATAATATTCCAAAAACGATTTTTGGAATTAAAACGCATTGAACAGTAATTAAAAGTGAATTGTCACGTTGTATCGGTGACGCTGAAACGGCTTTACTCGACTCTATTCGTCATATATATTGACGAAATATTCAAAACATTAAAATGTTTTGTCGACCATTCATTCTACTAGTTTCATTATGCCATAGCTGCTGATTCCTGTCGTAATCTGTTATTTTAGACATATAACTTATACAAAACAATATCGATGTTTCAAATCTGCCAGGCGTCCTGTGACGGCCTAATTTATTTATACACGGACCGAGTCACAGGTACAGTTAGTAAAAAATAATATTACATCGATCCCGAAGGCAAACAAAAAAGCGCTGAGGAACCGATAGGGGCAATAACAACTGTTAAATAAACTTCAAGCAAGCGTTAGAAAATCTTTGACAATTGTTTAACTTGACACCGAAGATACCGTTAAGCAATTAAAGTTAATCAGTATTCATGAATAAGAGATACTGTTAAACTATTAACCGTTGCCTAAGTAAAGTTTATAAGGGAATAACAATACAGAGGTAGTTGTATATCTTTGAAGATTTGGGTTTCACATATGTTGATGAAAATTATTTAAAAGAGTGGGCTGTATTATATAAAATACTAGCCTCTGTCTGTAACTTCGTTCGCGTGGTATAGGTACTTTGGGCTAACGTTAACACACAGCGGAAGCTCGCAAGAGGAAAAAAACCCGATTTTGAAACATTCTTCATTGGTGCTCCGCTCCTATTGGTCTCAGCGTGGTGATATATAGGCTATAACCTACCCCGATAAATAAGCTATTTAACATTGAAATTTTTTTTCAAATTGGACCAGTAGTTTCTGAGATTACCTCCTACACCTTCACAACGTCACAAACTTTACCTCTTTATAATATTAGTATAGGTTGTTATATATTTTTTTATTATACTATTAGTATGTAGTATAAGTATAGATTACTTGTATATTATAGCTGTGTCCGTGACTTCGTTCGCGTAAAAAAACAGTTATAAATAAAATCAACTAAATATGTTAAGTCCATTTACTAATCTATCTTTCCCTCGTACTTAAGACGCGTTGTCATTAAAATTACAATAACTTTTGATAGAGCGAACCAATTTTAATGAAATCGACACTAAATGTTACTCGAAGATATACTTTATGAGTAACTTCATAAAGTTTAATTGTGAACGTAGTATTTTAGCAGTGATAGGTGTCTAAATAAATAGGCAGACATTTCAAAAAATGATTGAAATATTAGTTATTCCTAGACAGTTGGAACAAAAGCTGAAAATTGCAAACACGGTATATTTACTTTATTATTATATGTTTTTATTTATCGAAGCACGACATAGTGACTGCACTATGCTTCATGTTAAGCATAGTACAATCCAAAAACATCGGCAACCACCGAGAGACAGATTATCCATCGCCGGTCGCCGCTGTCATGCCGGCCATAATGACAAAAGTCACCCGGTACTGGATATGCACAGACTGATCCCGAAACACGACGCGCAGAAACGAGTCACTATGACGGGCTTTTTCGCCATATGCATGGTGGTTGCGACCCAGTCGGGCTGTAAAACCCTACCACCCCGCGTTCGCCATTGCCTCGTTCGTTATTCAGCAGGGTGCACCACGTGCAGGTGAGGTTGGCTTGGGTGTCTCAAGTCTTAAGATGTTACTCGACACCCCTTACACCCCTAAATGTATGTGTAGATTATTGAAATGGCTCATTAGTAGAGAGTTAGAAGGAATGTAAATCGCAAAGATTCTAATCACTCGAGTGGATTGATGCTGTATCAGGTTAGAAATAAATCCTCTCACCTTTTCTTTATATGGCTTCGTCTTCTTCTTATTTCTCCTTTGTTTCTTCTGTTTGCTTTTATATTTTTTACGGGAAGCTGGTGGTCTTGAATAGTGTTTCCCTGATCCATAGCCCACTTTTTTGTGTAAAAATACGCCTGAAACAGATACAATTTCGATGATAACTAAATTGTTTTCAAACATTTGTTTAATAGGGTTATAATTTTAAAAGAATTGTGCAAATAATGTGGTGATATTACTACGACCTTGCTTTCAGAAGATACGAAAATAAATAAATAGACACCGACTGTATACACTTGTAAACGATTTGACGGTTAATTTAGAAGTTTCCTTTATTGTACGAAGCGGACAATAGTTATTTGAAATCGAAATGAACCTACAAAGAGGAATACGAGTCAAAGTTAACAGAGGTTGAAACTACAAACAATGTTACTTTAATAAAAGTAGTGGTAATAATTTACCTTATGTAAACAGTACAAAACTGAAATTTATTCAAAGAGTTTTTTAATATGACGTCACATCGGAAGAAGTAGTAACATGTGACCAGGGCTTTTTTGTGGGGCAATCGGGGGCACGCAGTGCCCTTAAAGGGAATTCTGAAAATATCGAAAAGTTGCCATAAAAACTGAAAAAAAACAAGGGGTCTGAAAAAACTAAAAATAAATCAGTCTTGGTAACCTTTACATTTTTTTTTGCATTTTTTTACATGTCAAGTTTATCCAGATACAAAATATATCCTAACTTTCTCAAACAGTTACCACGTCGCACAGCGGGCCGGTCTGTAGAAGAATAAAAAAAAAATATATATGGACTTATAATTTTCGAAAATTAGCGAGCCCCCAAAAAACGGGTGACAAATAAAGGCCTGAATGTGACTATATTTGACAAGGATAAGGGTGGGTTCCAAAAATTATGAAATTTCTGCAACGTAATACATGTAGAAGCCCTAAAGACACTATATTCTTTTTAGAATCATAGTAGGCGATGAAATTAATGTACATAACTTGGCTGTTAAAAATTATAATTAAAAATAAATAGAAAAAAAAACAACGAATGAGTAATACGTAAATAGAAGGAAAAATAATTTCATTACCAAACAAACAATGTCATTAACTTATTGATAACAATAATAAAACTTATCTTTATTGTTTATATTGAAATTCGCCAGCGATCCTTCATCATAATATACCACGAAAATAAATAACATTTCTTTATCATGATTCTTTTAGTCATGGCACTGTCAAATTGTATCGAAGATAGAGGTAAATGTACAGTATTAATAAAACTGCCATCTACCGAAGAATGTAGGAACTAAAGTGACAGCATACTACAGCCAATATCGTCTGAGTTTTTAGCGGGATTTTAGTCTGTCATGTCGTGGATTTCATATTTTATTCATAATCTTGTGTTACTTTAATCTACATTTTGTAAATTTGGTGGTGTTTTACGTAATATATTTAGTTTATTGTGCATAAGTGAAGCGAATGGAAAATAATACCACGGAGCATGAAATTCTGAGATGCCACTAAAACGCCCTGGAAGGTTCTAACAAGGGAACCACCATCTTGTTAGAATATTGAAATAATCACACGACGCTTGTAATATTATTAACTACATGCCAATGGCAGTAATAACCTGAAAGATTGGTTGCCAAAAATAAAGTTAGCATAATATTATATTATCCATAGTTCTATACTAATATTATAAAGAGGTAAAGTTTGTGAGTTTGCGAGATTGTAGCGAAGTAATCTCAGGAACTACTGGTCCGATTTGAATAATTCTTTCAGTTTTATATAGCTCATTTATCGAGGAAGATCATAACGCTAAAACCAGTGGAGCTGAGTACCCATGAAGAATTTATCAAAATTGGGATTTTTTGCCTCTTGAGAGCTTACGCTGCCTGTTAGCTATAGCCCAGAGTAACTAATCCACACGGACGAAATCGCGTGTTGAGGCTAGTCGTGTATAAATAAAATTGAATTGTCTTTTTTCATACTAATATTCAAAACAATAGAATAATTGTGGATAGCTTTTTACAGGCGAATAGAGGACTCTTCAG
Organism: Antheraea mylitta; assembly: GCA_014332785.1. Taxonomy (NCBI): domain Eukaryota; kingdom Metazoa; phylum Arthropoda; class Insecta; order Lepidoptera; family Saturniidae; genus Antheraea; species Antheraea mylitta. Next base: position 13,072,169 of record JACEII010000004.1, on the reverse strand, counting down.
AGCTTTATATATGCTACATATTACAACGCGTTTAATTAAAAATCAAGCAATAATATTAAAATTAACGTAGTATGGAGGGCAGAGGTAAGGAGAACTATCTCACGTGGAGAATATGTTAACACCCTCCAAAATGGTACTAGCATAGGTAAAAGTTATGGATAGTTTTTTTTTTCGATCTGACTACGCTATTGACCCAGCAAGGTCTTAACAGCTTCACCGGACTACAAATTGTGAAGTGAATATGAATATAGCCTAAAATAACTGACGTAAGAAAATACGGAGTGTGATAGGATTTTGTAAGAACTTTAATTTAGTAATTTTTGAGTGATTTTTTTTAAATAATTGAATAATAATGAACCCTAATGCTACTGTAGCACCACCCTAATTTACTGTATTTTGACTGATATTTTTATAGCTTTTAAATCTTCCTAATGAATTACTTTATCAACTGGTGAAAACAGCATAAAAATCCGTTCAATAGTTTTTGAGGTTATCGCGAACATATAGACGTAGCAGAGGACTGTTTTACAATATTTAGTAATTAAATTTTCTTATTGTGTCATCATATTATAAGAATGCCACCCTGAAATTATTACGATGCGCGCGCATGCCGTCACGAAAAACCGACACCCTGAAGTTAGATATAGTCAACATTTTATTTCTTTGTATTTATTTGTATTAAAACTTTCAATGTAAAATAAGGCGTAAGATAACATTTTTGAAAAGATTTTTATCTTGCTAAGCCAAAGGACTAACTTCTAACGCGTGGACGTACAGAAGTACACGTGGTACACACTTGTTTATTTTTTTCGGGAAGAGGTATAAATGAATGATACGGAATTATTTACAAATATGTCTTCTTTTTCTAACTTATAATAACATTAAAAATATATTTATTTACATTAATATAAAACAGCGAAATACAACAATCATAGAATATCAAACAGTCAAATATATACCTCATAATATATCATAGATATTTCTCTGACACAAAATTAACAATGATTAATGATTTTCGCAGCACCTGTGGAAACATGTCTGATATACCGTAAAGATACTTTTAGGTCAGCACTTGAATATAATAAAAAAAAAAATCACTTACTGCAAACACTTTCTAAATACTATTTCAATGGCTTGTTAATAATATCGGTCACGTTAAAATCTTTAAGGTTTAAAACTTTCTTATCTTAATGAAGTGAAGATTACCTTATTGAGATATATTGTCTACATTTCATATAATATTGCACTTTTATTTATGTCTACTTTAACACCTTTTTAATTACATTCGAAATAAGCAAAAAGTATTACAAATATCTTCGATTGCTCAGAAGCCAATCTTGATTACATATTCTCCTCAAACTAAATGATGACGCAGCTAAACCTGACAAAAGACATCCTAAGCCTCGAAATACGACTGATTTTAAACTGTCACATACACTGACGATAATAATTGATTAGGCAGACAATAAGATACTGGAAATATACTACAGAGCATGCAACTAATTTGACCCGTTTGTGCCCTTACCTTTTTCGTTATCATGGTACCGAGGGTTCAAATAATATAGTACCGGCGAATCCCCATATCCATTCATCCCAGAACTGTTCAATTTAGAATGGCCAATACTTATATCCGAGCACGCCCTAAATTGCTCCTGATTGCCACATCCCATTCCGCTTGTACCGTTACCGCAAACGCCCCAATTATTCCCAGCCACATACTTCCACTGCAGTACACAGTGTTCGCAAATCAAGTCAGCTGGAAGGCGGTAATTCACATTGTACCTGACGCTACCTTTCTTAGGATAATATTTCGTCCCACCCTCTTCTAACTCCAAAGGGTAACGGTCGAAGCATTCCTGTTCGTTGCTTTTTGGATCAGGGCATATTCTGAATTCCCAGTAGCCGAGGTGTGAAGTCGTCAAGTGGACTGTGGTGGTGAACACAGAGCCGGGGGGATAATGAGCGACTATAACCCCATCTCCGAATATACCACCGAGCTCGTGGGGACGTGGGGAACGGGTGTCATAACGATCTCCGCAAATACCACACCTGTAAAGTCAATATTATGTTATTGTAGCACGGCAAAGTGACTTACTATGTCTGATGGTAAGTACAGTAAAAACAACGGTTACCACCGAGAGGCAAACCGTGGTCGCTGTTATAATGCCGGCGTGCGTGAATGTCTGTTCACGTTACGCTTGAAGGACCCCATGTTATAAGAAAAGGGAGAACTGTTGGTGGGATCTTGGAATGTCATATATTTATATCGTATTTTTGTATTACTTGGCTCTATATTTTGTTATATTGGGATGAATGGGATATAATAACACGGAGCATGGATTCGGAGTGGCCACAAAACTCTCTGGAACGTTCTAATAAGAGGGCCGTAATTTTGTTAGAACATTGAAATGATCACAAGAAACTTAAAATATCATTACCTATTCGAGAATGGCAGTAATAATCTACTAGAAGGTTGGATGCCAATAATAAAATAAGTAAAACACATTTGTCAGGTTACGGTAAAGGTATGTTGTAAACTTTTTAGTTTGTGCTTAGATATGGATTTATTGTAAAACTGCAGCGAGTTTGCTTTTGTTATTAAAAAGAGAAGAAAGTATTATGGAATAGTTTCTTAGTACACTCGCCATGATACAGATGGTGGAAGACGCTCAGTGAGGTAATGTCACTGTGCATCTAAAGCGGCTTTGGAAACTTTGTAATGTCTGCATCATCAACAATGCGGACAGCCCGAATTATGGGTCAATTTATAAACGAAAGGCGTAGATAAACATGGAGTCCATATCATGTTAAATATTTAAATAAAACAATCACTAATGGAACAAAAATCTAGAAAATGTATTGGAGCAGATCGTATACCATTGTACGGTGCCAATTTATCTCAATCAGAATTACTTCTGGTAATTACTAAAGGGTTTTACCATCTTTAAAACTATCTCCCAACTATCGTTTATTCATGACGTTGAAAATCAAAAGTAAAAAATACTTTTTTCGATTTAGGCCTTTAGAAAGCATTCATAATGGTTAAATTTACCGCTGGTTCGGACAAACAACCCAGTCATCGAATAGAACCCGTAAGGAACTTGATATGATTTATCCTTTTTTCATAATAGTAGTTAAAATAATTGTTAGTGTTTGGAAAGAGAGGGATATTAATTCCAGAAAGAAGAATGACCTTCCTCTGTTGAAGCCCCATTGATGCCAAAGGCCCCCGCAATTGGCACCGTCGTCATCATAATCTGGCTTCGTGGGGAACCCGAATCGCCAGGCCGAGGCTCGGGAAGGCGGCTGCGTCACCCTACCATGGCCAGCAACGGTCACCACTACGCTCACCAAACACACCACCACCGGCCACAGCATCTAGTTAAATTAAAGTTTAATCTGTGATTATTTTGCACCTACAATAGATGTACCTATATCATTACTAATCGAAGAATAGTATTAGAACTTATGTTTTTATTTAACACTAGCCTCTGCCCGCGACTTCATTCGTTGGGCTATTGCTAGCACACAGCGGAAGCTCTTAAGAGGAAAAAATCCTCGATTTTTAAACATTCTTCATTGGTGTTCCACTCCTATTGGTCTTAGCGTGACGATATATAGCCTATAACGATCCTCGATAAATGAGCTATATAACACTGAAGGAATTCTTCAAATCGGGCCTGTAGTTCCTGAGATAACCCCCTACAACGTCACAACATCACAACGTCACAAACTCACAAACTTTACCTCTTTATAATATTAGTATAGATTAACACGTATGACAGCTAAACTATTACGTTCTCTATAAAACCTCAATACGACTCTTGTATTAAATATTGTTTATTCGTAAAGTATTATATGCAAATGTGTTTATATACTTGTATATATCTTGAGAATCTAAAAACAATCGATCTAAAGATATAAGTCAATGATATAAACTATGATAAATGATTACGGAAACATTAAATTAATATCATTAATATCATTAAGGCACGGAATAAAGTCATTAAAAAATAAATTAGAATTACATTTAAAAGTAATTTGTAGACCGCTAATCAACTTTCGATTTCACTCTCACAGAGTAAATACATAATTTCCTCGACGATAAGAACTTTATTACTTTCCATTCTAAGCTCAAGGGTCTTTACTTGCGAATATTATAAAACTCAGTACCACAAAAAAACGGCGAATGGGGTTCTTTAGAATATACCGTTCTAAGCTTTACGGCATTATTTCTATCACAATAACTGAGACATCGTCAATAGAGCCAAGCACGATTGTCATATAAACCTGACTTCACTTATAATTCAGTAGTCCGGTGAAGCTTTAAGACCGTGATGGATCAACAGCGTAATTCTTTTTTCCTTCTTACTGACAAGAAAAGAATCATCATTAAAAAGAGAAGCTCAAAAGGAAAAAAGTGTATGTGTACTTATGTACACGAGTTAGAAGTTATACTTCTTTGGCGGAACAAGATAAAAATCTTTTATTCAAAAAATTTATCTTTCGCCTTATCGTCCACTTTCATACTTAAAACTTTTTTGTTTACATGACTTTCAACACCTCTTATAATATGCACATAGCATTCTAACCTATTACTCCTCAACTTCTCTGTCACTGGTACTATTTTTAAATTTCCTCTGATATACCCATTTCTAATCGTATCCATTCTGGTTACACCACACATCCACTTTAACATGTGCATATCTGCCATATGTAATCTTTTATCATCCGTCTCTTTCGTAGCCCAGCACTCAGATCCATATAACACGACTGGTCTTATTATAGTTTAAACACCTTTTCATTGAATTTCAAGTGCATTCCTGGGTCACAAACTAGCCCATACATCTTTCGCCATTTCATCCACCCTGCATTTATTCTATTCATCACATCCTTGTCTATATTACCGTCGTTTTGGATCAATAAACCGTAGTCCGTAGTTCGGTGAAGCTGTAAAGACCTCACTTGGTAAACAACATAGTAAGGTCGAAAAAAAAGATCAATAAACCGAATTACTAAACATTAGAGCAGGCTGGTATAGATACACCATTTAATATCATATGACAAAAACTGGATAGAACCTCCTAAGTCGCAGAACCAATGTCTGTTTTAATCGTATTAATTTTAAGCCAAACTTCTCCAGTTTTCATCAACATTTCTTCAGCTTACTCTGACCTTCGGTACCAGCTTCGTCAACAAGAACAATATCACCAGCAAACAGCACATATTAAGGTGCCTCTTCCAATATATATCATGTTAGTCCATCGATAGCAAGAAGGAGTAAATAGGACAAGAATACAAAATTATAAATTAGTATTAATTTACTTCGAAAAGGTCAGGGATATTTGATACTAGCTTTTGCTCACGGCTGCGCTCTTTTCAACGTACATATTTATTATTGGAACGAAGTTCCTTATCGCGCGTTGTGAAAGGGGGCTAGACGGAAAAAATTCTTACGAAAAGTTGTCACGACACTTTTTGCTATAGTAAGCTATTGTAAGCTGTGCGGCGTCGCATGTTTCTCTGTCTGTCTCTCTCTTTGTCTCTCTCTCTCTCTTACAGAAAGCAAGCCAGATATTTTCATTTCTATTTCGCATTGAACACTGTGGTGTCGCGACTTTATATAACATAAGTTTATATAACATTATATTTGTTAATAATAAAAAAAATATTATTATAACTTAAAAAAAAAAATATTACAATTCCTTCACTAATTAATCGAAAGGAACTTCGTTTCATCCGGGTGTCCCTTGACACCTCTCAAGTTTTTTATATTATCTAAACCACGGGAACAGTAAGTACATTTTTCTGAATGCTAAGTCCTCTTATCACTTACATTAAATGTGCTAGATTTCCTGACGATCGTTTGAGTAATTCAGGCGTGAAAGTATAACAAACAAACAAACAAACAAACAAATTTACATTATTTATAAGAATTGTCAAGGGTCTGACTAGAATTTTGGTAGCAAAGTTAGTTTTATTTATAAGCCACAATTTTTTCATTAGTATTTTTCATCCCGTTCCCGTTCCCCCTCCCGTTTCCGTTCCCATTCTCATCATTCTAGTTTTCATTACTAATTAATTTTTTCCTTTATTTATTTATCCTTACTATACAGTAAAACATGATTAGGCATTTATTACCTTGGCGAGATTTATCAATGTTTATCGGTAGCGATCGATTACATCTATGTATTATGAAAATCAATTAAACAATTAGTTTTATCTATTAAATACTTCTATCTTCGATTATTTTCCAAGAGCGTGTTCATCCGCGTTATAACAATTTCAAATATTTCCATAGTTCCGTGAAGACTGATTACTTATAGAAGGATTTTATAGGGTCACCATCATCATCAGCCAGCCAACGACGTATTGACTATTTCAAAGTCGGAGAATTGCACAGTTCTTTATTATCCCTACATACATACAATAGTACTACAAGAATATCTTATCAAGTTTCCTCGCGAAGGTTTCCTTCATCGTCAGCCGATGGTATTACTAATTGAAATTAGTAAATGTACACGAATTCCTAAGCATTTATTAATACATGCCAAGCTTTGAAGCTGTGGATATCACATTGATATTCCACCGGTGAAGCCGTTCGACCACCGACTTTTGACATAAATCCCCTATAAAAATACTGCTATCCCTTTTCTAACATGCACGGATGTGTTATATTTTGCATAGTTAGTTAATATGGAAAACGGGACAAAGATTTGATGTTATAACGTTAACTTCTTCATATAAATAATTCTTCAATCCTTGTGTACGGAACTGAACAAGTGAATTTAAAAATATGAGTAGTTTAGCTTAATAATTGGACCCAGTCGCAGTAGTTAGCGCTGCTGACTAATTCTAGGATCATTTTTATAATCAAGACAGGAAAACGTCCGCAAGGCGTTATGGTATTAAAATATAATAAATCTGTAGTCAAAATTATACTTTATCATTAGTTAACTTAACTAAGTTATTTTTAACAACTGTTATTCTTAAGTTATTCGGATATCGTATCCATGGACATAAATTCGAATCCTAGTAACTGAATCGGAGCTTCCAGTGAAATAGAACATCGTGTTGGAACGAAAACATGGTGGTGGGGCTTTTTCTAAATTTGCCTGGCAAGCTATCACCCCCATGTTAAAAATCTGTAGCCATCATAGAAAGCAGACGAATAGGCGAATCACCTAATATTAAGTGATCACCGCCATCCATAGACAGTAGCAACACCAGGGGAGTCGCTAATGCGTTGCCAGTCTGTGTTTGGGGGAATGATGGGAAGAAAGGGGGAGAGGAGGTGGGCCTCTGGCGCTCTCACTGACCGAACAATAACGCAACAATACAAGTACTATTAGTTCACGTCGGTTTTCTGTGGGTCGGGTGGTACTACCCCGGGTGAACCGACCCATTCACGCTAGAACCAGTAATACCTTCAGCGTGGTTCTACCGCCTACTGGTATGTTCCAACAATTACATTTGAGAGCTAATCCTCTAAGTTTGGCGTAATTACCAACTTGGACCACATTAGAATTTAACATCAGATGGGTCTATGGTTAAATAATAAATCCTGTAGCATATTAAAGATGTTACCTTTGAAAAACGTTAAACTTCTTCGACACAATCCAGAGTAAAGTAGGTATCTATACTATGAATTAGTATTTTCCTCGAGTTATTATAAACAAACAATAGAAATATGACACATACCTAAACACAAAGAAATCCTAAACCCGTGGATTTCTATAAAACTGATAGAAGTTCAATAGAAATGACTAATTGAATTAAATATATTTCCTAAATGTATATGATATAATTAACCACCGTTGAGTTCATGAACTTACATTATTTCTGCAGAGAAGCAGCGATTCTCAACCTGTGGTACGAGTAAGTGTACGGCCAGAGTGGACGCTTAAATCGAGCGTCAAGCGTAGCGGAGCGTGCAGCATTCGTATCAAACAGATGCATTGACACGTAGGCATAGTATAAATATGAGAGACAGTACGGAAACTACATACGCTCGAGAAAGGCACACTCACACAAGCACGCGCATCGACGAGAGATTTTAAAAGGTACCCTATGGACAGCATCGCGAAAACCCCTTAGGGGTCTCGTCGATGCGCATGTTGGTGAGCGTGCCGGTACGAACGTTTTTTTTTCCTAATTGTTTTGTTCTGCAGACTATTGGTCGTCCCTTTTTTTGCTTTCCTTTTATTTTATTGTCTGCGTAAAAAATCTTGTGTAATTGAACCGAATCGGAAAATCGTAAATGAACGTTAGTAGGTAGTTTCCATACTGTGTCTTATATTTATACTGTGACGTAGGTATCCTGAGTGGCGTGTGAGCGGCGCTCTTAGACGCTGCATGCCCCGCCGAACGCATATTCACTCAGGCTGTACACTTATGAGAATGGGCGAGTTCCCAATGGGTCTATCAGTATATTTCATAATTCTATAAACGTACGTGAAAATTATATTGGTAATGACAGAAATACTGAGAAGTTGGCACGGCTTACTTATATAAATATTATCATAATGTATTATATTTTTCTAGTTTCGGCCCGCGACTTCATCCGCATGGAATAGATACTTCGGGCTAACGCTAACTTTAACTCTCGACTTCATTTACGTAGAAGGTAAAAATAATAGATATATGCTGTCGCGTACTTTCTTTTAGAACTTTCAAAGGGAAATAATTATGTTATACATGATTGCGAAACTTTAACTGTTTACGTAGTACATGCAGCGGAAGTTCTCAAAAGGAAAAATAAACTCCGATTTTGAAATTTATTGATTAGTGCTCCGCTCCTATTGGCCTAAGCGTTATATATTGCCTTCCTTGTAATGCTATCTGATGCTGTAAGAATTGAAATTGAACCAGTAGTTCCTTTTTTTTAACGTGGAAATAAAATCCTCATGGGATGTCAAAGCTCCCGGAGGGAGCCCGGCTAGAGCCGCCCATCTCTGCGTGCGAGTCACGCAGAGGTGGGGCCGAAAGCGGCGACTCGAACCGGCTAAAACTCCACGAAAACCTACGTCGCACTATGAGGATGTCCCGGGGTTGCGTAAGCAAGCTCCGCGACACCCCCGGCTGCAGGCGTTCCCCACGCCACACCCGGCTGAGGCAGGCCGGACCCATTCCCCCTGGGTGCGATCAACAGCGGATAAGCCAAGCCACTCCGCCACCACCCTGCGATGATTTTTTACCGAGGTTTACTCCTTCTACTCCACCTAAACCCCTTGAGTACCCCCTGAGAATCAGTAGTTCCTGAGATTAACGCGTTCAAGCAAACAAATTCTTCAGTTTATAATATTAGTATAGATTATTATAATATCACAATAAATAAAATATAAACAAGATTATAACATTTAGTTAATGTACATAAAGGCACTTCTACAGTAGTTCTCTATTGGTCTAGCAAGGCCTTAACAGCTCCACCGAAATACCACGTTGATCACAAGTATCTACCGACAGTACTAAGTATATTTTGAAATTAAGATTGATACTATTATCAATGTGTCTAGCTTCTATTATGATATACCTATATATCTTAATAGAAGCTAGACACATTTTTAAAAGTAGGTATGGGGTTATCATGTGAGGGATATTCCATAAATGACAATTTTAATTAGGGAGTACGGAAATGTTAAAGAAGTTGAGAGACTGCTCTAAAATGTAAGTGCCAATACAGTAATTAAATGGCTATGTTTAATAATTAATCATACTGTTCTGTTCTGTTATGTATTAAATCTCGTTACTTATTCTGCTGTCGGTTAATTTGCTATTTTACATCGTACAAGCTTTTGTCTGCGACTTCCCTAGCGCAAAATTATTTTCACTTTTTTTTTTAACGTGGCGAAATCCAATATGGATACCCACCCTCCCAGGGGAGAGGATGGGTTATGTCCGACTCTCACGGACTAAAACCCCACGGTGTACCGACAGACCGTGTTGTTGGGGCGGCAAGGGATCGTTCTAGCTAATGAACCTTGTAGAGCCGCCCCAACGGTCCGTACACACCAGCTGCCTCTCCTCGTCCGCCAGACTTGTGCAATGAAGGGAAGACCCCTCGACTGCATCCCCTCAGGTCCGGCTACGGTGGCAGGAGAAGTTGGGCAAAGCGCCGCCTCCTCCTGCCGGTCCTCTGTTGGCGGAGACGGCCACTTAGAGGATCTACCTCGCGGGCCCACTCAGCCGCCTCCTTTTGCGAGATGACCTCTTCGCAAAAGGAGGCCATTACTCGCCACGCCTGTTCGCTGTCGAGCACGGCGGAGACCACACTCGGCAGCGACAAATTCACCCCTGCCGCCTCCGCCACTCAGAAAGCGTGTGCTGCGCGGTGTCTTCCTCAGCGCCGCACTCGTGACTGCGGCGGTCGGCTTCCTGCGAGCGATCCGGTGCCAGCACCATCCGGAACAACCGTGTCCGGTCAGTACCTGCACCAGTCTGAACGTCAGGGAGCCCCAACTCCTCCCTATCCATTCTCGCAGGACCGGGCGGACGGCGTCGACGATGTACGTCCCGAAGCGCGCGTCCGCTAGGTCCTGCATCCACCTTACTAGCGCCCCATCCCTACACTCTCGCCTCTTGGCCTCTATCTCCCTAGGAGCCGGAGGCTCCCCACTACGCTTTCTCGCTCCCAGGGAAGGGAGCCGGCGAGTGTGAAGGCCGCCGCCGGGATACCGTCCGGTACGCCCGGATTGCCCTCAGTGCCGCCGTACGCTGCGCACTGCGCAGTGCACGTACGTTGGCGGCACCGAGGGCGTCTGCCCAAACCGGTGCCCCGTAGACGGCCATCGCCCGCACGACTCCCATGAAAAGTCGGCGGCACCTGGCACCCGGCCCCCCAATATTAGGGAGCAGCCGACCGAGTGCCGCCGCCGCCCCAGCAATTCGCGGTCCGCACCCCGCAAAGCGGGGCTCAAAACCCCAGCGCCCGTCCAGGGTGAGGCCCCAAGTAAAAATTATTTTCACCTACCCTTACGTATAGTAATTTTAGTTTAGTTGCGGAATAAAAATACCCTATGCCCTTTTTTGTACCCCTGACACGTTATGCAAAATTTCATAATAATAAGTCGAATAATTGAGGCATGAATGCGTAATAAACATACAAACTTTCGCATTTATTACATTAGTTAGGATTGCAGTTTTGATTGAGTATTTTTTGGGAAGTATTCCTTTGCAGGGGCGGTTTCTCAGGAAGAGAGCCAGAACGGTCCCTGGCCGCCCCTAACATGCGGCCGACGGTACACCGTGGGGTTTTAGTCCGTGCGAGTCGGACATGACCCACGCTCTCCCCCGGGAGGGTGGGTATATCCGTTAGGGATTTTCCCACGTTAATAAAAAAAAGGCGGTAGAGCCAAGCTGAAGCTATTATTGGTTTCAGCATGAACGGGTCGGCTCGCCCGGGGTAGTACCACTTGACCCACAGAAACACCCACGTGAAGTAACAGTGCTTGCATTGTTGCGTTTCGTTCGGTCAGTGAGAGCGCCGGAGAATAATAATTATGTATAATATCTATCTTATACCTTTAAACAAGCAATTCTTGTATATTTTTATATTTATTTATATTCAGGATTTCGGAAACGGCGTCATCTATTTCCGTGAAACTTAGTATAAGGTAGTTTCGGGGACGATAAATCGATCTAACTAGATTTTATTCATAGAAAACTTTTTTAACTGATTTTTAAAGCAATAAAAAAATATAGCTAGAATATTAAGATTAATTTCGTCGCCGCTGTCAAAACAAAAATAGCTCAGATGGAAGTCGGTTGCTTCGAAAATCCGTGTAACCCCAGTTCGAATCCGAGTGACAGCAGAAGAGATATTTTTTTTTATACAAAAATGTTAATATTATCATATTAACAGTTAATTTTAATATAAAGATGTTTTTTAAAGAACCTAGACTCGGTCGCCCAGGTACTTTAAAATTATTACTTATAATTTCATTTAAGTTATTCTAAGAACAAACATATAGGATACTACTCATAGTATTTATAATAATTTGACCATCGGGTATTCAAATTCAAAAAAATAGGTTAACACATTTTATATCTATGACCATTTCAACAACACTTAGTACATTATATTTCTTTTTTTTTCAATGTGGGCGAAACGATAATCCATCGATCTGTTATCGATAAAAATTGTCTTAACCGTTCTAAATTCAAAATCAAAGCGCTATTGACCTAGCAAAGTCAATAACTTCACCGGACAACATCTACATCTTATTTCAATATTCTTAATTATATTTGTAACCTTTTTTTTTCGTACGTTAATTTTAGTTTTTATAAACGAATTCAATTTCACTTTTTTTTTCTAAGTTTAATATTTCTCAGTTAAATATTGTATTTTTTTTTATTATTATTAATAGTGTTATTTATATGATAAAGCGTTTTAGGTTTTCAGTTTACTACTTTTTATTATTCTTGTTGACTTTTGCTATATCCTGTCATATATATGTAAATAAATTAAAACAAATAAATAAATACTTACCGTATATTAGAATATCACAATCCCGATTTTTTAATTTTTTTTTTTGTTCAGAATTAATAACTGTCCGTATTTTCAGCCATTTCACGATATTAAAATCACTATAATATTTTCATTTAGTGTAGTTAATGCTCTATAAAAATAATATAGTAAATTATTTATGTTTTATTACTATAAATTACGTTACGTTAATACCCGCTAGTATTCCGACGCGGTCCGCACTATACTGGATGCATAAACGCATTTTTTACGCTCTTCCGAACTTAATAGTTTGATTTGCTTTTACTTTCTCCTAAAACCGATCCGATCAACGCTAGGGATGTGGGCGAAACGATAATCCATCGATCTGTTATCGATATAAATTGTCTTAACCGTTCTAAATTCAAAATCAAAGCGAACCCGCGTTTCGTTATCTTTGTCATGTAAATACTTCTTTGTTTGAAACTTATTTCACATACAAATGAGTTCAGGATCCAATTCATCGTAGTTTCAGAGTGATATCTTACTTTAAGCGTTCCGTTTATGGAATGAGCTTCCTGTTCACAGCTTACCCAAGTAACTATAGTATGTAGTTTTTAAAGAACGGACAGAACCAGGTTCGTGTAGAGTCAAAAAAGCGGCATATGATGCTTCAAAAGAACTTATAATAAAATCATCCATCGACAGTAACAACTTACCATCTGGTACTTGGTACATTTAGTTTTCACTCTCTTCTATCAAATGTCGTTTCATACCTTTTTCAGTCTTTTTCTACTCCTATATCCGTCTGTCTTTATAATACGTAAAAGAATATGTATACTTTGAGCTTCTTTTTACACTCCACGAAGGAAATAAATGGAAAAAGTTACATTAGTTAAACATTAACTTTGTTTGCATCAGTAATAGTGGTAATCATGTGTTAGACACCACGTATTTGTCAGCCGGTCGGTCAGCGAAACCATTAACATTCTGTAAATACTGTGACTATTCATCCGAGCAGAGCTCCGCCCCACAACAACGTTCACATAGAAGTGCGCGTACATTGACGGTATCTTTCCTTTTATATGCCAAACTGTGGAAGTCAGAGCAATTACCATAGATGATATTAACTAGCAGATTGTTATTTAAGTGATACACCATCTATATAATCGTTCTTATTTATGCATCTAAATTATGTATCTCTAATACGGTGGATCTAGCCTCTCGGGTGTATCATAGCGGTACCGGACGTAGTCATTTAACACATGCGACCTGTAAACACCAAGATATAAATCAGGTAACTCAACTATGGAGGCAGTCTTGAAATTCTGTGCACTCTAACAGGTTTTCCTAAAATTACCTAGTACAATCACTCTTTGCAAAGTATTTGAAGGGAAATGCTTACAAGGATTTTAGCTTTCTTAAATGTGCTAGAAGCAGATAGAAGACTCTTCAGAGCATTGTATATACTACATGTTATTGTGTTTTTCCATAAAGAAGAGGTAGTAATGTTAAAATCAACGAAAGTAACTAAAACAGGTAAGAGTATTTAGGTAATATCGATATCTATGCTAATACCTTTAAACGAGCAATTCTTGTATATTTTTATATTTGTATAAATTCAGTATCTCGGAAACGGCGTCATCTATTTCTGTGAAACTTAGTATGAAGGTAGTTTCGGGGACGATAAATCGATAGATTTTATTCATAGAAAACTTTTTTAACTGATTTTTAAAGCAATAAAAAAATATAGCTAGAATATAAACATAAATTTCGCCGTCGCTGTCAAAGCAAAAATAGCTCAGATGGAAATCGGTTGCATCGAAAATCCGTGTAAACCCAGTTCGAATCCGAGTGACAGCAGAAGAGATATTTTTTTTTGTACAAAAATGTTAATATTATAAAGCAAACATAACAGTTTATTTTAATTTAAAGATGTTTTTTAAAGAACCTAGCTAGACTCGGTCGCCCAGGTACTGCTAATATTATAAAGCTTAAGAGTTTATTTGATTAAACTCGCTAATCTCAGAAACTACTGGTCCAATTTGAAATTTATCGTGGAAGGTTATAGCTATATACCATTACGCTAAGATCAATAGGCGTGGAGTACCAATGAAGAATGTTTCAAAATCGAGGTTTTTTTCCTCTAAAGAGCTTCAACTGCGTGTTACGATAGCTCAAAATAACTATTCCACGCGGACAAAGTCGAGAGCAGAAGCTAGTATAATTAATACACCGCGAATATGTTGCCGCGTTGTAACAATCGATTATCGACATCGATAAGTTTCAGAGCACTATCTGACACCGCAACTCGATTACTGAACAGCCATTCGACCGCACGTAAGAAAATTGTTTCCATTAATAACTGTAAAAATCGGTTTAGTAGAGCGTGATGCTCCGATATCGTTTTTATATATGAAAACTATATTACTGTGTGTGATTTGTTTGAATTAATATTAATTATATTTTTTGTAGGTGGTAGAGCCACGTTGAAGCTATGACTGGTTTCAGCATGAATCAGTCGGCTCGTAGTAGTACCACCCTCAGAAAACCGACGTGAAGTAACAGTGGTTGCATTATTGCGTTTCGTTCGGTCAGCGAGAGTGCCGGAAGCCCATCTTCCCCTTACTTCTCTTCTCTCTTCCCCTCCCTTCTTCTCTTCCTTCCCGCATTCCCCCATCCCTCTAAACACAGGCTGGCAACGCACTTGCAACTCCCCTGGTGTTGCTGGTGTCTATGGACGGCGTTGATCACTTAACATCAGTGAGCCGCCTGTACATTTGCCTCCTATATGATATTTAAAAAAATATATTAAAATCAATTTTCCATGTGACTCTCATGATTCGTATATATCTTCTTTTATAAATATAATAAGAATGTAAATCTAGTGTCTGTATTTTTTAGATTTTTGTGGAAAAAAAATTGTTGCAGATATCTTGAAATAAGTAATAAATACATTTCAATCATTTTTAGAAGTGTCTGTCTGTTTGTTTGTTTGAACACGTGTCACTGATAACGTACTGCGTTTACGATAAAGTATATCGTCGAGTAACATTTGGTCTTCGTTTCATTACAATCAGTTCTCTCTATCAAACGTTATTGTAATTTTAATAATGACGCTACTTAAGTACGAGAGAAAAGTAGATAAGTAAACGGACTTAATACATTCTGGATGATTTTATTAGTCACAGTATTTTACGTAACGTTTCACGCGGACGAAGTCGCGGGCACGGCTAGTTCCGAATGTGTTTGCGGGAAAACAACGAAATAAAAAAAAAAAAATTATATGTTATGTGTCATAGTATAAATTTTGCAGTATCAGGATTTTTTTATAATCTCCAGGTACCTAATATTGCAGGATTGTTTATACTATTAGACAATAATATTCTGTTTTTTTAAGTCAAAACTTCTTAAGGCGCTTTGAGCGGTATTTTTTGGCAAGAGATCAAGTCTTCAAGACTTCAAGTCATAATATGATAGCAAGCGTGGCCGACTGTACTGCGCCTGCAATGTTGCGCCTGACTGTATTGACGCAGACTAACAACGAGTAATACAGCTACATTATTATTATTATTCACGCTATATTGGTATTTTCTATTAAGATGCAATGCAATTAATTATGAATATTAGATCACAGAGATGCGCGCCGTAGTCGTTATGCATTCAGACTGACTTAAGCATCGGTGAGGGGGTTGGGGGGAGAAAATATGCCACTTGATGGATTTAAAAAAGGACGGATAATACCTTTTGCATTGCATTTCTCTTGACCATTTTAGCCTAAACTTTATAAAAATGTGTATAACTATTGCTTCGAGTGCAAATAGATGTGAAAACCAAACTATTAACATAATCACTTCAATTGGTATAGAAATTGTGAACTTGGAATAATTATTGCCCAACTCCTCCTGCCACCGTAGCCGGACCTGAGGGGATGTATTTGGGGGCTCATCCCCTCATTGCACAGGTCCGGTGGACGAGGGGAGGCAGCTGGTGTGTACCCAGCTGCCTCTCTATAGGGAGGAGCCCGGCGGCCACCTTCCGCCGGGCGGACCGTTGGGGCGGCTATTCAAGGGGAATAGCGGAGAACGATCCCTCGCCGCCCCAACATCACGGTCTGTCGGTACACCCTGGGGTTTTAGTCCGTGCGAGTCGGACATAGCCCATCCTCTCCACGGGGAGGGTGGGTATCCATAAGGGATTTCCCCACGTAAAAAAGAAATAAAAATTTAAAAATTCAAAAAAGTACACAATCATTCTATCTTTTTGAGTTGTCACTTCTGACGGCAGTCCTTATGACTACCTCGACTATTTTTTTAAATATGTCAAATCAAATCAATATACTCTTTACTCAATTTAGGACCTGAGAAGGTACTTATGAACGTCATAGCTACCATCGCTTCGGAAAACAACCCAGCCATCGAGAAGAACCGGCACGGAACTCGATCTAGTTAGTCTTTTCATAGTACGTAATACATTTTTTTTATAATTACAACATAATAGACATATAGAGTTACATTCGTTTTTAGTGGGTGCACAGAGAGAGGTCTCACTTTCAGACGTCGGCATCGTTCACATATTGATCCACCCTGTAATAGTCTTTATGTATTAAGACCCGCTTGGCATAACACTTAAATTTTTATTTTTATTTTAGCCTTTATTGTTGATACTGTACAATGATTTTTACATAATAATTGTTTTAACTTAAATCTAATACATCGGGTTTCCTGGTTCAGTGGTCAGCGTGTCAAGTGACACATAAGCCTCTTCCAGCTGTTTCCATTCTTCTCTGTTGGTAGCTTTTCTAGATCAGATTGTCTCTCCAATCAGCTTGATGTCATCTTTCCATCATCTTCCAGCTTGCCTTCCTTTTTTTCTTTTGCCATCACGTGGCTGCCATTCCGTTATAATTTTAGTCCATTTCATTTTACTTTCCCTTGTCATGTTTCCTGTCCATCGCCATTTTAACCGTCTTATTTTCTTTAGTTCGTCTTCCACTTTAGTTGTGTATCTAATGTCTCCTGCTCTTTTGCGGTCTTTTAACGTCACACCCAACATACTCCTTTCTATTCTCCTTTGATACGATCTTAATTTTAAAGGATGTTTTTGAGGCAATGCCCATGTTTGGCATCCGTACGTAAGACATGATAAGATTCCAAGAATTAAACCTCTTTTTTCTTGACTGTCATATGAAAGTGTTTGCTTTTAAATACCTCTTTAAGGGACCAGGATATTTTCCAAACACAGGCCACTCTGCTTTTTATTTCTATGTTTGTCCGGTCTCTAAAGGATATTAATCGCCCTAAGTATGTGTAGTTTTTAACATATTCAATATCTTCATTATCTACTTTTATGAATATTTCTTCTCTGTTTGTCATTACTTTTGATTTTGATTTATTTATAGTAAGACCAACTACTCTGCTTGCCTCAGTTAGCTGTTGTAGCATGTGTTGAAGGGTATTCGCGTTGTCTGTTATTAGGACTAAGTCGTCAGCAAATTTTAAATGTTTACCGTTGATATTGATGCCAAAACTGTCCCACTCAAAATCTCTGAATATGCTTTCCAAGACTGTTGAGAAAAGTTTTGGCGATAGCGGATCTCCTTGTCTCACACCTCTGGCTATTGGGAACTCTTCACCTTTTGATTCCAGTTTTATTTGCGCTGTGCTATTTGCGTACATATTTTTAATTATCCGTATGTATTTTTTTGGCAATCCCTGCTGGATTAGAGCCCTCCAAAGCGAATCGTGTTCTATGGAATGAAATGCTTTACTATAGTCTACAAATGCAATGTACAAGGCTTTACCGTATTCTTGACATTTTTCAATTAGCTGTTTGATAACATGAATGTGACCAGTAGTTGAAAACCCTACTCTGAAACCAGCTTGTTCTATAGGTTCTTGTTCGTCCATTATTCCTGTTATTCTGTTTAATATCAGTTTGGAAAACACTTTATAAATATTCGACATAAGGCTTATAGGCCTGTAGTTTTCTATAATGTTCCTATCCCCTTTTTGTGTAATAGTATAATTGTGCTCTTGGTCCATTGCGGTGGTATACATTCTGAGCTTAAAATATAATTGTATATTTCCGTGAGTTTTCTTAGCTTTTCCGGTATTCTAATTGAGACTTTGATCATTTCATTTGAAATCTGATATGGTCCAGGAGCTTTGTTGTTCCTTTGACTGTTAACAGCTTTTTCTATCTCTGATTGTACGAAAACTGGTATGTCTTCGTTCCTGTCATCATTGTCGAGGTTTATAGTTAAGTCTCTCGTATTTCGTTCTGTTGTATAAAGTTTTCTATAGGAGTCAGTTGCTGTCTGTGTTATAGCTTTTCTTGTCGTTTGCTGCTTTCCTGCTTTATTTTTAATGTTTGGAATCCATTTTTTTGGCTCTACCAGTTCTTTGAAAGCTTTTTTAACTCTTCCTGTCTTGTTTATATGTAATTAAGTACAATCGTTCTTTTCTTAGTTCTGTCTTTTTTGATGCTGTTACTTATTTTTTTACTTAATTCTAATATGGCCCTTAGATTTTCTTTGCCTTTTCCAAGTTTTAAAAGTTTTCTTCTTTCTTCTATTAATGTTATAGTGTCAGTTTCGGTTTGGGTTGTCTTAGGCTTTACTAATTTGTTGAACAGTGGACCATATATTTCTTTTATCACATTGCTATATTTATCTTCTATTTCGTTTTTAAGTGTATCTGTGAATTGTGATTATTTCTGTGTATTTATAAAGTTAGCTTTTGCATTGTATTTTTTTCTACCCTTTTTAGGTTCAGTGATATCTATTGCTGCTATCGCTATTCGCTGGTTGGTATTAAAGTTAAATTGGTTTAAGATGTTTATATCATGAAAAAACATTTTTTTGTTCATTGCTATGTAATCTTTTGGGGTGTAAGGGGTGTCGAATAACATCTTAAGACTTGAGACACCCAAGCCAACCTCACCTGCACGTGGTGCACCCTGCTGATCAACGAACGAGGCAATGGCCAGAGCGGGGTGGTAGGGTTTTACAGCCCGACTGGGTCGCAACCACCATGCATATGGCGAAAAAGCCCGTCATAGTGACTCGCTTCTGCGCGTCGCGTTTCGGGATCAGCCTGTGCATATCCAGTACCGGGCGACTTTCGTCATTATGGCCGGCATGACAGCGGCGACCGGCGATGGATAATCTGTCTCTCGGTGGTTGCCGATGTTTTTGGATTGTGCTATGCTTAACATCAGGCTTAGTGCAGTCACTTTGTCGTGCTTCTATAAAAAAAATCTATTTCGTTTCTATATAATCCATCTGGAGATAGCCGGGTCTACTTTTTCTTCAGTTCTTTTCTAAAAAAACTGTTCATGAATGTATGATTGTTTTCCAAAGCCATTTTAATCATTCTTTCTCCATTTTTACTTCTTCTACCGTACCCAAAGCTACCTATTATATTTTCTTCACCAGTTCGTTGAGACCCTATTCCACCATTAAAATCTCCTATGACCCTAACGTTTTTGTGTGCATCTTGTAAGACTGATGACAGCTGATCATAGAAGATGTCTTTAACCCGTTCGTCTTGTTGTTCAGTGGGAGCATATACTTGAATAATTAATTGACCATTTGTGTTTGTAGCTCGGCAGACGCATATTGAGTACAGCTAATCTCTCTGATATACCTATAAATTCTTCAATACTTTTTTCTAAGCGTTTTTTAATCATGAAGCCGACACCGTAACTTCCCTTTGTTTCCCCTTTATAATATAAGACATATTCCTTTCTATCTTCAATACTTTCGCCTAATCTTCTTACTTCCCTTAAACATATTGTCCCATTTTATTTTTGAAAGAGCTAACTCTAAATCGGTAAGTCTCTGTTGTGTTCTCAGTGTTAAGCAGTTTAATGTACTAATGTATATTTTCCTATTTTCTTTTATTTTTAGTGTTTTGTTGTTATTGGTATTTTCTTTTATTAGAGCTGGAAGGGATTGGTCGATATCTCCCACGGTGACCAGCCGGCTTGGGAGAGGTGTTATTGTTTTGTTTGTCTTGTTAATAATTTTTCGTTCATTTATTCTGATCTTCCCGTTTCCGATGTATGTTGATTGCTATTCTTAATTTATATAGAATGTTGATTGAGCCCTGCTCCTGTACCTACATTCTTGCGAAGGCATTTGTTTTGTTTATTTTTATATTTGCCGGGGCGTTTTCAGCGTCATTCGTTGTCTTTGGTGAGGCAGATTTGTTTCTCTTCCTTTTATCTCTTATTGTACTTGCTTCATCTTCAACAACTAGTTTGTCTTATTTGATGTATGCTATACGTTCCTTTTTTGTTCTACTATCTGGCAAATAGTAATGTGTTTTGGGACTTTTTTACAAAATCCAACACTATTACCTAAAAATTTGTTACTGGTCTTAGTGAGCCTGAAACATGGAGTGACCAGTTTGTTTTTTTTTTTTTATTCGAAATGACTACGCTATTGACCCAGCAAGGTATAACAGCTTCACCGGACTACTAAGGCGAGCGCTTAAGGCACTCAACCGATTTTATTTTGGCAACCAGCTCAAGGGTGCACGGCACACCTCGGCTTGGCTGTTGCCTGTTGCATTCAAAATCACGACCTATCTTAGCTAACCTAGCTAACTATTCATATATGTATGAGTTGTTGAAACGTATATGTGTACCAAGCATACACGCTTCAACAACTCCTCCATATATTTATTATCGGAAAATTGAGAGTTTTCAGTTTGATAAGGGAAAAAAAAAGTAAAGCCTTCCACTTTCATGTGTAAGCGTGTGGCGCGCACGTGTGTGGGGGTGATCGTGTAGTGTTGTAGCGGTGATGTATACTTGTGTGTCACCGTATCGCGCAAGCAACGCATTCAAGGGCTCCCTACCGAGGGATCAAACCTAGGCTTGAGCCGCTGCCGTGGGAGGCCTAATCGGGTGTGCAGGAGCGAAATTAACCCCCAGACCACGGAGGCGTGATCTGTGGTTACGCGGGCGTGTGCGTGAACACGCTCTGTTTCGAGGGACAAGCTGGTACTGATCGTTCGCTGACGTGATTGAATCAGGAGGGTCGGTAAAAATGTGTCGCGGACGTCTTTTATAACGCGCAATGTTAGGTACGGGTTCATAGTTTGCGGCGGATACCACTAACGGACTGGGATGATTCGCGGCTTTTTCAAAATAACTAATCGTAAGTGATTTTACGTACGCCCAGATAGAAGGGATCTCTAAGTCCGACCGCCAGCCGGAAGTGTAAGTAACGGTATCGTCAGCGTAACAACCTACCTCGACCCCCCGAGACCGAGGTAGGCTACTGATGAACAGATTGAGGAGCGTGGGCGCGAGTATGGAGCCCTGTGGCACAGCTGAGCGTATCGGTAGGGGCAGCGATAGTTCACCATCCACTCTGAAGCGGAATGTCCTATCAGTGAGATAATCGCGGATAATATGAATTAACCTATCGGGTATGCGAGATTGACATAATTTATGGATGAGCCCTCCGCGCCAGACCTTATCGAAGGCCTTGGCGATATCGAAGAAGACTGCAATTGTACGTTTCGGTTTACGTTTTGGATCGGCGTTAAATACAGAGAAAATGTACTCCGTGAGGCGGTGTACTTGATTCGTGCAAGAGTGTTCGGCGCAAAATCCGAACTGCTCAAGTGGTATTAATTTTAAATCTGTAATCGAGAACTGGAGACGGTTTAGAAGGAGCTGCTCGTAAAGTTTTCCTAAGGTATCTAACAGTCTAATGCGGCGATAGCTAACGGGAAGCGTAGCTTTCTTGCCAGGCTTGTGAATACCTATCACTACAGCCTTTTTTCAGACGGCCGGAAAGTGACCCTGGGACATGGCCGCAATGAAGACGCAGACCAATAGAGCTATGATGCGATCAAGAAGGAGTTTCAGAACCTCGTTCCTGATGACATCGGGACCTGGGGACTTCCTAGGCTTGAGACACTTGATTGCGCCTGCAACTTCATCGAAAGTGATCGCGGTTAGGGTATCCGCCGGAGGAGACGTGAGTACATGCTCCGCAGCTGATTCGATTAATCCGTTATGGAAAGGGTCAGTGTTATCAGTGTTTGGTGAACACTGTTTCTCTAAGCTTGCGGCAAGGCATTCCGCTTTATCTATGCTATCGAACGCGGGAGGCAACCCGGGGCCTCTGTCGAGAGGAGGCATTGGAGTGACCATATCTGATTTGAGAGTTCGTGCTAGAGTCCAGTACGACAGGTGAGACGGCTGGAGACCCTCCAGGAGTCTGTCCCACCTGTCACCCCGGATCTTAAAAATACGAGACTTGACTGTTTTTCGTAACGAACGTAAACGATCGCGATTCTCTACAGACGGGTAAGCGTCGTAAGCTCGAGTCACGGCGTTCTTTTCCGTGATCAATGTTCTCACGTCGTCAGGGAGTATAAAACGGCGATCGTTCGCCGCTAGTACCTCTTTCGAGGTCACTCTGACGGCGGTCTGGAGATAATCAACCAGGGAAATCAGTCAGACGCCGCACGCGATTACTCGTTTAAGAACATATGTATTTTCTATAGGTTATAATTGTTTTGCTTAAATAATTTATCGCGGTTTGGTTTAGTTTCCACCACTAAAAATCCTATGGGAGCTCTCACTTATCGGCACTCACTGATATATAGTACATAGCTATACTTCAATCGTTTCTTTAATTTCTAAATTTTCGTACGCGGAGCTACTTAAAGCGATGTGGTTACACCAACAACTCAATTGTAGTCCGGTGAAGCTGTAAAGACCTAGCCAGGTCAATAGCGTAGTCAGTTCGAGGAAAAAAAAAAAAAAAACCAACAACTCAATGGGTATTCTGTACCGTACATTGTCAATCGCTCTGTTATGAGTCATGACACTCACATATCTGTCGTATTGTGAGTCACTGTGACTACTTTATCATGTGTTATGTGTTGTTAGCGATCCAATCGGCAACAATTTCCATGTTATACCAACATTTTTATTTTAAATATTTATTATGAAAATATACTATGGTCGTAAGCCCGCGGTCAATGTACACATGACTTAAAACACTGCAAATATATTGTTAATTCTGTCTGCTATCTTGGGATGTATACATATATAAAAATGTTTAAAATAATATTTGTGGCTTGATGCGAATGCTAAGTCTTTTGTTTGAATAAATACAGCCGAACGATAAATCACCTGTGTTGCCAGGTTCAGTATTATAAATTACGAGAACATTTATAAAAATGCAATAAGTTTTTGGAGGAATATTGGAATGTCATGTGATGGTTTTGATATTTAATTCATTATTTAGTGTTATTTGACTCTATATTTTGTAACATTGATGGTATTGTACGTAATATAGTTTGGTTATTGTGCACAAGTGAAGTAGATGGGAAATAATACCCCACGGAGCATGAACTTGCCACAAAACCCCCTGGAAAGATTTCACAAGAGGGCAACCGTCTTGTTAGAAGATTGAAATAATCGCAAAAAATTTGTAACTCATTCATCTAAAAAGATGTAATACTTTACTATTAATTTCATCGTAACATTTTAGTTTGAAGCAATGATGTGTTCGATGAGCGTGTTAAGACAACGCGTCGAATGACTTAGAGAAAGACATTGGGATAAAATCATAGTTGGGTGGAAGAGCTTTTTGTAAGCCAGCTTGGCTAGCTACTAGCCTCAAGTTCAAATGTTTAAATCACAGACCACATAGTCACCCAAAGTGAGATAGTATTCAAATTTGTAAAATATAAAAAAAAATATTTAGAGACTGTGAAGGCCATATAAAAATACGGTTTGGTTTTTTACAGGAAATCTTCAAAAATAACACAAAATGATGACTGTTTATAATTAATTATTATTGTAGCATGAGCACCACCGAAAAGCCTATTGATGGCTTTCTGCTACACTGGGGGACCCCAGAGAGTCATCGAGAAGACTTAATGTTTTCCTTCATATCCAGCTAATAACAGTAAAGAAATAATGCACGTCCCTCGTGATATTTTTTGCGTTGCAGCTGGCCGCTGAGCTTCCACAACTGTGACTTTATGTTAGATTATGGTGGTGAGATTGGTAATGCTGCTGATATATTATGATAATTGTTCCGATCCTTGTCTGATTGATACGATAATAATATGTGTTTCGATTCCTAGATGAAAAACAACCAACAGCCGCTGACACGTTTTCTTTTTTTTTTATTTGTTGACGTTCCCGTGCATGACAACCAAAAAGATGGCGTCTCGATACAGTTTATTAATTAGATCTGAACGTCAACAATCGATTTAAACAAAAAGGTTTCTATTGAATAACGCTACTGATACAATTATATAATTGTGTTTGTATTTAGTTAATTTTTGGTATTACTACTGCGCTTCTAATAATAATTTCTCTCTACAAAGCCATATTCAGAGTGCAAGTATGAGCCCGCATTATATATTTATTAAGTTATCTTAGTTTTTGCCTTTGTTTCTAACAGGCTTCAATATTATAGTCACGAAGTGGTGAATATGAAATAAACGCTTATTAAAAAATTAAGACATTGATAGGTTTTCGAAAAGTATTGCAACACTCCACCTTGAGTAAATACATGAAATATTGCGTTGGTAACATTAGTATTCCACAGAGAACAATACTTAGAAAACTACATGCCTTTTGGCTTACGAACAATGACTCGAACTTTATGATTCAAACGATTTGGATAAACAAAAGAAAGTGGAATCATTGTATTAGCATATTTTAGGCTCGATTCAGATAGCATCAATAAAGCTATAATAAGTACTAGGCCAATAGCGTAGTCAGTCCGAACAAAAATATTGTCATCCTTAGACACAAAAGTAATTGAATATAAACTAGCGAACCGCCCCAGCTTTGCACGAGAGAAACATAATTGTTAATAATTTTTTTTATTCTGTCATGTAGTGGATTTTATATTTTATTCATAATCTTGTGTTATTTGAATCTATATTTTGTTAATTTGGTAGTGTTTTACGTAATTTTGTATATCATCACGGGACGGATACACGTCTTATACAAAGTGAGCTTGTGTCTGAGAAACATCTTACTCTTATGACAAAGCAACGGATGGAGGCGACCCAAGACCATAGCGGCTTTGTTTTGGACTCTGTCTATATGTAAATTGAACTTTAAATTCTATCTAATGTAACACCGAGATATTTGAACTCTTCGACCCAAGGAATATCGATTCCGTATAGCCTGGTGGGCTCAAAGTTATTAGCGCGTTTCGTGGGATCGAATAGTATTGCGGCACTCTTATAGGGATTAACTTCTATGCGCCATCAACGAAACCATTCACCGAGAGTATGAACGGCTTCTTCGATGCGCTTCCTAAGAAAGTCTGACCGCCAGCCGGAAGTGTAAATAACGGTATCGTCAGCGTAACAATCTACCTCGACCCCCCGAGACCGAGGTAGATAACTGATGAACAGATTGAAGAGCGTGGGCGCGAGTATGGAGCCCTGTGGTACACCTGGTGCGATGACAGTTCACCGTCCACTCTAAAATGGAAGGTTCTATCGGTAAGATAATCGCGAATGATGTGAATTAACCTATTGGGTACACAAGCGAAACGTAACTTGTATATGAGCCCTTCATGCCATACCTTATCGAAGATCTTGTCAATATCGAAATAAACAGCTATTGTACGTTTCGGTTTAGTTTGTATCGTGTCCGGGTTCGGGGCCGGATTCCAATCAGCGTTAAAATTAGAGAAAATGTACTTCGTGAGGCGGAGTACTTGATCTATGCAAGAATGTTTGGCGCGAAATCCAAACTGCTCAGGCGGTATTAAATTGAGATCTGTAATTGTGACCTGGAGACGGTTCAAAAGGAGTCGCTCGTAAAGTTTACCTAAAGTATCTAGTAAACGAATGGGGCGATAGCTAACAGGAAGCGTAGCTTTCTTGCCGGGCTTGGTGTTATACATAATATAGTTAGTTTATTGTGCATAGGTGACGTGAATGGAAATTAATACCACGGAGCATAACATTCTGAGATGCCACAAAAGCTACCTGGAAGGTTCTAACAAGGGATCCACCATCTTGTTAGACTATTGATTCACACGACGCTTAATATTGTAATGATTGTACGACGCTTGTAATATTATTGACTACGTGACAATGGCAGTAATAATCTGATAGATTGATTGCCAAAAATATAGTTAATATATATAAAATGTATAAAAATGACATATTTTTTAATTAGTATGTATTATGAAAATTGTGTTGCAAATGTATTCTGCAAGAAATTGTACATCGTAGTCAATTGTTTAAGTAATTTCGGTTCGGTGGATCACCACCGAGATAATAATATCTCGCCCTGATAATAAAAAAAAACCGTGACAAATAAAATACCTAAGCCTTCCTCATGAATCACTGGGTTTTCTGGTGAAAACCACATGAAAATCAGTAGTTTTTGAGTTCATCGCGAACAGACAGACAGACGTGGCAGACGACTTTGTTTTATACTATGTAATGATAATGTTTTTATTTTGAGTAAATTTATGCAGCAATGATCGTAACCCAACTAAATAAACGAATAACATATATTATTTTGCTGTAATTCCTAATAATTTATGCAGTGTACATCGAGGTATTTATTTCACACTTATCGTTGTATTTTGGACAATAATAATAAATAGATAGCCATTTATATAAATAAGCTGCATAACTGTATAGTTCCAATAGGATTCGTTCAATAGTTTTTACTTGATAAAGTAATGAACACCCATCCATCTCTACAAACTTTCTTATTTATAATATGAATACGGTATTTTTAGTAATACAATACTTGTTATTTAACAGATAATTTGGAGAGCGTTAAGTTATTTGCTCAACTAACCATGAAATAAGGTTTGATTGTTCCTAATCATTGATATAATAAAGTAAGCCCAGAAAGAAAGTTGTGCCCTTCCGAATGCTTGTCTCTTGAAATTCTTGCTTATTAAAACACTGGGGGGTCGATAGAAATTGTAATTTTATTACTTTTTTTATCGAAACTAATGTTATAGAAAGTTATCTTAATATTATAGGCCCTTTTAATTTTTTTTCCGTGTTCTTTTCTTTTAACCATATAATTTAAGACTTTGTTACGTTAAATTATAGATTTGTTTGTAATAAAATAATTTAGCGTTGTGTTGTTGGTAACTTTTTTTCTGTGATAATTTAAAAATAAGGTGGCATCATCTTCTGCGGTGTGTAAAGTGGGCTAAGCAGTATGTTACGCATACGCAGGAGCGGGAGAAGAAATAGATAACATTGTTTACAAAGAAATTTTGCAAGCAGAGTATATTTTTGCTTAGTTATTTTTGTTATGTTTCTTCTTTGTACGTAAAATGTTTTGTTTAAATATTGTTGAGATGGTAGTAGCAGTAATCAGTTAGAAAATATAATTACAGTTGGGATTTTCGTTCATTTTAAGAAAACTAATGTATTAAGGTTAAACCACGCCGTCATTTAAACATCAGTTGAGATTATGGTCAAACGTTAAATCTAAAATGTATAAAAAAATATGATTAGACACCAAATAGTTAGACCTTATAGATTAAGATCCCAGAGCATATCATACTACATACATGCATGCATATATACTACATCATACTACCAGATAACACTAACAGCTCACTATTTTTCATCTCTGGCGAGATGTTTGCCCCTTACAATCTGTCTGGCTGATGAAATATAGTTTTGTCTGAACAACATATTAAAAAAATCAAGCATTTAAAAATAAGCTTTGTTTATTTATTTTTGTCTGCTTTAAAGCGTTTGGCAATAGCTGTGCCCCTTGGAAACTATCTGGCGACACTGATTCTTGATTTCGAATGATATACACAACATATATAAAAATATGCAATTTTAAAATAAGTAGCTCTTATTTTTACAGAGTGTACATAAATGAATATATTACTACTAAGTTAATTCGTATCCCCTTTATAACTACGTTTAGCGTACTATACAGCATACCGTACAGCGTATTTATAATATGTAAAAAATGAATAAATAAATTTTCTTACGAATTCTCTTATTTCTTTTGCGGTGCTATTGTACTGATATGCATAATTTGTAGGGAAAATATTTATCTATAATAGATATTAACTTCCGACTGTTTCGATAATTTAGCTAATATAATATTTAGTCAAACAACTGTTGCCGAGTTTACATTTATAATTTAAAGACATTTTAACACTACATGCACACCTTCATGGTAAAAAACCGTACTTAGAAAAAAAAAACAACATTACAAAAAACAAATCTTTTATTATCATAGAGGTTCCTTGCCATAATTTTAACAGTAAATAAGTTAAATAATAAAATCACAACTTAACGAATACTTAAAATTAACCCGAACGTCTTGAAAGTGTTTTGGAATTTAAAATTTTAACATAATCTCAAGAATGCGCCAAGATTTAAATAACCGAAATCGGACGTAACGGAATAAATGCTTATTACAATGGCAGGTAAAATAGAATCAAAAATTACAGTTATAAAATCGTGAAATATTAACCGGCAACACCAAACTGACGTAAGTCATAGATCATAGATTTGACACAAAAATATAATTCAGTATAACAACGACACATAAATGCATTTTATTACCCGTCTATGAGAAGTAGATTATAACGATATATATTCTAATTTAATCTGTGCACTTGTGAATATAACCTATAAATTCTGAAATCGAGGTTTAATTATTCGACAAATAATAAAACTACGTATTACTTATCGTATTGAAACTTCTTTGCAACAAACTTTAATAATGTATTTTTTGGCAACTCATTTACAACTGCGACTCAATTCGCGTTAACTAATATTATTATGTGTGAAAAAATATGGTTCTACAATCAACTTTTACCTAAACATACATCACAGATAGAGATATAAAAAAAGGGAAATTATTTTATGAGAGATCGTTTCGTCTTAACTATAAGCAATGAAACTATACGAGAAGATATCTTAATGATCAAAATTTTACTCCGGTATTAATCATTTTAGGGTAACTTATAGTTGCACGAAGAACGGAAAAATATTGAAGAATTCATCAAATATCTCAAAAAAAATTACTGATACTGAAATGTGTAGAGAATTAGGTTATTATTGGTTTTTATCTAATCTCTCTTTAGTAAATTAATGGAAGAAAAGAAGAATACTATGCAAATATACGAAATTAAATTACAAACTAAATTACATAGGAGATAAATAATATAGAACAAATTCCATTGTCGCCCCAAGTTCTGGTGGCTAATAAAGTCGATTCTAAAAATTGGCAAGCACTTACAAATTACTTGATACATCTTATTCCTTATTGTTCCGATATCATCACTGACATTTATTTAAAAAAATCTGTTGACTAGATACTCCTTAGTCACGATCTAATTCGTGACCTGATTTTCAGTACAGTTTTAATTTCAAAACACAATACGTACTTTAAGTTTAAATATTATAAAAAAAAACGTAAATTAAACGAATACTCTAACGATTTAAATTGCAGAATAAGTAAGAACACCTGTCTTCCGATTTTATTTCTTATCATCTCCAGAATTTTTGCGGTCAGCCTTTTTGCTGGAATCATTAAGTTTTTTTTCGATTATTTTGCTTTCAGATTCTTTCTCATCTTTTTTCTTAGAATTATCTTGAGTCTCCATGTTACTTAGAGAGTTTACTTTGGCATCACATTTAATTTGAAACTCTTCATTCAATATTTTTTCAAAATCGGCGGAGATTTTGTTTACGTTTTTCTTCATTACTGAATCCGGATAACTCTGAAAATGTAATATGTTAAAATTCACTTTCGAAGTTATAAGTATACTCGTTAATAGAAGCCAGAAAAGATACCTTAAGATATAATCTCACGTTGTTAAAAATACGTCTGAAATCTTGTACAACTTGTTCGTTATCGGAGTACGAAGAACTCTTCAGTTTGGTTGATATATCATGAAGACACATAGGATACTTTACAACTTCATAGAATCTTGGCGCCTGAAGACCAAAAAGTAGTTATGGAATTATTATCTTATAGTAGGTATTTTAAAAGAAAGGAAACGTTTATAATTATTACCATTTTTATATCCATATCGTGTTGAATGAATGCTGCTTCATCTATGGCCGATAATTTAGCTATAATATTTTCAAATTTTTTTACAGCACTAGCTGCCAAAAGTTTCTTTTTCTTCGGATGGTACCATGTTCCTGAAGCGGTTACTTTAGACCTACCACTCGACTTCTTCTGATTATCATCTCTTACATAATTACCACTTTGATCAAAGCTTGGACCACGTGGATTAATCTTTACATCCTCTTTTTTAACTTCAAGTTGATCTTCTGTATTCTGGGATTGACTATCATTGTATAAACATTTCGCTATTTCATAATTTACCAAAGATTGGTCTTTATTTTTCATCTTTATATATTCATTGTCTTGATTCCATAAATTATTTATTTCTTTAGAATTAAAAATATTAGAAGACAAGCAGTTGGACCATGTATTATTATTATCGAATTCAAGCTTTGATTGCTTTAAGCTTTCAGAATAATCATCATTTGCACATAAACCAAGGGCGTCATATAAGCGAGCAGTATTCGACTTAGAGCCTTCATGAATAAAGTCCATTAGTTTAGGAGCTGACTGCTTTGCAGCTTCCCAGGCTCGATCTGACGTCATAGAATTAAGTAAATCAATAGCTTCACCGGTTGTCAAATCCAAACAAGCCATTCCTTGTCTTCGAAATAATTTCTGGTCTTCAGAAAATATGTCTTCTGGGCGTCTAGATAACAAGCATGGCCATGAGTCCATGTTGTATTTCGGCTGCGGAGCTAATGTGATAGAAGAAAACGGTATTTGTGTTTTTGCAGCTCCAATATCATCTACTACTGAATTCTCGTGAACGACATCTTGTGAAGTGCTTTGCAAAAATGGAGCCGCTGCATCCGTTGGTTTGATAGGCACTTTGTAACTTCCAGGTTTCATATAAACTTTAGATATTTCATGATACTCATCGTTATCGGGATCAATAAGTTGTACGGGGCCAGAGATATTACTTGAGATAGTCATAACATGTGAAGGTATTTGAATATTATGACTGTGATGAGTTATAACATCGCTAGATTCTTTTTGCATCATCTGACCCCACGCCGCAAAAAAATTAGCCTCTTCTTTTGTGTCACCGCAACTATTATTTTTTTGCATATAACATCCTGTAATGTCAGTAGTAGCAGCCATACTTGGTATTAAACTCTTTTCCACGTGGCTTAATGGGATCATTTTAGCTTTTAGTTCCATGTCTCTTCGCTGCAACAAATCGGCGGGCATGGTAGCTAAAAGTGGATGTCCAGGAGCTTTTCCTAGCTCGGCATCTACTTTGTGTTTCAATTGGGTATATATTTCTCTTTGGTCTGGACATACACCTTCAATAGTACGAAAATCTGGTGCATTGGCTATCGTCCAGGACTGACGAGGTTTGGCTTCCCGTACACTACACGAATCACTATGACAATGCGTTTTATGATACACGTCAGCTTCACTTTGATCATTCAAAGTATATAAATTACTAGAAGTAGAAGGTCCCAGTGGATATTTTTTGTAAACCACGGTTGACCTGTTCGGCCATGGAACATCGTTAAAATTTTGTGAAGTTATTTGAGACTGATTCTGTACCCATGGAGGTTGAATAGCATTAAATGGTTGAGGGGTAACATTCAAATGTCTCGGGATATTTATCTGTGGCTTAGTTGGTTGAAACTTGTTTTGATTTTGGTGACGCGGGGCTGCTGAGTTTGTTGCATAATAATTGTGCGTAAAACTTTTTTGTTCCATTGTAAAGCCTTGATCAAGACGTTTAAAAGTTTTATATATGTGTGTCAACATCTCTTTAGTAACAGCTTGCCACTGCACAAAGCACTCTCTAATATTCTGACTGTAATATTTATTTTCAATTCTTGAAAATGTGTCATGCTTTTCGCTTAGTAATTCTTTAACACCTTTCCAGCCATCTAAAATTCTTACAAAAGAGAAAATAAAATTTTTGATCACCCACGGTATACCTTGTGAATGTAAATTAGCCACAGCGCTATCAGGCTTTTGAACATTGGAACGAGTCTTGGCACAAATAGAGTGTATATTTTTAAAACAAGGTCTGTTATGATGAGCGATGGCAATATTTTCTGCGTCAGTGCATGCTTCGATTGCCAATTGAACAATTTGACTTGGAATTTGATCATGTATAATTATTTTATCCAATGCAGTAAGTAGCGCATCAGATGGCGTTGTAGACCTATTTTTATCCTCATCAATATTTGTAGATATGTTCGCTTTTTGATTATTTCCATCACTTCTAGAGTCCGTTATATTACAAAGTTCAGAAACCATTTTCTCCCCTTCAACATAAAAATCTAGACTCGAGGTCGATTCTGAATTAAAATTTTTGTCTTTTCTTTGAGGATCACTTTCATTCTTGTATCTGTCATGATATCGAGGATCGGCACTATAAGCGTTACGCTTCTCTTGGCTTTTAACTATTTTCTTCTTAGCGCCTGTGCCTATAGGCTCTTGATTGGGAATGGACCAAGAACTTTGGGAGCGTCTGTCAGAGTGAATACTTCTATCACCTATCATTCCATGTCCACTGTAGTTTAGTGTTGATGGATCAAAGACGAGTCCAGTTAAGGGTGAATTGGGTGGAGAACTAAATGTGGGTGTTAGAGGATTGTTATACCTGAAAAATGCATCTAAATATAAAATACGAAAACTAAGGTAAATAGAGATAAATTAATTTCAATGCTACCTTGGATTTTGGTATTGTTGATTAGATGTAGTTGCTTCATAAATCCCAGCACCCACACGACACTGTGTTGTCATATTCGGATCTTTGAAATCTTTATTTGTACATCCTAAGACAATAATAAAAAAAAAACAATAGTTAATTTTTCTACTACAACAAAAAGAGTATAGTTCGTGGGAAAATAAAGGCCTTTCAAACAGCAAGTTGTAATTAATTTTAATGATTAGAAATTCAATTTCGTTACCTACTTATATATTTTGATTAATACCGGCTTAATTATTACCACTGCTACGAGGGCGTTTCTTATACGTTCAGACGTAATTGTGATATTTGTCCTTACCGATACGTGTACCTCAGTATTTGAACTAATATATATCTACGCAGTTTCCAGATGCCTTACCATAATTACCTTTATAACGATACCAATTATAACAATGATGAAACTTTTTGTAACCTTTTAAGTATGCATATACTCCGTGCACAAAATATTACTTTTGTAAAATTGAAATCTACTCTAATTTTGATAATCTATTTCGCTACCATAATTTTTTTGTTGCGTCACAGCATACTGGGAAGATTGGTAACCGTCACCCTGGTGAGGTATGCTTCGTTCCCTTCCTCCTTCAGGTCCTTCACGGTAGTCCACCGGCTTACTTGATACTTCGCCACCATATTCTTGCATTGGTATTGGTTAGATCTAAAAACGATTTTATAATTGTTGAAATTAATTGTTGCAAGCACGGTAATGGCTTCGAATTCTACAAAGATCTTGAATTCTCTCGGTAAAGAACACCGTAATAAATTCTTTTCAATTTTTACATCACTCTGTCTTTGTAGTATATCTATTCAAATTTATTGCTTTGTTGTACATTTAATTTAATGTTTTTATTACTTATTGTTTTAATTTTTACAAATTCTATAATATTTTTGCTAAGATCCCCATTGAAAGTCAGCGCTGAAGTACCACTTAATTGTACTGCGGCATGTAGATGAATGGACGTATTGTTGTTGGATTCTTCTCATTAATTACATGTAAGTTTTCTTTATTTATTTTGTTGGCGTGATGTATTCTAATAATAAATTTATTATAGAATGATTCTGCATTTCCTCTTAAATAATTATTACCCAAAATTTAATGTATGCTGCCAAGTGCTAACCTGACATACATACTCGAGAGCTTCAAATGTATAAGCTTCAGCTATATTCTCAATATGTATCGTGTAGAATTGTAACCAAACGCTAAAGTATAAAAAAATCTTTATAGGTAGACAATAGAAACAGGAATTTCAAGACAAAACCCCCGAGATGCAATTAAAATATTTGACTGTAATAAACGTAGAAGTCAGTAATTATAAGGTTATACCACCAAGGGATACCTTTGGCGAAACAAGGGACCACGCATTTAATGCTGTAAGTCAAGATATTAATCCGTCTTCTAAGATTAACAAGAAATTTATAACTAAAACAGCTGCTAATTACTATCAGTTTCTAAAAGGGTAAGGTCTTATTTTTCCGTTATCTACTCGTATGTTTTTTTTTATTGTAGCACGACAAAATGGCTGCACCATGCCTGATGGTAAGCACAGTACAATCCAAAAACAATAGCGACCACCGAATGACACACTAACATTTGCCGGTCGCCACTATCATGCCGGCCTGCAAAAAGGTAGATATGCACAGGCTGATCCCGAAACGCGACCCACAGAGGCGAATCTTATATAAATAAGCTGTGGAGAAAGTGTTAAAAACATCTCCCTCTTCTATTTGCCAGCCAAATTTCTTCATTCTTTTTTATTCTGTAGCTATTAACGAGATTTAGTGTTATCACAAAAATTTTGCAAAAAGATTTTTTTGTCTATAGTCGAAGTTCAACAAATAATGAGCGCTCGTATTTATAATCTAGCCGAAAAATTAAGCTGTAGTCAATGAGAGGTTAAGTAGTAAACTAACAGTTATCATCGAGAAATAGCTAATTTTAATCAGTAACTAACTTAATGGATAAAATATTGTTGGATAATAATATACTCTTAAACTGGATGAGTGAGCAACTGTAGCGTGTTTTAACGTCGTATCTCAACGATGTGCTTTGCTTCAGATGTCATATCAATGTACTCTAATCTAGATGGTTTACCCCTGATCCTTCATATACTATTTTTACTAACACTCTCGTATTATTCCCACAATATTAGTTTATATAATATTGCAATGGGTTTTATAATGATATTATTTTATTTTCACTCACCGAGAATTCTTCACCGGTTTCCTCAGCCAGTAAATGTTTCAAATCTCAGTTCATTTTTTTCCCCAAAAAGGTATAAAAGTCACCTAGCGTTGCTTGTCAAAGAAATTAGTATTTTACAAGTTTATGCTTAATTTAAAATGTTTATTTTTATACACGGTTTCGATGGTCAGTTACCTATAGTGTTCTTCCCAAGCTTCAGGGTTTCAATCACCGCATTATTTTCTATTCGGAGATGTCCGACGAATGTTGCATGACTTGCCAAATAATTGCAACGGAACATATGATTTCGTTCAATTGTTTCGTGACAATTTCTAATTTTGCTTGTCTACGTTTTAATTCAGCCATTCGCTTTATAATAATACTCATTTTTAATTCCTATATAATTAATATCGTTGGTAAAGCGTATATTATCCGTAGATTGATCGCAAACAAATAATATATGATTAGTAAAGTCGTGTATAAAAAAATACTCATCTTCACAAGGATCTGGAGATGCCTTCTATCTGGGCGTACATTAAATCCCTTACTAGTAGTTACTTCGAAAAAGCCGTGAATCATCCCAGTCCGTTAGTGGTATCCGCTGCAAAATACGAAACCGTACCTAACGCTGCTCGCTACAAAAGACGCCCGCGACATATTTTTACCGATCCTCCCGATGAAATAACGGCAGCGAACGATCAGTACCAGCCTGTCTCTCCAAACAGAGCGTGTTCACGCCCACGCCCACGTAACCACAGATCACGCCGCCGTGGTCTGGGGGTAAATTTCGCTCCCGCACACCAGATTAGGCCCCCCTCGGCAGCGACTCAAGCCTAGGTCCGTTCCCTCGGTGTGGAGCCCTTGAGTGCGCTGCTCGCGCGATACAGTGACACAAAAAAATTTACATCACTGCTACAACACTACACGATCACCCCCACACACGTGCACGCCTATACGCTTACACATGGAAGTGGA
Organism: Antheraea mylitta; assembly: GCA_014332785.1. NCBI lineage: Eukaryota > Metazoa > Arthropoda > Insecta > Lepidoptera > Saturniidae > Antheraea > Antheraea mylitta. The sequence continues at coordinate 13,035,767 of JACEII010000004.1, read as the reverse complement.
AGGGTTCTATTTTTTTCCCTTAATGAACTGAAAAAAAAAAACTCTAATTTTCCGATAAAAAAATATATATATATGGAGGGGTTGTTGAGACGTGTATGCTTGGTACACATATGCGTCTCAACAACTCAAACATATATGAATAGTTAGCTAGGTTAGCTAAGTTAGGTCGCGATTTTGCATGCAACAGGCAACAGCCAAGTCGAGGTGTGCCGTGCACCCTTGAGCTGGTTGCCAAAATAAAATCGACTGAGCGCTTTAAGCGCTCGCCTTAGTAGTCTGGTGGAGCTGGTAAGACCTTGCTGTGTCAATAGCGTAGTCATTTCGAAAAAAAAGCAGTTCTTCTGTATACTTAACCGTTTGATACCGGTCCGCAGCTGTCATATTGTCTAATACATAACAATACGGTCATCGGGCATCGGGCATTAAAAAATTGGAATGGATCAATCGAATACAAAAAATAAGTTGCCTAGAATAGTCATATTCCTATGCGGATACATTACATAGTTTTGACTTGATTAAGTCTTAAAGAAACTGCATTTTTTATATATGTATATATATATAGATACATAGGTATATTGTAGTATCGAAACCTATATAAAATATTGTTTGAAAAGTAACGATATTATATTTGATTAATAATATTTATATTTTTGTGTGCACTTTATATTCATATATATATTGAATATTGGTATATTGTAGGGGTATATTGAAAATTAAATGTATCCCAAGGTTTGCCTATAGAGATCCTTGGAAGCGATAAGGTCGCCTAACTGTATACGTATATTGTAAATTGCTGTTTAACCTGTACTAATATTATATAGAGGTAGTTTGTGAATTTGTAGGGGGGTTATATCAGGAACTACTGGTCCGATTTAAGAAACTATTTCAGTGTTATAAGCTAATTTATCGAGGAAGATTATAGGTTATATCATTACGCTAAGACCAATAGGAGTGGAGCACCAATGAAGAATATTTCAAAAATGGAGATTTTTTCACTCTTGAAAGCTTCAGCTGCGTGTTAGTGTTAGCCGTAAGTAACTATTCCACGCGAATGATGTCGCGGGCAGAGGCTAGTTTTGTATATATTTAAAGTGTACAGTAAAATGTTTATTATTATTATAGATATATGATATACAGTTGGTTGTTTTTTTTTTTTCGAACTGACTAAGCTACTGACCTTTAAAGATAAAACGATTCAGTATATTTCTCTTCTCTCTTTATCAACTATTTTTATTAATTTATTTAGACAAGATTAAGTGTAATCAATACATAGTATAATACAAACTGCGACTGTCTGTCTGTTCGCGATAAACTCGAAAACTACTAAACGGTTCTTCATGCGGTTTTCACCAGTGCTTAAAGTAATTCACAAGGAACGTTTTAGAGTATTATATGTTCAGGATTTTTTTTATAATCATGGGACAAGGTCTGCCGGGCCCGCTAGTCTAGGATAAAATTTTCGTAATAGTTTTCTGAAATCCAACGTTTAATAGGAGATCTTTTTTAAAAAAAATACTCTTTTAGGGTTTAGTATCAATGAAAGAACACATTGTGTTTTTAATCACTTTTAAATCTTTTAAATCTTTGTCGGTCAATCTATATCGTTGTATGAGATACACGGATAAACTACTGGACGTATTTTGACGATATTTGGACATTTGGATTTGGTAATAGTTTATACATGGGTATAACATATAGTATATTCGTATATATGTATATCTTACTTATACATATACATTTATGCAAGAACTCCTCGGCGTATTTTAAATACATCTAATACTGATCTATAATCTGATTTCAATATGCAGTATGTACCTATAATTTGTTTTATTAAACCCTCCACTAATATAAAGAGAAAAAAAAAAGATACAACAAAGTAATTATTTAATTCTGTTTATTTTACAACATAACTAATATCTCTTAACAGAATCAACTTTCGATGATTTATTTACTGATTTCGAAGTGCGGATTCATTTAAGAACATATCTTCATCCCAACCGTAATGATGAATGTAGTGACTAGTACAGTTAACGCTGATGTAGTTTTGTGGCCGGCATTGCAGTAATCCTTGTAACAGGAGCAGACTTCTTGTCTACCTCCATAGCCAGCTCGATAATAGCACATACCCTGGAATTATGTATTGTAACTATTAAATCTATAGTGTGTTCTTATATAGTTTTTTTTTATTGAAGCACGACAAAGTGACTGCACTATACCTGATGGTAAGCATAGTACAATCCAAAAACAGTGGCGACCACCGAGAGACAGATCATCCATCGTTGGTCGCCGCTGTCATGCCGGTCATAATGACGAAAGTCACCTGGTACTGGATATGCACAGGCTGATACGCGATGCGCAAAAGCGAGTCACTATGACGGGCTTTTTCGCCATATACAGGTTGGTTGCGACCCAGTCGGGCTGTAAAACCCTACCACCCCGCTCTCGCCATTGCCTCATTCGTTAATCAGCAGGGTGCACCACGTGCAGGTGAGGTTGGCTTAGGTGTCTCAAGTCTTAAGATGTTACTCGACACCCCTTACACCCCAAAATTTTTATAAGTTACCAATCACAACATTTCCACTATATATTAAGGGGGAGTCCATTAATTACGTAAGGTGTTTCTGATTACGTTGTTGTTTTGTGATAAAACAAGAAAAAAAAATGAGTCCTCACGGGACGCCTGGCAGATGTGAAACATCAAAATTGTTTTGTATAAGGTATATCCATAAAAGAACAGTTTACGACAGGAATCTGTTATGGCACAATGAAAAGATAAAGATAAAAAAATACAAATTTGTGCCATAAAATAATGATTGTTTATTTATTTTATTACATAAATATCCATTTTTATTAAATACAAAATAAAAAATTCGACTATTTGTTGGCGCAGTCTTTTTGGCGATATTTATTAAAGGGTGCTCGGTCGACGGCGCCTGCCACATAATACTAGTAGAACAAGTGGCCTACAAGATAGGGTTGCAAATGTTTTTGAGTATTTCGTTAATAGTGCAATGTTCGTGTTTTGCGTCGCCACGTCAACAACGAGGTTTACCCTCCGCTTATAGACATCATCACACGCCACATCTGACAAACAGACAAAAATTTATCTGTAAAGTCGGTTTACGGACGATAATTTTACGTGATAACGTCATAACAAACATTGATGAAAACAATCATACGGTTATGAATTGAACTGCATTATTATATACTATCCTCTGCCCGCGACTTCGTTCGCGTGGAATAGATACACTAACACGCAACAGTTTTCAAAAGGAAAAAACATCCCGATTTTGAAACATTTTTCACCTGTGCTCCGCTCCTAATGATCTTAGTGTGATGATATATAGCCTATAACCATTCTCGATGAATGAGCTATATAACATTGAAATAATTATTCAAATCAGACCAGTAGTTCCTGAGATTACCCCCTACAACGCCACAACATCACAACGTCACAAACTCACAAACTTTACCTCTTTATAATATTAGTATAGATAGATAGATGCTTCATAAGTTGAAAACTTAGGCCGATCGCGCTTCCCTATGGTTTGTTCCATGCTCATGCTTGCACGCTCGGCTTAGGCGGAACGTGACAATCAGTCATACTTTTTCTTGCGTGCAGCCGGCGTTAATCGATTTGTATGGTGCCATCACGCCAAAAAAACATTCAACTTTACTATGTTATGAAAGCATTAACAATAATCAAAACATGAGAATTAGATAAGCACAAATTAAATTATTTATTTTAACAAAGCATAACATATTTCAATAGCATTTGTAATTTTAGACTTAAATTTAAACCACGTTCAAATACAATAGTATTGTAATATGGTAGAATTAAGATAAAATATAAACTTAAATAATTGTATCATGTTTTGAAATGTTAATGCTGTGAATAAAATATGCAAATCTCGTTCTGTGTTGTTTTTGAAACGAATAACATTACAATAAATGCAATTATTTTGTTCAAGCACACTTAACAATCTTGTGTATAAATCGTCATGTCTTTATAAATTAAAAGAATATTTTTACTCAATATAATACGAGTATATGTCAATTAAAGTTAATTACCGAAAATATTTATCCTGTATATAATAAAACTGTAACAAGGTCAAATCTGTACATAAAATTTTTTTTTAATTATAATTGGGGTAGACTATGTTATCGATATTCGAGTAGAAGCCAAAAATAATCTTTTCACACTTTTTGTTTGTCTGTCTGTCTGTCCCTGTGAACACGTATCACTCTGAAAGTACTGAACCAATTTTGACGAAATTTGACACAGGGATAACTGATATACTGAGATTACATCTAGGATACTTTTTGTCCCATAAAACGCAAGAGGTTCTCCAGGATAATGGACGAAAGACAAAAAATTGTAGTAATTAGACTTTTTTGCGACACTTTGGTACAGGAGCCAGCAACGTTAGTAGGACAAGAATTTTAAAATAGCTGGTTCTTTAATATGCAATATATATTTTTTTATATCAAAGGAAGCAAACGAACAGGTGGGTCACGTGATGTTAAGTGATCACCACCTTCCATAGACACTAGCAACACCAGGGGAGTCGCAAGTGCGTTGCCAACCTGGGAGTGGGAGGGTAAGAGAAGGGAAAGGAGGAAATGGAAAGGGAGGTGGGCCTCCGACGCTCTCACTAACCGAACGAAACGCAACAATGCAAGCACTATTACTTCACGTCGGTTTTCTATAAGAGAGTTGTTCTACCCAGGACGAGCCGACCCATTCATGCTGAAACCAGTAGTAGCTTCAGCGTGGCTCTACCACCTACTACGACCGTCACGACTTAATTAAACTTGGCAATTGTAAATACCTGAAATTTGGTATCATCCCAACCACAACTCCTGATGATTCTGCTCTCCGGGTATTTTCCGTTGATGGCGTGGTCCACGTGTTGTATGATCTTCCTGCAGATAGTGTGACTGATGCCGCGGTCATGCTCCGAGCAGTTCCGTTTCAAGCTGTCCGGTGGTATGGCGTCGGAACAGAGGCTGTTGATTGCGCTATTACATTCGTAACATATGATCGTGGAACCTAGACATTGGTCTGATTTAATACAGTGAAGTAATTGTCGTTAGAACAAATAATAACATAACGCATAATCGAAGATATCATTTGTCTGTTGCTAATTATCCTAAAGAGTTCGGCGGGCGTTGTCGCGCATTGATAATAAAACAACATTATGCGGAGTTTTTGGCGGGATTTCAATCTGTCACGTAGTGGATTTTATATTTTATTCATAATCTTGTGTTTCTTGACTCTATATTGTGTAAAATTGGTGGTGTTTTATGTAATATGGTTAGTTTATTGTGCATAAGTGAAGTGAATGGAAAATAATACCACGGAGCATGAAATTCTGAGGTGCCACAAAAACTCCCTGGAGGGTTCTAACAAGAGATTCACCATCTTGTTAGAATATTGATTGACACGACGCTTAATATTGTAATGATCGTACGACGCTTGTAATATTATTGATTACTCGACAATGGCAGTAATAATCTGAAAGATTGATGCCAAAAATAAAGTTAAAAAAAAAAAAAAAAACATTATGCAACAATCAATAAGTGTGAAGCACATCAGTATCATCAAATTGGTTTAACCGTTTCGGAGATCAACTCGAAGAGACAACAGAAATTTCAACTTTATTCATTTCAATTCATATGTACGTCATTTTACAAATGGATAATGAATATTTGGTATTAAATTTGATTACCAATTTGTTTGTATTTCGAATAAGTACATAAACTATATATATATATATAACATAGTAATATATTATATGAGCAGAATATTTCTAGAACGTTTGAAATGTTAAACAGTTCAGAAGCTCTCGTTGGTTAGTCGTATCGAAGTTTACGAGCGTGTCCCGACCTTCCATTGGTTATCAAAAATAACTTACAAATAAACGTAACCCAGTTCCGGGAATCATTTGTATATAAATCTTTAAATTTATGTTAATTCACACTATTTGTTATTGCTAGGTTTTTTTTTGTATAAAATTTTTGTTTCAAATATCATGTAACTCGCATGTATTATCAGTAAAACTCTAAGTAGTTATTTATTTCATTGTTGTTAAACAATCTAATATCACAAGGAACTTGTAATATTGTTTGCTAAAAAGGAAAAAAATCTGTTAATAATTGTATTTTGATAATAATTATTACATAAATATGCATTAGTG